>WEIT01015978.1:20569-46315 GCA_013389985.1 Dryoscopus gambensis | reverse complement strand
GTGATGGCTGGTAAAAATACTATGAAACAGCTTTGTTTGTAAAGCTCTCTGCCTTCCTGGCTTGGCGTAGGTCCATTATGCTTTGGGCCACGTCCGTATTGCAAAGCCTGGGTCTGTATTTTTCTTGGTCCTTGTGGCGTCCCTGTGATGGTTTTGTGACACATTTTGAATTTTGATAATTCAAAACACCTGAACTACTGGGCAGATAGCATGGCAGAGTGGTGTGGAGGGTGATTTTTCTACAAAATGCCATTGAATTTTGTGTTTCATGTCCTGAGTTGTTGGTTTGTGGGTGTTAGAGGATGAGAGGTCTGTCAGAAATGTTGAATGAGCCAAATTTGGCATTCCATGTAGACATATTTTTTATGCAGCATGAATGCTGGGATAAACTCTCCTGTCAGACTGCTTCCCCTTAGAGTCCCCTCACAGTTTGTTTCAGAAAGGAACAGGGAGAAAACAAGCCTTTTTTTTTTGGTGTGGCCAATCAGGAGTAAACATATTTTACAGGAGTAAAATATGAAATGAACTAAAAAATCGTGTGCACACATTCACTCTTCCACGAGAAATGACAAAGCTGGGTTGGAGAGACAGCATTAATTTTAGCAGACTTGCAAAGGGCTTTGACCTCTTCGTTTGGTCCTGGGGACCCCCTCCCTGAAGCAGAATGTAGATGATGGGGTACAGTTAAATAAAGCTATAATTAGAAGCAACAGGAGGGAAAAGAAAAATCCATCAGTCTGCTATCTTTTTGCATTTGACTGCTCTTGGATTGCTGTTTTCAAAAGTGAACTGCAGAGGCATCTCTTGGCTTCCAGGAAGGCAATGGGAATTTTATAACTGACGTCAATGGGAGCAGAATGAGGCTGATGTTAAATGCTTTTTTTATAACCCTGTCCCTAGTGTGCAGTCAGTTTCATTGTTTTCCCTGATATTTTTGTGGGTGTTACATAGATCAAGAAGGAGAAAATAGTACTTAAGAAAGACAAGTTGTGATTGTGAAACCCCAAAACTATGAGAGAGGCTCTGGGGGGCAACTGTGAAGCTCATGAGTGCTGTTACTTATTGTTACCGGTTTGAGTAGGTTTCAGTATCACATTACTACTTTGAACACCTTTCCTTCCCAGAGGACATCATCAGTGAAGTCCAGCCTGTCTCAAACAAGAAAATCCAGAGCAGTGCTACTGATGAGTTCATGAGTTGCTGCAAGTGAGAAGAGTTCAGCCCTTTGGATTCCAGTTTGTGTTGTCCAGCTCAAGCCTGACACCACTCCCAAGTTCATGCATTTGGCTCAGGATGTAGAAAGAATACATATTTTCTTGCAGCATTCTGACAGGCTGATCCATGGTGAGACCTTTACAGTATGATGTCTACTCTCCCTTGATCCGTGTCTGACATCCACTAACATGGATGTCCAATATATGTAGAAGGGCTATTCAGAGCCAGGACTTGCTTATCATAGCACTGAAGATAATCTCTTCACTCTGCTAAGGTCAAGGTTGAAAAATGACTCCAAAGAGCAAAGAAAGGGAAGACAGGTTTGAAAGTGGATACATGGAGAACAGACAAAACATGCTGCTGTAAATGCTGATTTGTAATCTCTCCCTTCCTCTCTTTCCTCTTTTTCTTTCACTGTCACAGGTTATTCATTAAGTATTTATTGAAATACATGGTAAAAAGAACTTGTCTTACAGTTGAATTGCTGGTTTTGGATTAGGCAATTAGGTGGTGGATTTAAATTTGGAGAATTTGTATTCACCAAGTGTTTGGGGGTGAGGTCAGAAGTTCCTCCCTTATGGCACGTAATCTCATTTGCTGCAATACAGTGGTGTTCTCATGGTATGCGGAGAAAAAATGTGGTACGTGGGACAAAAAAGTGATTAGGCTGATCAGCCTTTTCTGTATCTCCAGGGGGATTGCTTTTTGAGGCAATCAGGAGAAATCTGCGTGGAATGTAATGACATTTGTTAAGCAACCCAAGTTACCCTTGATCCTACAAACTGCTCTTTTGGTATTTAACAAGAATGAAAAAAAAAGGAGTTAACCTGTGTTGCTTTTGCTTTTTTGCCTCTCTTTAAGGAATGAATATTAGATATTCGATGCTGGCAGGAGTCTGTTGTGTTGTAGTTACATTACTGTTTTTAATTGAGTGGTTTAAAAATTGTGTGAGGCATAGTCTTAATATTGCTGAGTTAGAGGATGCAATAAGCCTGGTTTTCAGTAGTCATGTACCATCATACATAATACAGTATTTTTTGAACTTATAAATGCTGTGTAACTTATAAGAAGAAACCAAACCTTGCAGTGAAAATGTTGTTTTCATGTATCTGTGTTTTGTATATTTCTTTTTGTTATAGTCTTTTAACAATACTAGCCAAGAAAAAATCCCTCTCTCTTTGCCTCAGTGTTTTTTTTAATATAAAGAAATAATAAAGTTTCTGTGTGTAGGTGCATCATCTTTATGTCTACTCTGAAAACCTTACATGAAAAGAGCACTAAAATTATGATTAAGTGCTGTATGTTTGTAAAAGTGGACTCTTTAAGACAGCAATTAAATGTGCAAGATGAGATAACTTCCTGCTCCAGAGCTCATTTAAAATCATACCTATGAACTCCTGACACAAGAAGAGTGTCTGACTGCTGTACTGCAAAGACAGCAGTCATTCAAACCTCAGCAGCCCCTCAGGTGAGTGTTTCTGTCTACCTGTGGTGGATTTTTCTTCAAAGGGAGAAATGTATGTTAAATGCCCAGTTGTGCAAGTTGTTTTGCAAGAGGAAAGTCTTTGTGGATACTTCCATAGCAGCATGGAAGTCGAGCAGGCTTTGCATGCAACTGTCTGCCAGTCCTGAAGTCTGGCAGGACTTCAGCCCAACTCCTCTGGCTCGTGATCTGAGAAGAGAGTTCACCCCTCATTCATGAGGAGGCTGGTTTTTTCTGCTGTTGCATTTATAAAGCCTGAGATTGTCTTTGTTCAAAAAGAATTTTGGTGGTTCCTGTGTTTGGAGCATACCATGTCCTAGCATCATCCAAGTTTAGCACAGCACTTGCTTTCAATGTTGGAAAGCCAAAGCTCTTGTAAAGATTTTAAATTATCTGATAATATTTAATCAGTTCATAGACTGTGTGTGCTTGAAAAGTAAGCACTCCTGAAGAGCTTGCACCTTTAAAAAAAAAGTGAAGTACACTGATAATATTGCAGAGTGTGGAGAGGTTTAAAATTATTGGAGCACTTAATTTTTTCTATAATTGCTTCAATTTGAAGGGAACTAGGCAAAATACCAAGCTGAAAATGAGTTGCATTAATTGAAAAATTCATCAGTCAGAAAGTAGGATTTAAACCAAANCATTAAAGCCTTAAAGTGATGAGCCTCATAGTCCTCTGTGTTGGGCTGTTGACTTCAGAGACTATTAGAAGAGTTTCACGCATCCATTTCACTGGAAACAGTGGAGGAGCTAAGGTGGAGTCAGAAGCTCCTTGCTTGGAAAGTAAAGCAGTGCACAAGGAAACCCTGGCCCCTTGTGATGTACCACAGTGGATGGCAATCAAATGTGAGCATAGATCAGCTAAAGGTTAATATCTTTTTATAGTAAGCTGACAATAAGATAAAAAATTTAACACCACTGCGGATACCTTATGGCGAGTACAGAGCTTTTTGGTACTATGTAATTATATTTCATAACGATTTAATGAGCCTTATTAAAAAAAAGGAAAAGTTGTATCACTTGAAAGGTACCAGAAAAACCAAAGCAAAAATGAGGCACGCCTCTGCAGCTCAGGCTTTTTTGAAAATTTCAAGTCAGTAAGTTTACCATTCAAAGTCAAATTTGGCCAATAGTCTGTTTTTCTGGTCTGACTTATATCTGGCATAAGCAGTGATTGTTACTAAACAAGGGAGAGAAAAAAAGAATTTATTTTTGAAAGAGGATGAAATACTAAGAGTGCATATTATATTTCACTGGAATTTAGTAGTTCCAAATGAGTCCTGACCACATATGGTTTCAGTACAGCACAGGGTATGTTTCCATATACAAGGTTTCACTGGGTTTTTGGCACTGACAACAGACACCTAACTTTCAGTATGCACAGAGTCATCTTTGAAACTATGGGACAGCTCATGAGGTTATGGACTTACATATCTTTCTGAACCTTGTTCACCCTTTCTTTGCATCATACAGAATATTTCATGATACAGTACTTTGGAAGGACGTGGACAACTAAAATTATATTTTAGTAAATCATGAATGGAAAAAAGCAATGCACTTCCTTTTTATTTGAAGTCTAATAATCTAATGACTACTTTCAAAGGTCCATACTCCTTTTTTTCATATAGGAAAATGCTGTGTTTTGTGCGTGGCCCCGTTGGCAGGATTGGGCTGGATCCAAAATGGCTGAAAGGTTTGAGGGGTGGAAACCTGCACCCAAGTCCTTGCAGTTCTTCGCCGGGGAATCTGACCTGCAAGAAAAAGAACTGTTACTTGGCTTGAATGCAAAGTGATGTCTGCCTCAGAATTAAATATAGGGATAATTTGTAGCCTTGTCCCTCACACTTGTGTCTCTGGGAGGTGCCAGCGGATGCTCAGTGTTGGCTGTGGTGGTCACAAGAGCAGAGAGGCTGGGCACAAACAGCACTCGTGGGACTCATGTCAGAGCAGCAAATGAAGAGGGTATCTCTTGATTGATAAAACCAAGGGGCCTGCCTGTTTGTAGTCCTGGGAGGACTTGAGCTGTGTACCTCTTGCAGAGCTTTGTGTGCCTCGTGTAAAGCTCCGTGTGCCTCATGTGGAGCTCCGTGTGCCTTGTGCAGTCCTCTCTGTGTGCCCCGTGGAGCTCCATGTGCCTCGTGTGAAGCTCTGTGTGCCTCATGCAGAGCTCTGTGTGCCTCGTGTGAAGCTCTGTGTGCCTTGCGTGGAGCTCCGTGGAGGTGGAATAAGGCGAGTAGGTTGGAGGTGGGCAAGGGTGAAGCCTGTGCAGAAGAGGGGTGCTCAGTTTTTTAGCCAGATTGTACTTCTGCTCTTCCATAACAGCCTCTTGTTTTACAGATGATGCCACTATGCTCAGATGAGCTCTCAGACCAAGGTCTCAATATGGGCTCTCAGACCAAGGGCCCAATTTGTGACACACAATAAAGGAAAGCATGTGTAGTTGTAAAAACAGCCTGAGGTCAGGTGTATTTTCTAAATATCCTACCTTATTTACGTAGAGATGATGACAGAAAATTTCTGGTTTGTATCATCTCTCCAAAGAAGGGAATGAAGGATCAGATTTTTTAGGAAACTTGAGTGTTACTTCATTCAGGGCTGGAAAAAAACTTCCCTGGACTACTGCTGACATTGTGTTTGAATTTCTATCACACCTATTTTGTTTTATGCACCTCCTCACCTCACCATTCCACACGTCTCTTGTGGTGTCCCCTTTTTGTGCCTCATACACCTTAAGTTTTCCTCATTCTGATCTTTCAGCTGCAGTCTAGCCTGCTATGGGCAGTATGCAACTATTGACCTGAGCTAATACTGTGAGAAATTATTTTTATTATTTTTATGTGCTTTTTTCACCCCTCAGAACAGTAAGTATTAATAATTTCAAATTCTAGAGTACTTGATTATCAATAGACATGAACCAAATGCATGTCAGATTTTTAGATCTGATACTCTGCTTCCATTTGTTTCTTCCCTCTTCCTTTTTATCCTCCCTCTTGCTGATGGTGATACAAATCATCCTCAGGAGCACATATACTCTGGAAGTTGCTGTACTGGCAATTAAGACTTTAAATAGGCAGGGATTTCAGTCTTTTCCTCTTTTCTCATCTGCACTTAATCCTATCTTTGGTGCTTAATGAAACAAGTGAGAAGAATTCCAGTGATGGTTGACTATATTGCAGTTCCACTGCATTTTGATTAACCTTAGGCTCAGTTTGCTTGGGTTTGTTATCCACTCATCAAGGTGGATACAAATTCAGAGAAATGAAACCCCAAATGTGTTTTTGATGGAAATTTGCTCTTCTCTTTTTGTACTTGAAATGCATATTTAAATAATAAAAATAATTGGATTTTACTTTTCAGTGAATGTTACTTGCTTTTAAGAGTTACAAAGCTGGCTCAGGTGATCTATTACTGCCTCTCCTGTGCTGCATGTCTGTAAGATATCTGTGAGTACCTATGAACATTTCCTAAGATTATACCTCTTCTGGAAATAAGTATTTGGTGGAAATACAGTGGTGAATCCCAAACATTTCAGTCAATCCTCTATTATCCTGCTTTAAGATCCATGTAAGGGATGCAAGGGCTCAAGTACCAAGGGCTTCCTGCACCTACTCTCAGCACTCTGTGGCTGATGGGGGAGAGGCACTGGGATTGTTTGTAGTGTCTTTGTGGAGTCCACAGCTGAAATAGATGGTCTAACTTATTTTACTTTGAATGCAGATATGGATTATTTTCATCCACACATTCATTAATCTCCCTGAGCCCTGCCAAGATCTTTGAGCTACTTTCTCAATTTAATTACATGTTACAGAGTTTCTGGGTCTTTTTATAGTTCTTGAAAGGGTGTTTTAATTTTAAATGCCTTGTATGATATTTAACTGTGTGTCTGGTGTTAAGAAAAGGAGTAAATATGAGCAAATGATCTCTGCACCATATACCATTTTGCATTAATGACCTCTGTGAACTGCATTTTTTTCAGGATGTCATGTAAACTTACCCAGGCTTCCAAGTATGGGAACGAGAGGAAAGAGTTTCTTTCCAATTCGTCCATTTTAAAATAGAATAATCAGAACTAGCACCACTGGCAAACATTGTTTATAAAACAGGGGGCTCAGTCCGCACAGGATTTGATGGGAAGTCCTGCCAATTCTTTTATTTCAGCAAGGTACCATCATGGTATAGGAGTCCTTTTTCCAGCCTTTTAACAAATCGGGAAAGATTGTGGACTCCTTCAAAGCACCTGTGAATAGTAGCTGGTGAAAAGCAAGGGGTTCTGAATAGGCTTGAACTTGCCCAGGGGGCTGAGATTGTACTGGGAAGTTTTAAGATTTCTACAAAGTAACGAAGGTCGTAACATATTTTGCTAAATGCCAATCTGTTTTAGAATCAATGAAAGTGAAAGATGCAAATGGCATCTGCGTAACCACTTTAAAGTGGTACCAAAATGGGATGTCACAGTACAAAGCAGTCACACATCCTTTCTAGGGCTTGGCAGTTGTTTGAGGAGAGAGAGCAAGGCACTGATCTGGCTGCAAACTAATGTTCAGTGAGTTTTTTAATGGCACACCCTGTCACATAAGCATCAGCTGAGGTTGCTCAGAACCTGTTTTTCTGTGACCCTATGGAAGCAATTGTGGAACTGCAGTGTCTTTTTAATAAAAATACCTAGCTCGCTTTGGATTTTCTTTTTCCCCCCCAAGTGCAATGTCTAAAATAGCTGGAGGAGGGAATTTAGCAATCAGATGCATAAAGA
Source organism: Dryoscopus gambensis (assembly GCA_013389985.1). Lineage (NCBI taxonomy): Eukaryota > Metazoa > Chordata > Aves > Passeriformes > Malaconotidae > Dryoscopus > Dryoscopus gambensis. The sequence goes on along the minus strand of WEIT01015978.1, from coordinate 38,864 downwards.
ACATGGATTCTGCTTGTAGAATTTCCTTCTCAGAGAAGAAAGCCATCCTGCATAACTGAACTGGCTTGAAGAGTGCTGCATCTCTGCCCTTGTTGCAGCTGGGTGGTGTATAGGAATAAAGTCCATAGCTAGTGGTGGTGTCTGGAGCTGCCCAGCAGGAGCTGTGAATGCCTACTTTTCATTAACACACAAGAAAAGACTTTGGGGGAACCTCATTGTGGAGCTTTTTTCTGTCTCAAATGTACAGTTATAGTTGGATCCACTTTGGGGCCAAGCATAGGCTGGTATTTTTTATACAATGTGAAACTTTGTCACAAGAGGTTATGGATGGTCTAGAGAATAACTGTATTAGAAAGCAAATGGACAAGTGGATGGACGGAAAATATGTCAGAGATGTTGAATACAAAGATGTAGACAAAGCCTTGAGGCTCTGTCTTGGAGTACTTGGGAAGTCTGTGAACTATAGGTTGCAAGGAAGATACACCCAAGGAAGAATCACTCTCCCTGGCTCTCTTCCACAGTTTTTCCATGGGTATATGTTCCCAGTTATTGCCAGAGAAGGGAATGGATGGGCTTTTTTTCTGACTGTATATGACTTTTTGTACAACCCCTTGACGTTCTTCTGAAATCTGCTTTATATGGTTGTGAGAATTAAGTGTAGCTGAACTGTTGAAACTCTTCATGGTGAGAATTTCCTACTTGAAGTTGAAATAGCTTTGAACTACTTGATGACGTGTACTGCCATTAAAAAAAAGAACCCAGTATACTAAATGCCATTGTTATCTTTTATTATTAGACTTATGTTTGTAGAACCAGCTGTGATTATAAAGCAAACCGAGAACTTGTCAGAGTCCATTAAAATGGGCTAAAGACTGAATATCCTACATCAGGCTGCTAGCTGTTGTACTCAAGCCTGTTCCTCTGAGACCTTAATAAAAGCAAGGTGAGACTTTTTAAGATTCTCCTACTGTGTAAAACTGATCCACAAACCTGACTGTGCAGCAGGGAAATACTGATAAGGCATTAATGATTGTGCAGTTAGTTGCCATTTGTAAACAACGGGACAAAAAAAGGCTAAACTAAATATTTTTTTAAAACTGCCCTTTATGTTCTCCATTTTAAATGAGCTCTTAGAGTATTTCTTAGGAATTAAGGGTCTAGATTTTTCAGTTGCATCTCTAGTTTTGCAGGGCTAGAATCAGCAGGGCTCCAGAGCAGCACAGGGGTTTGTCCCCTAGGATCCAGCTGCAGGCCTGGAAGCAGACTTTGTTTGTGTGTTAGTCTCAGTTGCTCTGGACTGGACCCAGAGTTTTGCCTCTGCTTAAGGGCAGAATTGTACTGTCAGGCCTTCTGGTGGTGCAAAAAGCTGCCAGGCTGTGTGCCCTTCAAGTAGATGCAAATTAAGTTAATGTCCCTAACTTAGTGTCAACACTTCAGCTTTTCCTCCTGAAGCCTGGTCTTACTCATTTTAAAGTTCATACATAGAAGTTAGTGACAAAGCCCTTCTCATCTGTGAGCAGGACCTGTTTTTAAGTGGCTTCATTAGGATGGTGTGTGCTGCTTTATGGGCTGTGGGATTTGCATAGCCCCATTTGTTTAATCTTGTCAACTAGTTATGGGCTTACACTCTTTTTCAATGTCTGTCTGGTTTGTTTTCTCAAAGTGATGGGCAGGCCTTTCCCAAACAACTCTGATCCTCTATTTGATCTGGTTTTGGAGCTCACATTGAATTCAATAGATGTTCTGAGCATGGAACAATTACAGGATCAGAACAATGTCTATTAAAGTCCAGTCAAATCATATAAAAGTGTCTTTTTTCCCTCCTTACTAGCAGGAAATTGATTTCATGCTTTTCAATCTGCCAGTATATTTATTAAACTATTATTTATTCATTTAGTCACTTTATTATTTAATTTTATTACAAAATTTGGCTTTGGTCTTTGGAAGAAAGAGTGGAAAACACTTGAATTTTTTCCCCCTCAAAAAGTACATATATTCTTGCCTCTTTTTTAAGATACAATGCTGCTGTGCACCTTGGAACAAAAGTGACTAACAGCTCTCAACAATAGGAGTGGAAATAATGGCAGGGGTAGCAAAGACATGAAGAGTTTTGAAAAGCAATATTCTTCAGTGTTGGGAAAGTAATGAAAGGTCAGAACAAAGTGCAATAGAAAAGCCATTGTGAAGGGAATGGGCAGAATTCTGGTTTTATGTTGATGTCAAGGCTTTGGATTTGTTTTCTTTCCATTCTGACAAGTTTTATTTAGTTTAATTCAGATTTTTAATATTATTTGCTTTAATGCATGCAGCTTTGCTAGATGTGATTTTAATGCTGCACAACTGTAAATGGCTAGGTTTGAGACACTTCTCTTTCCTTTTTTATTTGGAGCCGTCTGTATAATGAATTCTAAACCAAGAATTATTGTTTAGTATTATTTACTCAGAGCCAGGCCATGCTACTGAAATACAGACAGAGTACCACCATACTTTGCTCTTAGCCAGGGCTTCTTATGGAGGAGAGTGGGTGCTTTTAAAAGTATTTCATGTACCATTCCAAACTCCTTGCCAGTACTTGACTTCCCTGTGTCTGCTGTCAGTGTTGAAATCCCCACTGACCTCCATGCCAGCAAAGCTAAACTGGCCGTGACTGTTCTTGATAACATCATCCTAGAATTTGCTTTCTTACCCCTAATTAAGTAAAAGAAATTCAGCCCTCATTAATTATGGCAAAAGTATGTTTTGAAAATAGGAATGATTAAAAAAATTACAGATTCATACTGGGTATCAATGCTGAAATCCATTCTCAGTTCCTTTTGGTTTTGAGCTAAGAATACAATTTTGTACGATGGGTTGCTGATGTAAAGCACAGTAGTCCCCTTCCCTTTTCCCTTCCCTAAATGTAAAAGCAGCAAAGTTGGCCAATACAATTTAAAATCAACATCCTTCAGGTAAATCTTTTTTCCAGGTATATCACTGGTAGCTCAGCAGCTATCAGTCCATATGTCCATGTAGCCAGTAATTTGGCCTATTTCAAATCTAAATAATGTGTAGTGGCTACATGTGGGGACAGCCTGCTTAGCTCAAGTTTATTTCCTCTCTATTGCATTTCATTTTTTTTTTTGTCATTTTCATTTCTCCCAGCCATGTCTGATAATAAGATTCCACTGTAGATGGTCCTGGAAGTCTGGAAGGTCTGTAGAAATGTCCTCCCAGAGCTGTTAATGACAGATTAGACATCCATTAGACATCCAGCAAACAAATAGTCACACTGAGCGGTTTTATTGAGGCATTTTTTTCTGAAGTTTTTTAGAGCAGTTATCAGAGGCTGTTTCTGGTCTTGTTTTGTAGTAGAGGGGGGGTGTTTTGAAAGCACTCACGCTTTCTCNGAATGCCTGGAAATCCCCAGCCCAGAAGTCCAGTGATGAGCCCCATATGCGATCCACCACTGCAATGGTAGAGGTTAGTCTCAAATATAAACAGTGAGTACAACAGTTGCTCAGAAGATGCAGGTCCCCAGATAAACAACTTATTTCTTTACCATTTCCTGGTCCATTATGCACAGGGAGGAGTTTTCTTTTTTCTTTTATGTGTCTTCATTTGTTTTTGCCAAGTGCACTTAGCCGATGAGAGAGTAGCCTTCCTTGCCTTCGCTAGATATCAGTGTTCTGAAAAATGGACACAAAATGCATTTGGACCCTCTTTCAGGTCCAGAGCTTGTAATTTCAAATAATTGTAATTTAAAGTTTTGCTTACATTTTGAATAAAGTTTACTTTTTTCCTCTTGCCTTTTTTTAAAATTTGAAATTGTTTGACAAACATGTTTCTTGAAAAATTATTTTGCCACTGGGGAAAGGAAATGTTTTCAATATTTATATCTAATTGAAGACTGGCTTATCCTTTTTCTTTCCTTTTTTAACCTCTCCAAACATGTACATTTCAGATTCCTTCTTAGTTGTCTCAATTTCCCCTATGCCCTTTCTGGTTGACTTTGTTAGCGTGGTACATTCCTTTTATGGAGTTCTACATTTTTCAGTTTTTGTCCTTCAGTGGATAATTCAGATGGGATTCTTGGCTGCCGACATCTGCTTCACTCTGGGTACCAGTGTATGCTGTCATTTCTTTCATGGGAAACTGGGCTTGTGTTTTTCTTCCCTTAGGGAGTCAGCTGAGAGGATCAAGGTACAAATCTGTCCCTTGCCATAACCAGGCCTCTGCTGCAAGCGGGCCAGAGGAGGGTTCTTTATATGTTGTGGTACATGATAGTGCTGGGCATTTGTTTGAATTTCTCAGCTGAGGGGGTGTTGAACTGTGTGCCTGGGATTTTATACTTGCTGTGTGCTTCAGGCTCCCAAAATTTTGTATGCACTGGTGCTTCTGAATGCACATCACACCTTTAAGAAGGGTGAAGGTATCTAAATCCAACACTTTAAACACTGAATGAGCTTAACAAGAAGAACATCTCCTTTTAGTCTAATAGAGCAATGGATAATGTTCCTGATTATGAAACTGGAAACCAGGCTGCCAGAAAAAGGGTGAAAGAATAAAATAAGCCTCTTGATTATTCATGGCCTTCCAGTGCCTGAAAGGAGCCTACAAGAAAGATGGATAGAGACTATTTACAAGGGCCTGGAGTGACAGGACAAGGGGGAATGGCTTCACAGACAGAGAATAGGTTTAGATTGGATATTAGGAAGACATTCTTCCCTCTGAGGGTGGTGAGGTCCTGGCACAGGTTGCCCAGAGAAGCTGTGGGTGCCACATCCCTGGAAGTATCCTAGGCCAGACTAGATCTGAACAACCTGGTCTAGTGGAAGATGTCTCTGCCCATTGAGGAGGGGTTGGAATAAGATGGTCTTTAGAATGCCTTCCAAGCCAGGGCTTTCTATGTTTCTATGATTTTGTGATTGTATTCACAGCCTCCTCTTTTGTTGCAGTGTGCCAGGAGAAGTTCAGGTTGGACATTAGGAAAAGGTTCTTCACTTAGAGGGTGGTCAGTCCGTGGAATAGGCTCGCCATAGAAGTGGCTATGGTACTAAGTGTGTCAGAGTCCAAGGACTGTCTGTACGATGCTTTCAGTCCATGGTTTAGTGTAAGGTAGCCCTGCAAGGAGCAGGGAGCCAGACTCAGTAATTCTTATGAGTCTCTTCCAACTTGAGGTGTTCTCTGATCCTATGAAAAATTCCCAAGCTGGTTATGAGGAATGACGGACTAATCCTCACCTATACCATAGCCCTGAAAAATTCTCCTGTACTACATCTTTGCTCTGCCTCCACATCAGATGGGATCACCTCTCACTGCCCCTTCCACAGAGTGCTCTGTGGGGATCATTTGCTGTTCCATGCAGACAGAGTGAATGGGATCTCTGCTTTCCCCATCCTGCAGGCTGCTTTGAGCTTATGGTCCCTCTGTGGTCTTTAACTGGCACACTGATCCCAGCTGGAAGAGTTTATTTGCTGTTTACAACCTGTTCCAGAAGACATATTCTTTGCACACACATGTTAGATCTTCATAGGGATCATGTTATTTCCTAATAAGATACAAATGATAGGCTTGGTGCTCACAGTGTTTTGCCCCTCTGCCTTTCTTCAATCCATCCTCTTTCCACATCTTTTTTCCTTTCTTTTCCTTGCTGTCATATGTCAACTCCCTACTGTAGCCATTGCTGTCCAAAATGCATTGTTTCAAAGCAATAAACTCGTTATGGAGAGTAGAATAAAGAGTATTAAACAAATTCCAAACATATGGCCACTTGCTTGGGCAGGTTTCAATGCAGTCCTACCAATATCATGAAACATAAAATAGCACAGCAGCAGAGTCTGCCTTGCCACAGGGAAGCCCTCGCAAGCAAAGCCACTCATTGTAAAATATTCTTCATAGCTGTTTCCATCTTTTAGATTAAATAAATAGATCAAGGTTGGAAGCCCAGTTCTGTGTTGCAAACATTCTTCATGGCAGTGTCAATTATGAATCTTTTTTTCCTAATACAGATGTGAACATTTTTCGCCTTTCAATACAGTGTGATTCACTACAATGGACATAGAAGACAAAAACATAGCTGAAATTGTAGAGCCTTCACTGAAGGCTAGAATTACTGCTTTAATTTATGGTTTTACTCCCCATCCCTCCCCTGAGATTATTCTGTTTTCTGTCTTTGCCTCTCTTACAGGTTTACTTTTACATTTAAGTAAATTGTTATTCTGCACTGCCTACTTCAAATATTACAGGAAAACTTACCTTGGGTTTTTAATACATTGAAATTACTGATTCTTAATCTAACTGCAATTTGTTTAACTTTATGTCCAGTTTAGAGCTTTGAACTTGTTGTAAAATGCCGTATAAAGTACTGGGTGTTCTTGTACTTACTAATTCCGTCTGGCATTTACAACAATTCTTTCACTATCTGTGAGGGTACAGCTCCTAACTGTGCCAAGACAGAGTCTGATCCACTCCATTGCTATGAATAGGAGTCTGTCCATGGGCTTCAGTGGGATTTGATTCAGAGTCTTTATTGCTTCACCTTTACAAACTGAATTCCAGGCCATTCTCCATGGTAAAAATCTTGGCAGTATTGAAGTGAATGGGATATTTGCTGTGGTATTCAAAGGAGCCAGGATTTCAGCTAGAATATTTAATATCTCAAAATTAAAAAAAACCTATTTTCAGTCCTTGGATTTGACTTGGGCATTTTGCTTTAAAACAGACATAGGAGAGTAAAGTGAAATAAAATTTCCATATTGAAGCTTGATTAAGGTTAGAGTTACTGTTGGATACTTGGTGTTCACTATGCCTCTGGAGGAGAGAATTTACTCAAGGATTGTAATTCACCCATTAAAGGACATCCTGTGACGTGTCTGGGTCAAGGGGATACCATCCAAGTGATAACTCTGACTTTGAATCTTGATATGTGTCAGTACTTGCTTTTGACTAATAAAAGTGCATGTACTTGATGCAAAAAGGACACAAACAGTGTGGTTAAATCTAACTGTAGGTTTATTTATTTATATGTATTTTATGGGGCAATATTTCATACTCTTGTGAGCCAGCCAATGAACCCTGAGAAGTCTGATGGTGACCGTTCTCGTAGAGAACTTGCGGGGAGATTTTCCATCTGTGAGCTGAGCATTTCTCTTGTAACATTAATGGCCACAATCAAGTGTAAAATCAAAACAAGAATTACAGCTATTTAGGAACTCAATGCAAATATGAAATCCTGCTTATATCTCCCATACTTAAAAATTGCACCTTATATATATTTTTTAAATGTCTGTCTGGTATTAAATATACCTTCAAAGAGAACCTATTAGGTGGCTAGGTAAGTGGTTTGGTCTTGGATCCTTAAATTAATGGAAATAAATATTGGATTTGGTGGGAACCATAAAAAGGAACCACAGTTTTGTCTGAATTGTTCCTGTATTTTTCTCTACATGTCTTTCCAACCAACCAAAAAAGAAAAGAGGAAACTTTTAAATGTAGTTCATGCATCTAATACAGAAATTCACTCCTAAGGTTTCTCTATAAAAGTACATATTAGAGTATATGCCTGTACATATTTTTATTTATTGCATTAGTCTACATGTACAAAAGTCTCTACTTAGAATTTCAGAAAGTCCAACACTGCTTTATATTTCATAATGTTTGAATTTTTAATTTTTTTAAAATCCTTTTCACAATAACTGAGTAACTAAACTCTTAAACTGTTTCTGTCTGCCCCAAGGGTTTTTTCTCTTCCTCTATGTGTTGAAGGGAAATCTGAGCCTAAGAACACTAAAGAGGAAAAACATGTCTCATCTACTTGTCACGGCATCTATACTTTGCCATTTTTTTGCCACCCAAATGTGACAGGGCAGCACATAAATGTGTGAAGTCTGTCACAAATGGCAGCCAGAGCTGGGAATTCAGGAAAATGAGCTTTGCCTTTTTGAGGCTTTTGCATTTAAATCCTGCAAAGTGCTGAGTGCCTTCTGAAAGGTTATGCTAAGCCTGCTCAGCGTTAGTTCAAGGGAGGCGTTCGCCTTGTGGGATTCAGCCTGGAAAAGACATGTCTTCTAGATGGAGCCCTGTGGGAGATGCGTGGGGTAGAACACGACATGTTGCCTGTACTCTCATATATCTCATATATGTGATGTATCATACGTCAGAAGTCCCAGGTGTGGCTCAGAAGCGTGGGAATAATGGCTGTGGAGACAGAAAATCTCTCTTCACCCTCAGAAGAGAGTGGCAGCAGTGCAGGAAGCAGGAGTGCGGCCTACCCAGTGCACTTCTCCTTGGAAGTGAAAAGGTGTTTACAGTTCCGTGATGCATTTTATGATAGTTCCTCCTTCTAAAGTGCTGCTTAGCGTCTCTTAGTGCCCCACATCTGCAGGTGCTCACGGTAGGCTTGGATTAGAGTTGAGGATAATGTGGCAACACTGAGCAGGAGGACAAGGCCATCACGTTGATCTTACACTAACACTTGAGGGAGAGCATTTGTGCAGTAGTAAAGATGGGCTGTTTTTTAAATGAATCACATGAGTCTCCAGGTGTTTTGCCAGCCTGCAACCATTCAGAGCCTTTATATTCAAATTCCTCTCTATCTGTGTCTGCTCCTCTGTGTGTATGTCCTACATGCACATATTTTATTATTTCATCAGCAGCATCTCAGGAACCCTGATCCTCCCTCTTTTACAGCCAGGCTCTTCTGAGACAACCAGCTGGAGGTGACCCTGAAAGGCTCTGTTTAGGCAGGAAGACAGCATTGTCATAGGGTTTTGAAAGAAGAACTGCCCATGTCACTATATTCTATCTTCTGGAGCACATGGCAGCGTGTACTCCTTTTCTTCCAGCAGGCAAGGATAGGTCTGGTCCCTTCCCCTCCCTTTTCCCTCTCTCACTTGGTTAGAGGGCAGGCTGGGAACCAGGCACATCAGCAAGCAGCTTGTCTTGGGTGTCTGGCAGGATGGGCAGAGCAAGGGATGAGCAGCATGAGGTGTGGAGTGGGCATGTTAACTTTGCAGTCTGTGCTGTCTTCTGTGGTGAGGTATCTCATGTGAAAGCGGGGGGAGGTTAGAAGGAGAAGGGAGGGGGAGAGAGTGAAATGCAAACATCACCACTATCCTCAGTAAAAGATTTAGATCTCTGTGTTGGCAGAAAAAGGTCATTTTGGGCCTGAGGGTTTTGACATTGTTCCTTTAAGTTAGACCCACAACATAAACTATTTTCAACACTTGCTATGAAGAACAAATGACCTTTAGTAACTTGCCCAGAAGACAAATGGTACGTTAACACAATAAATGTACTTTGCTAGTATCGTGCTTCTTGCTTTAATTTTCAATTAGAAATGTTACTTTTCCCTCTCCCTTTTACACAAAGGACTGCACTTCCATACTTTGATTTTGTAACGGAGATTTCCTCTGTGGGATTGGTAATATTCACTGATAATTACTGGCTATACCATAAATTTCCTTCTGTTCAGGAACGGCATTTTGTGCTCATCTACTCTGAATGCTCTGGATGGAGGGTATCTGTGAGGGAAGGAGGGGATAGTTAACAAGCATCACAAGCCACGTCTGCTGCAAAGGCAGAGGAAAGGGAGTCAAAGGGACAAACAGTTCAGAGCCAGTGCTGGTGAGTATATTTTTTGTTTGACAGAGCTTTGTTAGCAAGTGAAGTCAGAAATGAGACTGAAAATTAAAGATGAAATTATTTCAGTTTACATCAGTGAAGGCAGGAGCTGTGGACATTGGTGTGTTGACTTCTGTTTAGGGAAATGAAGACCTGTTGTTCTTCTCTGTGCTCATTTTTATTTTTATTTCAGTGAAGGTTTCCAGGCTTTGTTATGTAGATTGCTGCCAAGAACACACTGGAGGACCTGAAAGTGCATCCCTGGTTGTGTGAGTGTGGAAACACCACCATTTCTGCTGGGCATGCTCAGATGATGGCTTGGCCAGCTGCTGATCTCAGCCCCACACTCAGACTGTGTGGTGAAAGAAAGGGAAGTCTACAGTGTGCTGGTGTAGGTCACCTGAGGGAGGAGAGGAGGAAAGCAAGGAGTAGGGAAGTACCAGCTCTCCTGCATGCAGTGCTGTCTTTCCTAAAAAAGTGGAGAAAGAAGGTGGACATTGAGATGCTTCCAGAGATCTGGGTAAACTTTTGTCAAGGGGATGACAGAAAAGATGTCAGCGTCACGCGAGCAATAAATGCCTGGAAGAAGGGAAAGGGCGTTGGTGGTGGAAAGATAGTAGATCAAGGGATGGCACAGCAACAAGAAAATATTTAGAAAAAGGAAAGTAATTTGTCATTCACTGGAGTCACAGATACACTTTCCTTAACATTAATAGTGTTTGGAAGGTAGGAAGATCTAATGCATAATGCAGAGGCTCATTTGACATTCCATAAATGTTGTTTAATTATTTCTAGGGCTGATACAGTGCTCTTCATCCCAAAGGGATCCAGAACACTTTACACAAAAGTAGATTTTTCAATTTACTGATTGGTTTGAGGATTACAGTTATTTCACATCAAATAAAAACATTTTGGAGAAGGTGTTTTTTAGTCTTTGACGTGGGGATGGACTTTTGTTTCAGGTGAACAGAAATTATTTTACAGAACCAAAAATGAAAACTGTCTTTTGAGTTTAGGATTGTAAATACTTTGGAACCTCACTGACAGCATGCTTATAAAGAATATTTAAGCAAAGCCTCTGGAAATGAAAAATGTAAATACTTTAAGTTTAGATAGCCCTTCTACGTCTCCAGAAATGTTTGCTTCTTATTTTGCATCAGACTGCCATCTGAGTCTGACCTTATTTTATACAATTCATCATCTGATTTCTTTTAAATTAGCTGTAACAGCCTTCCTTTTTTTTTTTTTTTTTCCCCAGCTATATGTTTATGCCCTTTTATGATCATTGAAGTGGGACTTAAATAGAGCTGGAGACGTGTGCTGCTCCAAGGTGGTTTTACTAGGGAAAAGCTGAGCTAAGGAGAAGGAGCTTGAAGTGGAAGGAAGCAAGGAAGAATTAACTGAAAATTAGAGGAAAACTGGAAAGAGATGGACGTTGTGAGTAATGGTGATAGTTACTCCCCAGAGTAAAAATAGGAGCAAGGAAATAAGGATTAGGGATAGGAAAATGAAAAGGGGAGTTGCAAGGGAAAAAAACAAAGCTGAGTAAAAAGCCAAAAATAGGGCACTCCACCTTTAGTGAATGCGTTATTTCTCCATTTTCATGAGAAATGCCATATATTTCTAAATTTGGAAAAGAGGATAGGATGGCTATTTTTAGGAATTACTGATGTTCCTGGCTTCTGATTTTGTAGTTACTCAGAGAAAAAAAGAAAACACAATAATGTAAAAGTTAGAGGAACTTAAGAAAGTACTTTTGAAAACCAGAAACTTAGTAATACCTAAACTTTCAGGCCATTATAGTTCTAAAGGGACAGCATAATACTCATATTCCTTAAATTTCATGTGAATGTTATCGGCATAATCCTGCAAACACTTACATGTCATTGGCAGGTGGTCTTTTTTGTTTAATGGAAACTGATATTCCTATGCAATCAGGTGGCTTCAGAATCCAAGGGCTTGAGAAAAAGACTCAGTCTTGCTAGACTTGCTAGATAAGAAGTCACAAAGATTGGGTGGCCTTTTTCATGCTGATCTTTAGTCCCAGGAGAGAATTCACCTTAAAAAGGTTTTTTGGAGTGATTTTTCTTCAGGCATTGCAACTGTGTGTGCCTGGTTGCCAGGTTAGGGAGCCTGGCTTGCATTTATGTAGCAGACAAGATTACTGAAAACTGAAAAATTTCTTCGGTCAATTCTTCAATCTCACTTTAAAAAAAAAATTTACTCAGAACTATAGATCTATTAAGAGACTGATGAGGAATGGACTATATTAATGAATAAATACCCTAAGGAAATTGCTACTTTAAAAAAGGAAAAAATTGGGTACCACTTTGAATATTGACAGAGACAAGAGTTGCCTTTTAGCTCGGGAGTCATTCAACTTTTTATCAGTTAAGATGAGGTCCTCCTCTTCTTGGCTCTCACAGAACCCCTGAGGAGGGTTTTGCTGAGCTCTCTCCTTCAATTGTTCATCCTTTTATAGAACAACACTGGAAGCTTTGAGGATATGTTTGACTAGCAGCCTCACTGAACCACTCATGGTGTGAGAAGGAGGAAGGAGAGAGAAAAAAAAAAAAAAAGACCTGGGTCAGCAGTACAAACGGGGAAATGACACCAGCATGGTGGTGAGACTGAGGATTTCTGCTTCACTGGTGATTTCTAACTTTCTTTTTTAAGGGGTTTTAGATATGGATTTTCAAATGAGCTCTTTGAAGTAGACACAAGGCTATGCAATTTTTTTTTTTACAAGAAAAAATGTGAGGGAAAATTAAAATGATTCTTACTCTCAATCCACCTCCCACCCCCCACCGAGTTGTTCTCTCTTTCCTCACCATGGTGTATACAGAGAAGGACGTGGTTATTGATCAGTACGTCCAGGATCCAACTACCCCTAAGCTAGAGGGAAGCCACAGTGAAGTTCCCTGTGCAGGGAACACCATTCTGGTGCTCTTACTAACCCCTCATTAGGTCAGTGCTACTATGTTTGTGTGTTGTTTTTTAATGACATATTGTGTCACAATCCTTATCCCACGTTGGTGATGTCAGGGGGCATTTTGTTACTTAGTGAAATTGGTGATTGTATCAGATATTTCACAGTTTGTTCTGTGATTCTGTTCTTGCTTGGACAACAGAAAGCACACAAATGGTTGTGAGCCTGTTCATGGTATCCATGTAATGAGTTCTTGTTCTTACAAATTGGATTTTTATACTGCACATATTATTTATGCATTTGAATATCTTAATTTAAGTTCAGCTTTCCATCTCTGGTATTTTACTTCAAAGTCTGAAATTCCTGCTTATAGGTCATTATTGAGTTATTTTTAGACATCAGTGTTAGATGGTAATGATGATAACTGAAGTAAAAAAAAATTAATTTTGGTTTGTGAAAAGTTAATGGAAGTTTTAAGTGGAGTTTAAGTTTGCATATTAAAAATAATTATCCTTCAGGAGTAAGAAATTAAGAAACCTTGGGTGCAAGTATGATAGAAATATTTATAAATTTGATTCATAGACAAAAATTCAGAAAAAAAAGAGATGTCTGCTTGGTCATGGGAAGAAGCTGAAAGCTGGTGATACTTGTTTAGTAGAAATACTGGAAATGTGTTTAAATTTTGCATTTGTGGAAAGGGGTGTCAATGACAGGAAAGAATATCCAGTGCAAATGCTCAGGAGAAGCTGAAGCTTTGTTCTCCACCATACAGCGACCTTCTGAGGAAAATGGGACAAGGCCGGTCCCAATAGACCCAGATTGGCTGTGCAAGCAGAGAAGAATGAAACAGAATGAGGGTAGAAAATGGGGCTGTCACTCTGAAGGTGAGACTGCTCTTCTGAGATGAAGTCAGTCAAAATATTAATCAGCCTAATATGTTCCCCAAATACTGTATTTTACGTAACTTTGGGAGAAAAGTTGTTGTTGCTTTTTTGTTGTTTGCTTTTTTTTTTAATAAGTGGCAAAATTGTAAATAAGTAACATGACAGTAGTAAATACTACTTAGTGTCATTGTCTGAAGTGTAAGCCTGGTATCAAACCAGTCGACGCTAACAGGGTAAGCAGTGAGGACTCCAAAAAGACAGAAGTGTATGGCAGGAACTGCACAGCCTTCCAAGTGACCTTTCAGTCAGCATAGGAGAGTGTCATCGTGGGGAGTGTCTATCAGTTTAAGTAGAAACACAGTGGAAAAGCCGTACTGTCAAAATTAACTGCTGCTCTGCTGTAGAATCTTACTACATTTTGGGTTTAGGCAGTCATTACCTGAACAGAAGTAATATACTAGTTCAGGAAATATTTAAAATTCTTCTGAAATGGCAACAACTTCTTTTTTTCCCAGATTTCTTTGCAAATTCATTCTCCTGTTCATCTGTTTCTCTTTAGCATGTTAATTATTAAACTGTGTAGTCTCTTTTCATTGATAGCGTCTTAAGCTTTCATTCTTTCCTTTTGCTTGATTTTCTACATGGAGAAGTTGCCTGATGTGGCTCTTCAGTCCCGTGAGGCAAAAAGCCATCAGTGTCAATATTCCAGGAAGTTTAAACACACACAGAAATGGGGCTGCTCTCATCCAGGTAAAAAGGAGTCGTAAACATGAGCTGGTGCTGTGAGTTAACAGCTGCTTTGCGTGCAAAAACATCTTCCCCCTCTCAAACTTTATTAAACAGTTGTGTGGCTTCATCAGTGGGAGTAATGGTAGGAGGAGGCCAAGTGTAAACAAGGCACAGGTGGCTGTGCGTGGGGATTTTTTTTGCAAGGGCATCCAGATTGATTCTGAAAAAAAATTGTATACGTAAAAAAATCATCATCTCATATATATATATATATATATATGTGTATGATGAGATTGCTTCTATCTATTTTTCTATCTGTCTGTCTATCTATCTATCTATCTGTCTATCTATCTATGCATATATGAAAGAGGAATCCCATCACTTCTACCACTGGGGAAACAGAACTTTTTTAATAGTGGGAAATTATATGGAAAATGCATTAGTGCTTTGTGAGGGAACAGTGGCTTCCCAAACTCTCTGTGTGTTTCTGTAGACCACGCTTTACTTCAATTTCCCAGCTGATGAGATCAGAATATTTCTTACAGTGTAACAGGATGAGGCTCATAGGTAGTTTATATTTTTGAACTTGAAATGTCCAAAAATTATAAAAGTACTTAGGATTGTAACTATTTTCCCTATTTAGCACAAAGTTGAAATATTGAGAGGCTAAAGCTCACTCATCCAACCAGCCTCTAGCCCCACTTTGACTGCAGAGGAAATCTATTACTCATTTCCTGCCTTTACTTAAAATAAAGAAAACCCTCCTGCCCAGGACCGTGTCTAAGAAGACACATCATCACTACCCTTTTTTTTTGCGATAACAATAAAAGTGACAGAAGGGGAATCCCCTGAATGTTTGGTGCTTTTCTGCTGCGTGGCTCTGGCAGTCCCAGAATAGCTGTGCAGAGTCTGCCCCGAAACGCTGGGCTCACACGTTCCTCTTGCTTCACCCTTACTGGAAACATACGTCCTTCTTTCAAGAAATAACTGGAGGGGCAGAGCAGGAGAAGACTGCTGTCTTAAATCCAGAAATAGATGTCATTTAGGAATGGAAGAGACACTGCCTCTTCTCAAAAAAGAGCTAGAGGGGGAGGCACTGGAATGGCCCAGGTTCAAATACGGATGCTGAGCACTAAAAGCTCTGGGCCCAATGTCAGGTTTTGCAGTTTCCTAAACTTAGTTGTTGAGCTACTAGAAGTTTTCAGTGGGGATTACACATCAGAGAAATGCATTACTGATGCTGGAGATCAGGAACAGGCCTTCTAATAGTTCTTCACTGAACATGAGGCCCTTCTAAGAAGCTGCGGACAGAAATAAATATGCTGATTATTTGTGTAAGTGGAAAACCTTTAAAATACATTCAAAACTTGCAGTATGCTCCAAAAGGGTGTTATTTCTATGTTGTCATGTTAATATCCAGACAACTGGCCACCACTTAGTTCCAAGAATCAGGGTATATTAGCATTAGTTATTATCATGCTGACAACTCCAACATCATTTTATAATGATTGAAATTATAAAAGCCAGACTCATAGCCAGTATAAATCATATTATTTCCAGAGATATGAGTGAAACTCCAGTGCCATTCAGTAACTGCACATCATATGTGCTATGGTGATCTATGGTTTGTGTTTGAAGAGAAGTGATGTGGTGATTCGAGACTTACACAGCACCTACAAGCCACAGCAGTATTTAGTAGTACCTGTGGCCATCTAGTGCTATACTCTCCAAATAATTTAATGGTATTGGAAACAATCTGAAAGTGTCTCCCTGCAGCAGCACCACTCTATGCAGGAGAAAGGTGGCTCTGCAAGGGGAGCAGGTGTCACATCAGGTCACGGGGCAGAGCTATGTCGTACATTCCCTTCCGGCCTGCCAAGGGCTGAGCCAAGAGCATGTGCACAGAGCAGAGCCCCAGCTGCAGACGTCTGTGTTGGTGCAGGTGGGGCTTTGCTGGGGACCCCATTCTTGGCTGCAGTGCAGTGCAGTGCAGTGGCCTCCTGCCTTTTGCCTCTCTCTCAGTTTCCAAGGCAGAGCTGCACGTGGCTTCCTGGAGAGGAAGAGACTCTGAAGGTGGGAGGTATGGGCTACTGATCAGGGAGCATAAGGACAGAGCCAGATGTATTGTCTTCACCACATAAAGCTCAACATTCCTGTCTCCTGTGGGCTAAAATACCCTCACACGAGGGTATCACAGCATCTGTTTTCCGTACCTCATTTGCCCTGCAGTTTTTGTCCTCGTGTGAGTGATAAGAGGTTACCATCCAAAGAAATAAATACAGAATAAATAAATACAGTGAGAAAGAGAAGTCAGAAAAAAGATCTGTAGGTCTTAATTAGTATTTTGAATGGGAAAAGGAAATGGCTGCTCTTTTTACAGAGCACACGCTTTAATGTTGCCTACAATGACTGGTGCTTACAAGTGAACGGGGTCTGAGAGAGCTGTTGTCAGTAATTCCAGAGTTGAGACTTTGGCTGCATCTGTAATACAGCCTCTCCCACTCAGTAAAATACACCCATGCATACATATAGATGTATTCATATATAAGGCATGGCGTTGCGTACGATCCTTTCTGAGTGTGAACCACATAAGCATAGCACCTTCCCTTTGGATTTTCTCTCTCTTGCAGAAGCTCCACTAAAATGACTAAAACGTGAGTGTTGCACTTTTTGTTGGGGAGTCTCTTTCTGGGAAGGAACACTTTCTTGGGTGGATTCAAGCCTTGTTGCCTTTCCAGAAGAGCTGACTTTGTCTCTCCAATATTGATAACAGGGTTGAATTCTGCCCTCAGCTGTACAGATGCAGCGGCCATTGACTGCGGCAAAGCTGTGTGTACATACTCAAGGGCAGAACATGGACCAGAATTTTTAGGTTCATGTAAATGCTCTTGGAGGCTAAACAGAGGTCACGTAGAGGTGTTGGCATAGAGCCATGTGTGGTAAAGTAGGCCAAGTTTTATTTTCCTCGGGATGCTTACTTTTAAAAGATCGTGTGTTTTTTAGAGATGAGGACCTAAAGTTTCTTCAGTCAATGGGTAATTTTTAAAAATTACATCTAATGTGTTAATTTCTTGCTGTGAACTATGCTGTAACAGTGTTGTGTGCTCTAGAAGTGGATGCATTTTCAGGGATGAGATACTTTGAAATTTGTGCAACCTGGAACATAAATATGTGATTTTAATCTATATTTTCATTTGGCTAAATACTAAATCTTTCAAACCTAGGAACCTTAAGATGAGATCAGAAGAAAGAGGAGTATGTAAAATCTCTGTTTTGTGTGAGAAATGTTTCTATGTAACCAGAATTGCATAAAAGAGACAATACTTATGCTTATGCCACACCATGTCATTAAAATGTATCCACCTTTTAGTTACACTGAAACTATGGAAACAAAATTTACATTCTCGCTAGTATTCGACTTTACATGCTGCAAAGTCCTCCTGCATTCTCAGGTTCTTTTGAGAGAGTTTTGAGATCTGTAGAAGAATCTTTCCTGAGACCTTTGAGGTGGTGCTGAAGTGCTTTAAGAATGGCTTTTCAGTTTGCCTATTTAAGTGCTGTTCAGGTGAGCTCTGGATCACTGTGATTAAACCTATTTTAATAAATCTTTAAAATGCAAATCAGTTTCTGAAGTTTGTGAACATGTCATGGAAGAATGTGCAAGAAACCTGTGTGTATACAGTATATACATGTGAGTGTATATACATATTTGTGTGTGTATATATACACACAGTGATGGAGACACATATTATTTTGGTATTTGCTGTATTTCTGATGTTATTCTGTGAGAGGCAGAGATTGTGCAGCTCTATTGAAGCTAATTTTATTGCATGAAGGTGTGGTATAAGGCTATGAATCTTCTCACATGTTCATGTTTAAGTTGTTTTAAACCATATGAAAAATATCTGAAGTGCCAAAATGTTTAGGCATTCTAATCCAAATGATATGAGTAAGAGGGATAAGCATTTTTCATTTAAGAAAAGATTAAAGAAGAAAAAAACAACCCAGAATTAAATCTGTTATACTTCACAATAAATAGTTTTGCTTCCAAAGTGTCTGCTGAAGCCACCTGTGACGCATGCCCAGCCACCTAGAAGAGACTCCAAAAAATGTATTCCTGACAAAAAGCATTTCCTTGACTATTTTTTACTTT
>WEIT01015978.1:846-13697 GCA_013389985.1 Dryoscopus gambensis | reverse complement strand
CATTGAGTGTAATTCTTGGCTATAATTCTCCAAGTACCTGTTTAATTTAAAGACATAAGACAATTAATACATTTTCCCTTGGTTATATTTCAGTATTAAACCATACACAATTTCATATTAAAATATTGAAGGAAATGTATTTTCTATTATGGAAGATTAAGGTAGTAATAATATTATATTTGCTCCAAGGGAAAAAAAACCCCCAAAACAGAAAGACCAGAAAAAGTGAATATGAAAACAAATTGAAAGAACTGCAAGTTTTAGTGTTACTCTGATTGAATCACATTTTTTTAACTGTTGTGCTTGTAATTGCCAAATTAAAGAGAAATGAAATACATTTGGGATTTCCAATGGAGAGCCATTTTTAGAAATTTTATTTGGTTTCATCTGTCACAACATTGTACTGAAATAAAATAAAGCCTTTTCTATTTTAACACCATAAAATTAAAAAGAAACATCAGGTGAAAGTAATTTTCAGATGGTAATTTGTCTTGGTAAATCAAATAAAGCTTTTTAAGGATAATGATTAAAATAGAAAATTTTCAACTTTATCAAGAGGCCTTTTCTAGGTTTTCCAATTTGAAATATCATAAAAATTGCTTTATTTGTTTAAAATGGTCAATACAAAAGACATAATAATTTACAGCGGAAATAATGATTTCCAAGTTTTTTAGTCAAGATGGGTTTCTTATTAGTGAACAAAAGAATAAGAAATGGTAGACAGTTAAACAAAATAATTAATTCTGGAGAGAATGAAAGTTAAGCACTGTAGTCCATTTCATACTTAATTAAAGAACAAGGAATTGTTTAATGAAAAAAATCAAGGAGGATATTTTGATAAAATAAGATTATTAGGCACTACCTGCAAATAAATTTTGAATCTTCATAATAAAACTACTCTGTTTTAATAAAAAAATTTACAAATCATGCTCTTACATGAATTACTGAAGTTTGAAGGTAAATGAGATGTGCTTTCTGTCTCTTTATTTTCTCCTTTTTGCCTCAGAATGTGGAGTATTTACTCAGGAGATAGTTTATGAGGAGAAGTCTCTCACAGCAAGTTATTTTGTACTTGTTCAGTTCCAGGAATTTGTCACTCTGTGATAAAATGGTTGATATTAATAGTTATTTTTCATCTTGACTAACTGAAATATTCTATGATTACAAATTATATAGGGTTAAAAACATTTATGCAAGTGCTATTTTTCATGTGCTGGTTAATTTACATATATTTAACATTTAATTAACATATATAGTATTTTGTCTGTGAATGTAATAGAAATGGAGCTTTAATCCATCCGAGTCCTTCAGCAGATGCTTAACCTTAAGCACATAAATAATCCCATTGTTTTCAGTGTCTTTAATCTGTGCTTTTAAGTGCTTTGTTGGATTGTGGCCTAGTATAATTATATGTTTGCAATAACAGTTGCTTATTAAAAGCAGTTGTTAGATCTCAAAAATAATATAAAAGAAATAACATGACAAAATATGTATCAAACAGTACTGAAAAAATACATAAAAATTGTTTCAGAATCCTTATTTGCTTATCAGTGTCCATCACATCGCAGATTCTGCTTTTTATGACACTCTTTTATGAGGGCAAGACCAAGGCATATTAAGGAAGATCCCACAGATATTTATGTAAAAATATAGGAATTTTTTAAAAAGTTGTATTTGTTTTTAATATTGAATTCGGTAACAAAGGTGAGATTTTATTAAGTAGTTTCCTTTCATATAATTCTAAATCTCTGAGTAGGTCGTTCACTAGCTCTTAGTTCCCACAGGCCTTTGCTTCTTTATTGATTAAGAACAACTGGGTGCAAGGAGTGTTGATAGGATAGGAATACAGGTGTCTTTCCAGCATTTCATCCCCTTATGTATTCAGTGTCTTTCACTTTTCCTTGCTCTTTTTTGCCTGGGTCTGTTTCTGTAATGTTCCATTCTGTGTCAAACCCTCTTCATTTCCTTTAACGTAAAACAAAGATTAAGGACCTTAGGGTTAAACACTGCATTTTACTGTGGTAAAATATTCTGATGGGACTTGAGTGATGGTGTTCACCTGACTGCCAGTCCAGCTGCATTTCGCAGAGACTTACTATGACAGTAAGTAGATTTCTAGATTATAAACCCTCTAAAATTTAGTGTTATTAACAATTTCTATTGACAAGTTTAAGAAACCACTTGTGTGGGTAAAACACTGGTCTCAGCATCTAGTGCTTGTGCCTGCAGCTTTGTACTTGTATCTGCCCTCTCCATACATTCATTTACTGCTTTTCTGATCTACCTGGTCCTCTGAAGTACTTTTTCAGTTTATTTTTCCATGGAGGCTCAAGAAAAACTACAATAGTTGTTATAAAAAGGCAATTTTCCTTGGCCTTTTGTGTCTCTGAGTCAGAGCTTACGTATATTTTACAGCGAATTGCCACTTCTACTCTTCCAGCATAACCATCTTGCCTGGTCTGCCAAGCCGATTTTTTGAGTGCATTTACAACTCATGGGAGCATGAATGAGTGACCACAAGCATCCAGCAGCACTTAAAGGGTAAAAGAAATGTGAAATGATCTGTAAATATCACTGTTATGTGTGATAAAAAGGAGGGCTTGGCTAGTCTAAATTAGAATATCCAGCAATACTGAGTCAGTATAATACTGGAATGAATTCAGAGTAAATTTATTTCCTTACATATAATTGCACATCTCCTGTGAGCATGGTGAGGCATGTGGATACTCTGGGTTGTTCCTTTGCAGAAGAGTGCGTGTGATTTCATGTACATACTGTGGGATGAATCACACAGAGATCCTAAGTTCATGACCTGGGCTGAAGATACTGTGAATAGCCATGTGAAGTAGCACTATTTGTAAAAGCTGAAAAAACCAGCAAAAGATTGCAAGAAAACCAGAATCCTTTTCTGGTTGAAGTGTCAGGGAAGTCTCCTCCCCCACCCACTCAGGAAGTAACAATTTCCCCCCAGAAATTAGTTCATTAGTGTGTATTGCTATTCATGCAGGAAGGTGTGTGATGTCCCGGGGCTGTCTGTATTTGAGTAGAAAATGTCACCTCGGATCAGATTTGCAATACTCCCAGCCTGTGCTGGCCCAGGGCATGGAATCTCTCGAGATCTTCCGTAATGCACAGTGACTGCATCACTACAGCGGAATCAAAACTTCACTGTGTTCAAGAGGAGGATAATGGTTGCCACCTTATGCAGCTCAGATAAATGACAAGTTTGGGGAAGGTCACAGCTCAGTGTGAAAAGTCTTCCACATCTTGGAAGAAACAGAAAAATTCCATAACCTGTGTGGTGCCTTCCCTGCTCCTCATCTCATTGCCTACACAGGTGGAAATGTTGAAATTAAATAGCCGAGTGACTGTGAGCATGCGGCTGTTGTATTTTGATGTGGTTCTTAAATTGCCCTTCATTGTCAGAAGCTGTTAGACTGAGGAGTGAAATATACGCCTTGAGTGGCAGTAGGAATTGGTAATTACCTTTAATTCTCCACAGGGGCACGCAGAGGTGTGGAGTTTGCCCATGTGTCAGTTGGAGCTGATGCAGAGAGAATAGGGGTGAGGGCTGCCCGTGATGCTGGAGTGTGTAGGGGCTGAAATGGGTTCATGTCCCATTTTCCAGCAGCCTTTGTGCCCAGAGAGTGCTGTGGGTAGGTCAGGGGGCGGCTGCTCTGGCCCCATTGCCTTGGAGTTGGACAGAGAAAGGGCGGCAAGAAAAAAGGTGGGAGCATCCCTGATTTTTTTCTAGCAGGTCTGATCATCCCTTCACCATCCCAAGCCCTCTGAGAAAACAGCCTTCTCTTGTCAGGCAGGGGCAGAAGGGTGAGGGAGGTACATGCTGAAGCTGGGTGGGATGCTGGAGGCCGTGGGCACTCAGCAGTAGGAATTGCTCTCAGCCACGGTTAAATGCGTTTGCAATGATACAAGGAAGTTTTCGCAGTCATCAGCCCTCCAGTTGAAGCAAGACTGAAAAATGTAACACACCATGCCCTAATCCACTTAATATGATCTCTGTCCCTAGCTCCTCACTTGCTGTCGTACAGTAAAGCTGCTCGGTTTCTCCATGTCCAAGCAGAAGAGGAAGATTAAGTGCACTGCTGTGCCCTGTACTTGCTGGCAGAACTTCTTTTCTGCTACATGGGCTCTAAGATGTGCTTTGTTTTATTGTCTCCCTTTCTTTTGAAAGGTACAAAGTACAGTGACAGGAACTATCATATTCAATTGGACATGCTTTCTACAGATTTGTTAAGGATTTACTCTACACATTTGTAGCATTTAGTTGCCATGGCAATGACCTCGGTGCAAGAGGGAACAGCCTTTAGGTTGGACCTCAGATTTTCCTTTCATTTCCATTTAATTTGATTTGACTGTGAAATGTCACTTCCATTGCATTGATTAAGCTTCATTGCCGCCACCAGCTCTGTTAGAAAGGTTAAAGGGCAGGCCAGTGGCTGTTATTTTTCTCCTCCCCACCCTTTTCTGATAACAATATAGGTTTGTTTTGTTTTGGTTTTCTTTTTCAGAGGAAGACTAAGGTTTTACCCCATGTAAACATGTTCCACAGTAAAAGCAAAACTAATGCAGCAACAGTTTGAAGTGGTGCTAACCTGCAGCTTCCTCAGACAATTTTGCAACACTTTAAAAAGTAGGAATTTGTTTCTCTTTTTCTTCCTGACATATGTGCACCCCCCAGATAAATAAATTGAATGTACCCTCCAACACTAGCAACCATATTGGAAGGAGGACAGTCACCTCTCTTTTCGAAACCTCTGCTGTCCCTAGGGTGTATTAATGGCTGCCAGCTTCCATGAGGCAGGAAATCATTGGGACCAGTGTGTAGAGTACCCCTTTGCCCAGGCTCTTTCTAGTTTGGTATTTGCGGATTATGCAACAAGTGTAAAATAGAGAATGGCAGCATGTTGGGATGGGAGGCTCCAAAGGAGAACCAGGCCAAATCAAAGGTTGCTTTAACCAGTTTTATTAATGGCAAATAAATTGAAATCACAACTGGGGTATTCTTCATTCCTAGTCAAAAGCATTCAACCTTTGAAAGCAATACGGCCCATCTGCAGAATACAAAGGTGCAAAAATTGTGCTGTATTTGTAAAGAATTCCCCTTCTTGCTGCCCTAAGACCTCTGCTTTGTACTGTATGGGCTGTCAAGGACTTCGATAAATTAGGTCTGTTCCTTTAGGTTTTGCAGAACCTCAGATACCTCTTTTGTCTACATCTCTGTATTAGCAGGCACACAAGCCTTACTGGCAAGCTGGCTTTTTGCTGTGAGCCAGGTTTTCTGCCACATGCTTCAACGAAACATCAGCTAAAATATCATCTTGAAATTTGCATACTGCATGATAACTGAAGTTAAGATTTCTCCTGCATAGCTTGGTCAAAAGGTAAGGCTTATTATTACGTGTTGTTTTGCTTTTTCTTTGTTTAATAGATCAGATACTAATGTTGAAAACATTGAGAAACTTTATTTCTTCTTACTAGTCCTGAAAATAATTACTTTTTAAGTTTGTTTAGTTGCTCAGAATTTAAAAGGAAATTAATAAACCAGAAATATTAAAATGGCTTGGTCTGAAGGGAGGGATGTAAGGAAGGCTCATTAAAACAGGCATGTGAGCACAAACTGGTGGGCTGGTGAGGAAGAGGCCTGGAAAAGTCAAGGGAGAAAAAATGTTTGACCAAGCACAGGGTAAATGATGCAAGGAAAAATTGAAACCCCAAAGTACTATATATGACTGGAAAATCTTTGCAGCTGAAGGACTGTTTTTCTTTCCTGACTGAACCGAGCTTCAAATTAAGCCTCTTTCTTTTTGGAAAGGAGGACTGAGCTAGTGTGAAGAAAACTGCAGTGCTGAAGCCTGTATATTGGCTGCTGTGGAGAAATAACTCGCACATATATGAGAAACAGGGAATGTATTTAGCTTTTTTTTCTGATTTCTGCTCCCGTCTCCATGACACGTAGCATCTGGTACCAGGGCCATCTTCTCACAGAGACATCAGCCCATTGTGGATGGTCAGGACCAGGCGTGGAAGGGTGCAAACCCCTGGGGACACACATCTTTGGTCCCACTGCTGTGGCTCACAGCAGAGAGGGCTTGAATTGGGTAAAGGTCTTTAGAGGTAAAATCCTTTCTCCCCTGTCCCTGTGTGTCACGCAGGAGGGGTTTGACTTCAGCTGTCAGCCTTGAAGCTCAGAGCTCACTCGCAGTCCAGGTGAAAGAGCCTGTGAGCTGTGGCTCTGTTATCTGAGCTTTACGCAGCTGCTGGGATGACTGTCAGAAGGAGGACAAAATCTCCATGGTAGGTGCCCTTCCTGCAAGTATTGGCTCCCTTTTCTCTTTTCTTCCAAAAAGTTAAAAGAATAACTGGCTGGAGAAAGAAGTAAAGGAGAGAGAGAGAAGGATGTAACTTCCTACATAAATAGTAAGATGAAAAAACCCTCTTAAAGAATAATTCCGAGCGGTCCAGCTGGTGGCCTGTGGGATGGTGCTGTCTGACTTGCTTTTCTGCTGCGGCCTTGCCTTGGGACTGAGGGGGGGAGCTGGAAAAGTTGGATGTGAAATGCAGCAGCTGCTGAATACTTTTGCTTATTCGTGCAAATTGTCACCATGCCTGTGGAGGGGGAGGAGGAGTTTGGCATTGCTTGAGTCTGGACGCTGGTCCTTGGAGGTGCCCCAAAACTCGGGATGCTGCTCATGGCTTTGGATGTACTCTATTGTCTTAGCCTGGATTTGTAAAACAAAATGTTAGCTCTGAGCTCTGTGTGTGTGTGTGTTCCTGACTAGGCATCACAATCACTTTTTCTGCTTTTCACTGCTTGGAAAGGACTCAATTTTAGAGCAAGGTGATCAGTTCTCCTTTGGAACAGAATAATGTTAATATTCTCAGAATGTAAATGCAGATGCTATGGACTTCCACAGAAGGCGAGTTCTTCTGCAGTAATGTCTCAAAAACTCCCAAATTCAGAATTACTTACACTCTGAGTCAGTGTTAGGAGATGAAGAAACTGTGGGACCATGGAAAAAAACATCAGATTAGGAGAAAATACTTGACTTCTCTGTGCACTCCAGGGTTTTTTTAAATGGATCATGGTGTTTGGTTTCCTATGTAAAAACGATTTGAGACCTTCAGAGTACGTGATTGATGCTGGTATTGGTAGATTTTTTTGTAATTTATGAAGAGGTCGTTTTTTAGAAAAGTAGTGTTTGAGACTAAATACTGAATGTGGTGCTTGTTCTTTGTGGCAGTTGTGCCATGTGGTAGAAATTCCAGTTTTCTGAACTCCCAGCCACACCCTGTGATGGAGACAGAAGAACAGCAAATAGCTTTGTTCAGATGTCTCCTGTGTCTTGTGTCATCCTCTCAGTTAAAAATGCTGCGTAAAAAGACTGAAGCAGGTAGAGAAATTTAAAAGCTGAATTCTGAAAATTCCATTTTATACAGTATCCCAAATCTTTGCTCAAAAATGAGACAAAATGGATTTTTTGTTTGTTTTCTTTTTCGTTTGGTTTTTGTCCATACCCAATTGCTCCTGCTGTCATCAGAAGTGTGTCTGTGACTCATGGTCTGAGCACTCAAGATGTTCCACTGTGGAGGAGCTGCTGCATCTCCTTGTTGAGGCAGGTGTGGAGGGACACACCACCTAGAAAAGAGCAATTCCCATCTCCCTTGGATGCTGCTTATGGCAGCAACAGAGTGGAATTGACACATCCTCTTCTACCTCAAACACACGTCATTTTACTTCACACCCTCAGTGAAAGACATTCCCTCACCCAGGTAAACCAAATTTGCCCTATTTAGGCAGTGAAGGGAGACGCTGTTTAATTCCTTTGCACAAACTGAGCAGGATTCTGCAGCTCCAGTTCCGACACATCTTTTTTTTTTCCACTTCTCAGCAGGAGCTGAGTATTGGCATCTCTCCCACAGCATCATGCCTTGTTGTTTTCTCTCAAGCAAAAACAACAGAAAAGGAAGATTAAAAGGAAGAAGTAGACAGATTTGAAAGAGGATTGTTAGCTCCAAGGTCTGATGGGACCTCCTTGAAAATATTCGCAACTCTGTGTCACCCATGCCAAAGTCACACTGCAGTTTTCAGAACCTTTTATAATCTCCAACATATAGACACTATCTTTTCCTTCTTCTGTTTGCTGCTTAACAGGAGCAGTTCATAGTAGATTTTGTCTATTTACCTCTGGTTTTTAGAATGTAATAATTATGTTGGGACATTCATAGGTCATGTCATGGTATGCTATTAATATCTTTGTTGTTTATTAACCTTCTCAAAGCACTTGTATGGAGGCATAAAAGGAGAGGAGCCTCCCCTAGCTTTAAGCTGAATTACCAATTTGAATGTCAGGCCAGGTTCACAAAAATTTCCAAAATAGGTGAGAGTTATAAATAAAACTGAATGTGTTACTGTTTTGGGGGAAAGCTGTGGAACTCAGTTTTTTCTTCCAGCTCAGCCCCAGAATAGACACAGGCTGTTTTTCTCTTTGAGCTTTTAGATTCCAGCAGACCTCAAACTTAGCAAAAAGATAAGAAGAATTTTATGAACTGAAGAGTGAGTTTCATGCAGATATGAATCAGCACTGATATCTTGGCTGCTGTCATCATGTGAGTATGCTGTCATTGCAGCAGATATGATAAATTTGGGAATCTTAAACTGAACACACTTGTCCACTGTGCCTGTGAGGCAAAGCAGGGAAAAGAGAATTTTTCAAATGCCAGCAATAGTATTTTTTAAGAAAAAAAATAATTTACCTGTAGTCTTTTAATTTTATCTATAAACTCCAGTCAGATTTTGAGATGCAGGAGGATTTACTGGGTTGTTTGGGGCACCAAGCCAATATAAATATTAGAAATAGGAGGAAATCATAGAGCTGTTTTCTTATTGTTAATAGCATAATGCATCTTTTGTTGGGTTTCTTCTCTGCAGGACTCTCCCTGCTGCAGTAGTGCCATTTACCTCTCTCTTATAGTTTCAAAGGGCCTGCTCTGCAGAGCTGCTTACAAACTGTACTAAAGGCTGAAAATTCTTGCAGAGAATCAGGCAGTTTTGATTGACCAAGTAAACTTAATTCCCAGTGACAAGAGAAAAATTAATTCAAGCATTTAGAGAGATGAGGTTTGGGGGAGTTTATAGCGTTAGTCTATAATGTGAGTCTTTAATGTCTGAAGGCTTCAAGTCAATGTTTATAAAGAACCCTCTTCACTTTGCCCCCATTTTGAAGCACTTATTTTCCTCTCTGCTTGCAAAGATCTTAAAAAGATCTCAAGTCTTTGTACTTGAGATTGCTTTTGTTCAGAGTTGTCCAGCGTTTTCTCCCCTTTCATGTTTTTTGCACTGTTTGCTTTGCTGTGTGCACATTGTGGGGTTTAATGTGTAATTCTGGTGGGTGAAATTGTGCATATCTCCTCCTGTTTTGTCCTTTCTTTTTAGTACATGAAGGAACCAGCAAAAGGGAAAATGCTGTTACTAAACACATAAATAAATCATAGATTTGTAGTTTCATAATCAGTTTAGCAGATTTTATTCTAGTTGATATATAATATTGCACGTTTATATATGAAAATGAAGAGAAAGTAAAAACAAAATTATATTTATAATCAATTTTGTTAATTACAAGAAACTAGTTCACAAATACACAGGAGTACTATCTTCAGCTAATCCTTTGTCTTCTTGTTTGTTTAATAGATTAGATGGATGTACCAAATAGCATGCTGCTGGGGCAACATTAATTTTATTATAGAATAAAAAGTAGAACTATTAGTCTCTGTTTCTGGCGTGTTTGTAAGCTATCTGACCTATTTTCTTCTCCTGCCCTCTTCTCAGTGATTACCAAATTCCCCCTCTCCCTATGCCTAATGTAAGACCATCTTACAATTACACCAGCTGATAGCCAGCCCTGGAGATATTACACAGTATCCTGGCACACGGATAAGATATATTGTTTTATGTATTTGTGCAAGAGGGAGAGAGAACTTCATCACTTTAAACAAGGGGATAATCTGTTTACACGAGAGGAATAGGCTCACTTGGTTTTCTTCCCGTCCGTTGTGAAGATAATTTCAGGGGGCAATATTTGCCTCATTTTTACCAACAAAAATACCTTGATGGTTTGTCTTAAATTTATTTCATTTTAGGAGAAAACTAAGCTAGGAGACTACACTTCCCAGAATCCTCAGGAAGTGTATAATGTCTAATATGGAATTTTTAAATTAAAGCACTGTGTTTTTGCAACTGCTTACCTTGAGGAATTGGAAGTATCTGTTTTTAAATTATGTTCCTTGCAAAAAACCCCAAACCAACCTCTTAGTATCATGTTGTCACTGAAAATGAAAACCAGACCTTTAGGTTCTAAAAATTATTTCATTCACAGTATAGTCATTCCATGTCTTCAAAAATCATGACTGATGTAAAAAATCTGTTTTTAACCAAAAATTTTAGACATGTCAAAAATCAGGAGTCTTATTTCCCCTGAAAATCTTTTTCCTGCTTTCTGTTCTGGGCAGTTAGTGATGACTTTCAGATTTTGGTTCATTGAAAGATAATACATTATTTAAGATTTTATGCGTGAAAATAAAAACAACCAATCAATATAGCATTTAATATAACACTACTTGAAATTTCTGTTTTGACCTTGACCTGTTATTTGTCAGTGAGGGGCATGTCTGCAGGGAAGGGCATGCCTAGACTAGTCTGGAAGTAACAAACTAAATTAGTCTGTCCCAGCACTATAGGTGGACAGAGCATCCTGCTAATGTGGCTGTATGGACCAGGATGGATTCCAGCCAGACAGGTCAGAGGGCAAATAAATGTCTCTGTCCACACCTTGAACTGCACAGGCATTTGGATAGTTGAGTTTGGCACAACCCACTACTTGGTCTGAGCGAAAGAAGTGTCTCAGCAGCCCAGTTGGAAGTGCAGCCCCAACTGGGCTGACACCCAGTTCGGTGCCTGTGGTGTTTCCTCATTTCAGTCACCATCAACCCCTATTTCTCTATTTTGTCCAGAGTTCTGAGCTTTTTGTCACACATTAGCGAGACCAATGTGAAATATTTAGATATTGAGGAACGCAAGCTCTCAAGGATGATTACGCTTTATTATTAGATGCAATTCTAACAATGTTTTTCCACGTCTGTGATTCTTTCCCATTGAAAGTACATTGTAAGCTTCATCTTATTAATAGTCAATAATGCATATATAGTGGATTTTTAATGGTAATGGAGGAACTGCCATTTGAGAAACCTCATAATGTGTTGAAATCTAAAAATACAACATTGTCCTCTTCTCCACCATCCCACTGGTTCATACGTTCTTTCAAGATGTTCCAAAACAAGTCTTAATCTCTGTCTTCAAGATACTGTATTGTAGTGTGTGTTTCAGCTTAGATAAGCTATCTGGGATGCATTTTTATTACAGTGCAAGGTACTAATATTGTTCGTGTACAATTAGAGTGAAAATAGTGATTATTCATTTGTATTTTTTGAGCTCCGTATATACCCCAGAGGTAGATAAAGAGTTTATGAAGAAAGGTTATATTTAAGAGAAATGGGTATCAGTGCTATGAGATTATACCCATGACAGATGGTTGTAACTAAAGCTTCATCTTGGTGCTGAAAAGCTGAATGAAACAGTATTCAGATTTTGAAGTAATTTTGGCTTCATTTCAATGGGACTTTTGCCTGAGTAAGAACAGACTAAAAACTCACTAATGATTCTAATTTTTTGTGTCAGCTTTTAGTAGATTTTCAAAAATTTAATTTTATTTTTGCCTATTTTGGATTGATAAAATTCCAACAAAAACATTGGGGGGGAAATGTTTGTTTGTTTGTTTACAGAAATGTGTGCAACATTATGCCTTTGTTCACTGGGATGACAAGATATAAAACAACATTGTTTTATTCACACTGTAAAGAAAAACGTCTTATTGGGATTCATGAAAGAGTTAGGAAAGTAATTTTTTTTGCTCTTGGTTTCAGAGCTGCTTGTGAGCCTCAAAATTTTGTGAGGTTCAGTCAGAATAGTTATGTAAAAGTTCAGACGCTAACCTTAAGCAAATCCAAATATCTTGAGGCTGGATATCTCTACAAGAATATATTTCCCCTTGACTTGTCTAATACAATGAGTTCAGCGAGGCTACACCCTGGGGAGTTTTGGCCCACCATGTAGTGTGTGTGCTTTAAGTGCTTACACTAAGCCATGAGGGTATTTTTAATTTCATCTTGAGAAACTAAACTGAGGGACTTCACAAATGAATCCATCAGGAAGACAAGGTTAATTCTGGCCACTGTTTGTGGGAGTATGGTGCCTTCAAATACCAACACTTTTTTTTTTTCAGTGGTGGCATTTGGAAGAATAAATGAAGTGTGACTCCCGGCATCTCTTTAGTTGCCCTGAAAATGGAATGTCAAACAGCATATAATCATCTTCCTTGTTTAAAGAAAGAGGAGCAAGTGAGAGACCTAGTTTTCTATTTGTGTCGGTTTTTGGATGTCTTAATATTCTATCTTGTCTAATTTTCCAGAGAGTGATAATAGAGTTCCTGTCAAATTAAAGGTTACAGACTCTTTAACCTATGTCACAAAAAAACCCCCTACATTCCTTGTTATTACCATGAATATAATCCAAATAAAAATTTAGCTTTTAATGCTGTTATGCTGAATGTCGCATTCCAAGCATATAATTTTATTCATTATAAATATTAAAAATATTCAGCCTGACATTAGCCTGCTTGCTCCCCGATCTCTTCAAAAAAAGGCTGAATTGAATGTGTCACCACTTGGTCCAGGGAGCAGCAGTTCAGGCTCATCCCCTGCACTATTAGGACTGAGCA
>WEIT01015975.1:1126-14023 GCA_013389985.1 Dryoscopus gambensis | reverse complement strand
AGATACAACATCATTGTGTTTCACAGCTGATAGCCCTCTACAGTTGGGGTATGTTCTTCTGGAGCCGAATGTAGAGGCTAGATGAGCTATTTCATATTAAATGGCACTAGATATCTGCATATAAGCAACTAAACCAAGGCCAAAATGTGCAATTTAGCTGGAGACCTTTAGGTTGTGGAAAAAATATACAGGGTTTGCTTGTATTGCCTTACTTTTCTCTGCTTCAGTACTTACTACGTAGGCTACAGTAATGTCCATGCCACATCGCAGAATGATGATCTTAAATAATTCCTTCTGTGATAATTTACTGCCACTAATATGGATAATGTCTCTGAACAGGTGAGGTTGTAGGGTTTACAGATAGTGGAAGGCGCTAAAGGGAAGTCTGCCCTAAATGGGAGGAGTGGAGGCAAGACAAGAGAGTGATGATTCAAAAAACATTGTCCGTAAATAAAGAAGTGATGCCTCCTGGAGCAGTTCATCAAACTGTCTTAAAAATACCACAGCCTCTTTTTCTTGACTGAGGGGGGAACACAGGAACTTGGACTCAGCCTGTGATGAGTAAGGGCGGATGCACGTAGGATACTGTCTTCTCTTCAGGAATGCTCCCTAGAACTAAAAAATTGGAATTACATAACTCACATTACTTACTCTTTAAATGCATCCTATTCTGTGAGTGTTCAAATCTTATACTAGGCTCCAGGGTGAAGGCTGACAAGAGACTTCTTGAAGTTTTCTTCAGGATGACCATCTGGAGGTGGTCTGTAGAAGCAAAGACAAGGAAGAGGAATTTTGGGTCAGCAGCATAACCCCCTAACTCATCTGGATAAAACTGGGGCCTCCAAAGATTCAATTTACAACAGAAGAAGACCTGCAGTAGTGAGGATGGCTTCATGTTGCCACCGATACATTCACTACTTGGGCTAGAACTGAAATCTTAAGTAAGGTTCTAAACAGCACCCAAACCTCCTCTAGTTCCTGCTGGGCACTGCTGTGATGCTGTTATCAGACTAGGACAGGAATGATGGAAAGGATGAAGTCACAGAGGCAGACTTAAATATGTCTTGATACACAAGATGTGCCTGTTTTTTG
The DNA here is from genome assembly GCA_013389985.1 of Dryoscopus gambensis. Lineage (NCBI taxonomy): Eukaryota > Metazoa > Chordata > Aves > Passeriformes > Malaconotidae > Dryoscopus > Dryoscopus gambensis. The sequence continues at coordinate 12,931 of WEIT01015975.1, read as the reverse complement.
CTGCTTTCCAAATTTTGGAAGTACCACACCTGAGCAGGCGTGACTGCAGCTGCTCATAGAAGGGGGAGGGGAGAATAAAAATAAAAACCTGCTTGCAAACTGGAATGAGCAACCTAACATTAAAAATTTCTGTATGTGGTGTAACTTTGCTCATTTACCAATAAAGGTGATAATTACATCACTGAAGTTTTTTTCTTTTAATTATGTTTGGTTTTCATACTTTTGTTAGACAGCTATTCTCACTTTTCACCATGAGATATCACTGGATTCAACACATTCATTGTTCCTTCTAAGCAGCTGTTTCAAATGTATCAGAATTCTTTCAGATTTTTCAGCTAAATACTGATTCTGATCAATTTTCTCAAATTCATTCTGTATTACTTTAGATTTTGTCTTCATGAATTCAATACTTTTGTAAAAAACTAAAATGCTTCAAATATGTTATTTAGAAATGTCACCAAACTGTTTCTAAAAACAATTAATACGCTAGGAAATACAGTATTTCCAAACCAAAGTACAGATGGCAGAAATGACATTACAGAAACTCTTTAAAATACTGAATACTAGTAGCTATTGTCTGCTACTCTGCAGTTAGACTTTCTGTGATGTGTGTTTACAAAGCAACAAGAGCTAGTGTCACTATGTTGGTATGTTGTTTGACTGTGGCATAGCTCTTTTTTCTAATTAATTAAAATTGTTGAGGGACAATGTATTGCTTCAGCCAAGTTTTCCAAAGAAAGGACTTAATTTCTGTGCAAATTTAAACTTCCAAATTAGATGAAACAATTCTCTTAAAAATGGACTAATTAAATGTGTGAATAACCAAACGATTGCCCAACAATTTGAAAAAAAATCTGTTTCCTCTGTGACACTGTATTATATTGATATAGTCTAAATGGCAAAGGTGGCTTTTGTATCATCTATCCATCTGTAAATTTAGTGAGAACGTGGGATAAGAACAGAAAAAATTGTTAGGCACATTTCTATAGGTAACATATTACCTATTATAATGAAATACAACATTTTTAATATAAGGGGATGGATACACTCAACTACAGGACTGATAATAAAATTGCTTCCTACAATTCAGAGGTGCCAGATATGAAATAAATTCCTGGTTAACTATTGAGCTTTTGAAATCAGCCAGCCTTCTGCTTGCTGCACTGTTGTATTGCCAGCAGGTTGAGAGAGGTGATCGCCACTGGTGAGGCCACACTACTGAAGCACCGTGTCTGGTTTGGGGCACAGAGACACAGACATGTTAGAGGGAGTCCAGGAAAAGGCCACAAAATAGATGATGAAGGGGCTGGACCATCTCTCACATGAGGAAAGGCTGAGAGAGCTGGGACTGTTCAGCCTGGAGAAAGCTCAGGGAAATCTTTTCAGTGGGTATCTGAATGGAAGATGTTGGCAAGGACACAGCCAGGATTTTTTCAGTGGTGCCTGGTGACAGGATCAGAGGCAATAGGCACACCCAGAAACACAGAAGGGTCCCTCTTGAACAGCAAGAAATACCATTTTTTACTGTGAGGGTGACCAAACCTTGGCACAGGTTGCCCAGGGAGGTGGTGGAGTGTCCATATTTGGAGATGTGGTCCTGGGCAACCAGGTCCAGATGGCCCTGCCTGAGGAAGGGGGTTAGACCAGACAACCTCTAGAGGCCCCTCCCCAAAATCAGCCATGCTGTGATTCTGTGTAGGTGCAGCATCACCAGTGTTATTTTTTTCTGGAAAGCTTCCAGGTAACAACTCTGCTGTATTCTTTCATCTGGTGAAATACAATGGAAATGACAGCAAAATGATCCCTTGGAGAGGTAATGCTTATCAGCTCAATGCAAAGCTGAGCAAGTGCAAATATTAATATTCAGTTTAAGGTCTAGTCTATCTGAATGAAGATGCACTGATGTTTCTGTAAGTATGTTGGCTCCAAGGACTTGCTCAGCATCTCGAATCCTCTTAAGATTGAGGACTGGCCTCAAGATGTGTAGTCTCATCACAAGACACATGCTGCTACATTCTGCCTTCAGATTCACGCCTTGCAGGTACTATCACATAGCTGGGCATCTCTTAGACAATATCTTTTGCCTGGCAGAACTATTTCTTGCTCATCATGCCTCCTGTTGCAACCCCCATTTTTGGAGCCTCATGTCCCCTTAATTACATAATTTAGTCACCCACTTTAGCACTGAGCCCTAGAACAGGACACCCAATTTTATAAGCCTTAGTCCTACAAAATTCAGGAAAAAACAGTAAGGAAATGGCAAGTATGAAATATATGTGTGTGTGTGTGTGTATATATGTATGTACATACATGTAAAGAATAAACATTAATTATTATCTACATAAATTGCATCATTGCTATACTGGAAATATTTTTTATTATTTAGCTTGCCCTCATAACCAGATTTACTGCTTATGTAATTAATATAAATTTGTGAAATTTTTCTTTGGATTATCATTTTCAAAACGTACTATGCACAAAGAGGATTTTGCTACTACATCGCTTATATTTTACACCTAAAAATACAGTGCACAACATTCTGGGAATATTTTTATTAAACATGAAATATAACACATCCATCAATATTTTCAGCAGCTCTTAGATCAAATTTTGTATTTTTCCCTATAAATTAAAAAAGTTGACTATTTAAACGCTATTCATAGACAGGCTATAGAACACTTTTCAAAACGAAGACAATAGCCCTGAATTTGCACAAATTACAGTATTGTTCAGTCTTTTATTTTGATGTTTTAAAATTCAACTAACAATCTGACTTCTGAGAGAAGAAGGGTAAAACAAGAAAAGACAAATCTTCATAAAGGAGTAAGGCCACTGTGGCTAACTCGGTGTCAGAGTTAATACAGCAGTCACTTTCAGTTTCCCTGTTGACTTGAGGTTTGAAGTTGGTTCCACTAAGGCAGATGCATTTTTGGATGTCCCAGAATGACAGATGTCTTAGTTGCAGGACCAATTCTTTTGACTGGACTTTCCAGACAGCCCTACTTCAGAGCCAGGTGGATCCTGGGCTCAGCCCCCTCCGTGGTGCTTTGTGCTGGTACAATGTTCAGGTAAATGTCGTACTGTTGGTCCATGCCAAGGTAGCTGTCGCTCATGAGATATAGGGTGTAAATACACCTGGAAAGTAAAAGCAGCATTGTTAGTTTGGGAATTGGGTCTTGACTACTTAGAAAACATAATAACTAAGAGAATTTGAAAGTTTGTCATACTTTCCAGGAGTTTCTGGAGTATAAAAAGCAATGGAAACAGTATTTCGATTTCTGACATATCCAGTTCTTTTCAGGGCAATGAGTTCTTTTTTATCAACTTCTCCCAGTATCAAAAACCATCCTTCATCCTTGACTTTGGGGAATCGAGGAGCCATTGCTTTACTGTCCTGCTTTCCCTGTTGGGGAAAAGAAACAGCTTAGGAAAGCTAGAAATCACCTTTCCAAAATGCCATTTTTCCTTGAATGAAAAACACCTCAAAACCACCTTGCTGTCAACTGTTAGGTAAGGCTATAATTCAGCCAGACTAAAATAGTGTTATTTCTTTCTAGAAGAAGAGTTAAAAAAAATTAAAAATCACAGTCCATAGAGAAAAATCCAGAATACAAGATATTATTCCACTTATTTTGTAAACTATTAAAACTTGAATGGAAATACTATTCCCTTTCTGTAATTTTATCTAATATATTCCAGATACAGAAGGGTTAATTGTAAACCTAACATCTTTAAATAAAGCTGACCAATATTATTCAAGATTAATATGAAGACAAAACCAGCACTTATCTATTTGAGTTTGATACAGCAAAAGGAAGGATTATTTCAGTGATTCTTTAAGACGGTGACTTTACTGCTTGAAGCTGAAGACAGAATGATGCACACTCAATCAACATTCATTTTGCGTTTTGTAGAGGGAAAGATTTTACTGAAGATTTATATAGAAGCAAAAACACCACCACAGCAATGAAGCTTTAGAAACAGTTTGATCCAGCTGTTTTTTACAAAAGAGGGATCAAATTCTAGGAGAGGTTTATAAAACAGTGATCACTGCATGAAATGCTTCTGCTCCTTTCTTTTCCACAGCTTCTGCTTAGGAAAAGTCCCGGCCAGTAACTGGCACAGCAAATAGAATGATGTATGGATGAGCTTCGACCCTTTGTCCTTCTTAAAATAAGACAGTTTCCCTTTGCAACTATGGTGAATCTGCTGTAGCCAGGACAAAAAGTCTTTTGGGAAACAAGAATACTTTTTAAATATAATTCTTAACTAATGTAAGATAACTTCAGGATTTTCAACAGAACACATGTATCTCCGCTATTATTTTCATCAAAATGAAATTGTCTTAAGACGATTCAGAAGTATATCTCAGAAGTAACATCTAAAACTGTTCTCCACTTTTATCTTGAGTTCTTTGCATCTTAACAAAAATGCTGGTAATTATGATTCTTATTTATTTGAAATGTTAGAGAAATTAATTAGCAAAATCATAACCATGGTGGTCCATACGCCGCTCATGGTATGTAAATGACAGGACAAGGCATGGACAAGTGAGTGACAGCTCCAGTGTCAGCAGTGCCCCCACATGAAGGCAGGCCCAACTCTCCCCAGAGCCGACATGCAGGTACAGCCAGGTGCTGCTGCTGGGGCAGGGCAGTCAGAAAAAGGTGCAGCTCCTGGAGTTTCTGGCTTAGCACACCAAGACTTGGAAAGGGCCCAGCGAGCTGACCAGCCCAGGAGGCAATGGGATGGGCTTTAAATGGGCAAAGGGCTGGGACTGAAATGTAAGTGGGGAAGAGCAGTATGTGGAAGTTGTTCTAGGAGCTGTTCAAAAAAGCATCAGAAGTAAAATATAAGGAAATTATCAGTAAAGGCCTGAGGATGTGTTACGAAACATATTTATAGGTGTGAGTCTGGTATGCAGTTTGGAAGCACCTGTGAATGCAATCAGAAAGCTTATAAATTAGTTTGATTTTTTTTTTCATTGACTTGGTCTAGGATTTTACCTTAAGAGCCTACTTACTGTCCCATTGCAGCCTGGAAAAAAAATTCTTCACTACTCATACAGAAAAGGCTTTGAAAGTGTTTATAACTTACATAATACTTAAACCATAAAGAAACCTATTATACTGTACAAAGCATCATTGATAATGTAAATGGATTATTGGACACTTGTGCACTTGGGAAGGAAATGACAAATTAGTCTACCTGGTACCCCATCTGGGTTCTGTGCAGATTTATTTGGAGCACATACTCTTGATCAGCATGCAGTTTGATCCATCTCTTGTCATCTCGTGTGTCTGTTGTCAGAGAAGGAACAGGTACTTCATTCTGTGGCTGAACTGAATCATCCCAGCTGCCCTTAATGCTCAGACTGACGTTTAGAATCGGCAAACGGCACAAGAAATTCCAAGCCTGTAGAAAAAACAGATCCCTATGGATTACAAGATAATCTATACAATCATTGTCACTCTAACAATAACAATTCAATGTGCAGTTTACATATTTATTCTATATTAATACTATTTTATTGTGTATTAGAATATATGTATTGTATAACTCTCAATCATAAGCATAAAATACTTTTCATTAACCTCTTATGCTACTTTCTTCCTAGCAAATAAAACAAATGTGAAACTCCTCAAGCACGTTACACATGCCTTACTAAGATTACTGATGTCTGAACACAGGAAAAATTCTTTACTGCTCCCGATTAAAGTACTTTTTCCCTATAAGCCACTTAAAAACTAGTATAATTAAGTTTTAAATTAAACTTCCTTAGCATAATCCATAAAGAACAAGTCACTGCAGTGCTAATTAGCAATAGGCAAACCTCAGAGAGTTCAGAGGATCAGTTCAGATAATTAACCAAAAGTTCAACTGCATATCCAAAGTTATCCCTATTTTTTTTTCTCTAGGTTTTCTTGCATCGATCTTCATGAACTCTCTTTCTTAGAGTCCTCCTGGGGAATTTTAAGTCTCTGCGGTTTCTCTTGAACTGCAACAGGTCCTCAACTTTCCCTCATCCTTGTGAAGAGAACTGTTGCTGGAGGATACAATCTGCGTAGTTCAACACAACACTCTCTTAACCTTAAAAAGGCATCCTGAATATGCAGCCCTATGTTTCTCTCATTTTGGTCTCTGATATCAGACAAGGAAAAGCAGCTCTAAGCTGTGACAAAAATGGAAGGGAGTAATGTAGGCTTTCATTTAGTAAAAAAGAAAATCAGCACGTTCACTCAATGAAATTTGTTAGGAGAAAGAAATGGGATTGGCTGTGGAATGGAGGCAGTGATTTGTGGCCTTTCTATGGCTGAAAAAGATAGATGAGGATGGCACTGGAAGAAAAAAACAAAAGACCAAGAATCACCCTCTGCCCTGCTGTCTTTCCCCTCACCCCCAGAACAGAACAGGAACCAGCACATATGAAGAGCTAGAGGGTGGGAAGGAGAAGAAGGAAATAAGAATATTGATATTGGTAAAGAGCCATCAGATGCCAAAATGGGAACTTGTGGGAATGAAGAGGGTAGGCATAATCACATGGGCAATAGCATGGAACAGAAATGTTTTATCTGGAAAAAGACTAAAGCATTTTATTTTTCAAGTATTGATTTGACCATATTGTGTTTCAACAAAATGTATTTTCATTTAGATTGTGCTTGATGTGTCTGATGACATTTTCTGTGCTGGAAGGCCTAGAGGTCTAATGAAAGCTCAGTTTACTTTTTGCAGACATCACTGCCACGAGTCATACTGACAATAATAGTACATGGAGTCATGCTGACAATAATAGTGTATGTCAATACATAATTAGGGATACAGCAGCCAGGGTAAGCAGACCTAAGGTTGCACTGCCCCAGAAAGGTGGTGCTGTCTCTCTCTCCAGCGTTCTCCCCACCAGCTTGCTGTGCCCCTCTCCATCCCCGGTATGTTGGCATTGCCGTGCTGGGATTGTGCAGCTAGATGGATCAGCTTGCTAATAATTTTGGTGACAGCATGAACTTAGATCAGCTTAAAGCTGATTGTGGAAACATATTCTCTTATCCTGTGACTATGAATAAGCATGAGCCTTCAGTGCCACTGAAAGAAGTGGTCCAGCCTACTCCCCTGCTGGCACAAGCATTCACATAGCCACTTGGCTACAGGCCACTTTGACTGTCAGTGAGAGGGCTCATAGGATTCCTCCTCCTTCCCTGTCCCCAGATGCTCATTCCCACCTCCTTGCCTGAGGCAGACACAGCGTTTGTGCAGCTGTGCGGTGAGCTGGGTCAGAGGAGGTGAAAACAGCACGGGGAGGGCAGGACTGCCCATTTCGGCTGCAGCACAGGCTTATTTGGATTAAAATGGCAGCATTACCAGAGCCTGGCTGAACTAAATGAGAAAACTGATTTCAGCTACAAACTAATCTCTCTCTCTCTCCTCTTCTGTGTATTGCATGAACAGCTGTGTCTGTTCAGTGCAGAAGGTGGGGAGGGCCAGCTGTGAGCACTCAGGAACTGCAGCATAAAAGCAGGGGACACAGATGAATTGCACCGATGTTCTTAATGGTGTCTTAGCTAGGAAACGATAAGAAAACTGTAACAGAAACTAAACAGCTCGGACTTTAAGGAAAAATACATCTGTCTTTGTCCCAGCTCTGAAAGGAAATGGGGAAAAAAAGGCAGCACTTTGAAGAAGGTGAAAAAAATACCACCGACATCCTTAACAAAGTTGTTGTTGTTGCCAGGATTTTGATACATTTCATACACAAAGCTACTAAACCCACCTGCAGCAGATCACACTGGATGACAGCTTTAGCAGTAACATCTCAACTGGAAAATGATTTTACGTTGAATTTAAAGGTTTTTAAGAAGAAACTTAGGGTAGGAACTCCGCAGATCCACTGTGTGAGAGTCTCTGTACATCTAAGCAGGACATTTCTGCGGAGTTCAGGAGAGGCACCCTGATATAAACCAACCTGGTGATCACCTCTTTGGTTGTACTTTAGGTATCACTTACCATGAAAGCTTTTATGTGTCTCAAAGTACAAGACCTGTCAGAAATATGCTAGAACAAAGTTTAATTTCAGCAGAGATCTATTAACTCCTTTAGTGGCAGTACCTGTTACCTTCACCATAGTCTGGTGAAGATAATGATTTGGGCTGGTTTATACCATACAACCCCAACATAATCTATTTGTCAAAGGCTGTCATGTCCTCATGTAGCTTTCATAATACAAACAAACCAAAGGAACTCTGAATAAATTTCTAATTAGATAAGAAAGTAGCTTTAATATGTCATCCTATGTTGGCTATCAACAGTTGTATTTGATGATCTTAAAGGTCTTTTCCAGCCTGAAAGTTTTATGATTCCTTGATTTATCAAGTCTTGTGTATTTGAAAATTAAAGGCAAAGTTAGTACTGCTTGATCATTGATACGGTCTACACAGCAGGCGGCCTTTTTATCATCCATGCAATGTGGGGAAAATGAAGAAATGCTTTTCTCACCAAGGAAAAAAGTCAAGTAGTAGCAGGTAAAAATGAAAAGAAGATTATAGGAACACAGATACTTCCAGAGTAAAAGTAAATAATACTATAGTAGAGATAATATTTATTTACTTTCAATCTTAAAGTTTCTTTTTTCTGTTTCAAAAATATCAGTATCAACTTAATATTTTAAAAGGTGCCTCATGCTTAAGTGATTTAGCAACTGAAAAAGATTCATTAAATTAATATGATTCACAATGAATCACTGAAACATAGGGATTTGACCAGAGACTGAGGTTGGTCTAAATATTTTGAATTTAGGCTGTCAGCTTTTAAAGCTCCCCTGACCTTCAGTGAGGTTTGGAATTCTAAGACTAAATTCTGTAAAATTAAACTCAGGCTCTCACGTTGCTTAGGAATTTTTTGACAATTTAACTGTTTTTTCGCTGTATAGGAACACACAAGCACATATCACCTCCTTTAAAATATGTCAACATATCCAAATCTACATGCACAAATATACTATACATATACATTTATCTACCAAGCCCATAGATTCAAATTATAATCAAATGAAAAATTCTTCATGAACCTTTGGGAATCATTAGTATTTTTGCCAACAATCTGTCTCCCCAGGACCTAGCCTAATATTCCAAATCCATGAGCAGCTTCAAGAGCTGCTATTTAAAAATTAATTACCAATCTGCTTAAAAGGCATTTTCTCCTTTCCAAAGGTAAAATTTCTTCCTTTTCCCATCTGCCTGAAATTTATGTAAAGCTTAAGCTGTTTTTACCAGTTTCTTGCTAGTAATCTTTAAGATATGGGTTCAATATACTTTGAGTGAGAAATAAAAGGTTTTAAAGGAAAACAATGGTTTTGGCAATTTAGTGGCATATTTACCACTTTATTTGACTCTGTTCATGTCTGGTGCCAGAAGGCTAAGCTTAAACTCTGTAGTCTGATATTTTTTCTTTATAGAAAACCTATCATACAGATGTTGAAGAATTTTTCTCTTGCTTGGGCCCTGTCTGTGTGAGCACTGAAAGACTTTACATATGAAGACACTCAACAGGCAGTCTCAATACGAATTTTAATTCTGTGCAAGGTATAACAATATTTTTTCTTCTGTAAAAAATACTGTAAGGAATATACCATATTGGTATAAAGGTTTTATATTTGTAATGCCCTGCATAATACAGTCATGGCTTTGCTATACCCGGTACAGCCATTCCCACCTCATGGAAATGAAACTTTCTCCTCAAATGATGGCAAGACATTATGTTTTTCCCTCTTATATGCATCTGTATTTACAAACATAGATATATAGAGGCATAGAGTCACTCGCAGTGTGAACGTACACACCACATACACACAAGCCATTTTTGAAGAAACTGCTAAGACATTTCAATACCAGCCAAACATATTTATCTGAGGATTAATCTTCATCTATTGAATCAGACGAGAACACTGCCATGCATACAATTATTTAATTAGCAGCCAAATCCTCTGCCAGTCAGCAGCCGTTCCAGGCATACTGATGGGGCAGTAGATGCAAATCTCACAGTAGTACTGCTTTTTCTCATTACTACTGCAATTAGCACTTAAATTGATGCTTTAAACATACTAATTTCTGGAATAATTTCGGATTTGTATGTTACCTGGGATCGCCTCACTGCAGAGACGACACCAGATTGCTACGCAAATTGAAGCACTTTTGAGCCAAATAACCATCATCATATCAGACAGAGCCAATTTGCATTTGCTTTTAAAGATAACAGAATGGCAATTTATGCAAATAAATTAAGTAAGTTTACTTCTGAGTTCTCCCTGAACTAATTATAACAATGTTCTAATTTTTTATCACATCTAAAAGTTGGACTGAAATCAATGTGTATTATGTTAGGAATCTGTTGTTAAAGGAAGCCTTTTTTGGATGTCAATACATTTTCTTAATTCAAAATTTTGATGTTAATTTGGTTACAAATGCAGATGTCTGTTATAAACATTTAAGTACTTTTCTTCTTGTTTGCATACCAGTAAAAGGTTTAACTGAAGCTGAAGTCAAACACAGGATATATTGCTGTCCTTTTAAACATTCAAATAAAAACATTTGAAGCATAGCTTTTGAAGTTTTCATCTTTCCTACATTTATTTGAAATCAATAGGCTTAGCATGTGATGAATGCTACGGAATATAGCTGTCCTTTGCTGCAAATGCCTTGAAAATCAAACTGAAAACAAGACTTAAGCAGCTCAACATTTTGGAATAGTATCTTTTTCCCTCCCCTGTGAAGTATGAAATTTTCATCTCTTTTTTCTGTTTCAAACAGAAAATGAGTGCTGGATCTTTTACTAAGAGTAGTCTCAGAAAAAATGGTGTTTGACAGACCACTTCAGAAACCAGCTATGATGACATTTGCAATGCATGTATTCCTAGTGCAGAGCTATGAAAAGGTGGATAACACTCAGCAGATTGAATGACCTAGAGAAGCATCTTTAGAGCAGAGAGATGTGGTAATATCAGCCATAAACTAGAGACTGTTACTGCTTAGCAGGGAATAAGTGAGAATAATATTAAGAAAACAGGCAGAGAAGAACCTTTGTAAAGCCAGCAGTACCTTGAAATCAGAGCAACGAATGTGTTGCACTTTATACAGAACGTCACATGATATTTACTGAAAGGGAGAGAATACTTCTTTTCCCAACTACTTTTCCTTTCCAATCACATTGATAATGATCACAAATAGAAGGTGTTAACCTGTGAAATGTGCGCTGCTTGCAACTCAGTGTCCACAATGGAAGCAAAAACATTCTCTTTTCCTTCACAGGCAGCCATTAGTTCGGGAAGACACTCGATAGGTCCTTGGTAACCTCCACGCACACCCCTCCTTTGGCCTTGGCTCCACTTCCTGATCCAGACAGCAAAACATATGCCCAGGGAGGGAAAGCAAACATTTGTATTCAGTTGTTTTGGTGGTAAAACTCAATACTGGTTTCTGTTTTTAGAGGGTGGTCATTTATTTTTGGTTGGCATTACCTATGCATCATCTAAGCATCTACAGAGCTTTGCATTATCTACGATGTTAAGATGGACACTAATGTAGTTTTATAATGGATTAAAATAAAGAGATAATTAACATACAGAGTTGGATTTGTTAGGACTTGGAACCCTTCCAGTGGTCTCTTGTTAGTTTGTCTGGAATCATGGTTCTCAAAATAATCTGTGGGGGTTAATTAATCAATGAATATTGAAAACAGAAACAGAAAATCCATTTGGGAAAGCATCACTATGAAAGACAGAGTTCTGCTTCTGATTTGTTAACGAACATTCTCGGGCAG
>WEIT01015974.1:195244-217211 GCA_013389985.1 Dryoscopus gambensis | reverse complement strand
TGGAACATGATTGTGCTTTGTATTCTTTAGGCATAAAACTGGACTTGAATATTATTTCTTATGCCCCAGAAGTATTCTAAGACCTATGAAAAATTTTCAAGTGTACACAAATGCATGTGTACAAAAATAGGTACTGGCAGTTTCTCTAATTTCCCTTTTAGTCCTCGGTCACTACAGAAAATATTCTCACACACTAGTACCAGTAGTAGTGGTGACAGAATACATGGGAATGCTTTTATCCTCAGATTTAGCTGATGATCTACAAATATAAACCACTAAAAATGACAGAAGTGAAATATTTTTAATCTAGGTGCCGATGGGANTGCCGATGGGAGTGGGTGTGAAGGAGGGTGCAGTTGGGATGGAAGCGATATAAAATCATGTACATTAAAGGAACATTTTACTGGTTGTTCACTAGAGAAACAGAGTTGAAATCTCTCACCATGTGGTGCAGAGTATATCAATGTGNCAAAGATGAGTTATGTACACTGTAACTACATCATAATTCAACACTTGTTATCATTTGTTATTTCAGGATCCCTATATGCATTTCTATGGAAAGAGCTCCCTGTTCCTTCAGAGAGTCTTTAAATAGATGCAGAGTAATAGTCAATAATAAATACTAAATATATTAGAACACCCAACCAAACATTCCTAGTAATTGCAGTTCCTGGTAATAAATTTATAATATTTAACTCTAGTTTAGCACATTTCATTAGGAAGTATATCAAGTTATCACAGCAAATGGCAAAATTCTTGCTCTCATTTCAGCAGATTGAGGCATTAAGCAGTGACATGCTCTGAGCTGCAGAGAAGCTTCTTGAACTCGGTTGGGTTCTCTGTCACCCAAGCCCCCAGTAAGGCTTCAAAGGTAAAACCAAGTAGCAGAATAGAGTAAGATCCACTCAAAATGAGATCTGGGGGTTTACAGAGTACTAAAAATCAAGAAAATTAAGACAACAGTGAGAAAAAGCAGTACAAAGAAAGAGAAGTATTTAGAGTTGGTAAAGCAGATCAAAGAGTGAATGTTAATGATTAATCTTGCATATGAAAAGGCTTAGGAAGCAATCCACTCACCACACAACCTAACTGTGCCACTAATCCATGCTAATGGTGATAATACCCCAAAGTCAAGCTATATATGGTTTATTATATTTTGTTTAGACAGGTTACTGAGTGAGAGTGTCCCTGCCATAAAGGGATTGCAGTCGAAAGCAATGAAACAAAAAGTACCCATAATATTTGATATAAACGAGATGAAAGGAATAGTGTCAACATGACAATGTGATAGCATCAGTGCACGCACCAAGAATTCTGCATTCATTCTAAGAGAAGTTATAGTCTCCCCAAATCTGGAGATTTGGGTTCTATTTCTTTTTTTTTGTCTGGTGAGGAAAACATAAAACAATCTTTTACACTAGGGATGATTTTGTTCAAATATTAACTTAGCTGGCACACTGTGGGAAAGCCATATAGGAAACTTGTTGTTTTTAACATAGTTTTGGGTCAGTAAGCTTCTTCGGTTACAAAATGGGAAATGTTCCAGAACTGCAACAGAAAATCTTCCACTATCATCATTTTTCTACAGCTCATGCTAGCAATTATATTTTGGCATATGAGTTCAATTCTAATTGATGACAATATGGGTGCCCCAGGAAAAGAGAGGTAAAGATATTCTCTCAGATAATTGTAATTTTCCCCAGTAAATTTTAGAAGTACTTATGACAGCTGGCAAAATTGTGCCTATGTCCTTCACTTCAAGAAGTGATATTTGTCAGACTTTCCCTTTTGACTGCTCAAGCAGCCCATTTAATGAATGTTTTACCTCATGCACCTTTGTGACGCTTATTCCTTACGCTGATATTTGTCCAGGATCTTTCCTAAGTGCAAGTTCCATTTCCACATTAACGTTATGATTCAACATAGCTGGCTCTGTCCAAGGAAGCATGCCAAGCTACATAAATCCAAAACCCTTTGGAAAGTACATGGACAGACAAGGAAAAATAAAAATTCCAGCTGCTCAGTGAGAGTGTATTCTGACAGCTATTGCATGTCCTTCAGAAAAGGACTGGTAGTAACTACCACTTTCCTGTCTCATTTCAACACCTCAGTGGAGACATCTGAGACCTCACAAAGAGATAAATGGAGCATTAACTAATGTCCCCGTTGAGCAGACATTATTTGACATTACTGTAAATTTACTTGCTAAAGAAGAGCTTTAAAAAAATGCATGGAGTCACTGTTCCTAAGTGCAGCCCAAAGCTCATCCCAAGGACTGCAGTTTAGAGAGGACAGAAAGGGCAACCCTCACTCCCCTTGTGCCCAGGCACCCAAGTACCGTGGTCACTTCAAAGGACAAGTACTCATTTCAAGAGTGATGCAGTATTACTTCAGGCAGGGGACCAAGAATTGTCCGTAAATGGATCTAAGTATGACAGATTTTTGTATAAGCAGCCCCAGAGTTGTTGGCTGAGCATCGCAAACATCTTGCTCCATCATTCATTTTTTGTGCTGAAACATTTTTTTCATTCATACCTTTTCAATACTTTTTTATTATATAGATCTACCTGTCTAATCTATCTATTTAAAACACTGTGCATGCTGTCCTGCCTGAGATTTGATTGTGTAAGGTAATTTTAGATTGGAAGAGTATTCTAATGTTTATTTTCATCAGGATTCAAATCAAGGGTTTTTTTTAAATCTGCCGAGAACCTAAATTCCCACGCTGTGTGCAATACAACAATAACGTGTTATCTGGGGTATCCCAAAACTATTGCTCTTTCATATGTTATCTATATTACTTTAAGTTGCTTTTAGGTGTCCATTACCAACATTAACTTTTTCAAATGACTGCAGTTTTAAAGTTCGCACCAAAGAGAATAGCTGTTGTTGCACTACAAAACAAAACAAAAAAACCAAAACCAAAACAAAAAAAAAATAAAAAAACCAACCTAAAATAAAAGGAAACAGAAAACGAGACGTGAAATAACCAAATATCAAGACTGTAATTTTTTTTTTTGCTTCTCATTTCCATTGTTTTCATTTTTAATTCTTCAGAATAAAATCACACTTCAACATGTTTACTTTTATGTCTGTACAATTTTGGTTTTTTCCTATGTTTTCTGCTGTTTTAATAATATTTCTAAAAACTATTTATGACTAGGAATAGGTACAATGCAGGCATTTGATTCCTGGTACTGTTTATAAAAAGCCAAAAACCACCAGCTCTAACAACCATGTACTGATTTCCACGTAAATCAGATCAGTTTGCAACACCCATTTGAGTTGCATCCTTGAGGAATGGCTCTCATCCAGCACAGAATTTCATTTACTGAAACAAATCTTTCATATTCACTACCCAAGTTCTTATAAGAAAATACATTTTCAGTGGGGAATCATTTACCTGCTGCAACTATAAATGATAACATGCAGGAACTTTTGAAGTCAGGTGACAACACAGTCCTTCCCTCTCACCCCTCAGTCTTTTTTGCCAGAAACTATTGGGTTTGAGTTTATTTAACTTTAAGTCATCTTTCAAAAAGATCTCATATCCATTGCTCCCTTCTCACACAACAATTGCTTGAGCCCTAAAATCTTAGTGCATCAGTCCATGGTCTGGGATTTGACTGTCAGAAAGTGACATCTAGGTACAACGAAAGAAAAACAAAATGGAAAAGAAAGACTTTGGGTTAGTTCTGCATCCTGGAGGTAAATTTCTGGCCCCACTGAACACAGCGCTCCTAAACTCAGAGGCTTTTAAGATATCTAAGACCTAACTCAAAATAAAATCACAGAATATGTAGTGGAAGGGAAAGGAAAGAAGGGAAGAAGGGAAGAAGGGAAGAAGGGAAGAAGGGAAGAAGAAAGAGAGAGGCAGGAATAGAACACCAGGAAGAAAGGAAAAGAAGTTGTGCTAAAGGTGAAAGTAAGAAAGCAGAAAGTGGCTCAAAGTCTGTCTATCATTTCGACCTAAGTGTCTGTATCCAGAGAAGGGATGTTGGTCTGCAGAACCTCAAAGCACAGCCTGAAATCAGAATGCAGCAAAGTCCTCTGGAAGTCACTGCCAGAGTGTTTGCAGGGAGAAGAGGAAAAGGCAGCTTTAGAGCAATAACCAAGAAATTACTTGCCCTTAGGACATGAGAGCAAAGTCAGGAAACTGAATGACTCAGACCATCTCATGTGCAAGGGAGCAGGGCTCAGTGCTGGGGACCATCAGCGGGGACTCTCAGGAGCCCAAGGCTGGAGGCTGCACCTTCAGTCACTTTGGTGAGGCCAAAGAAAGTTGCTGCTCTTCCCAAATGGAGGAGAATAAGAGAAAGGGAGCAATTACTTTAAGCAGAAAGAGAGAAGTGCAGCTTTTTTAATCAAATTGGAAAGAATGAGGCCCTTTGAATATTATTTTTTTTTTTACCGTGCTACAGCAATTTCCCAACCTCATGGCTTGAATACTGTTGGGTATTTCAGGCTCAATACACTTGAATTGCAGATAATACACTTTATTTCTGCATCATGCTGAAACAAACATATTCCTACAACATCCTTCAAGAGAGCAACATTTCTTGACAGAAAACTATTCCATTATAAATGTAAGCCTTCTTAAATATTTTCCTGTGCAACCATTCCTCTTTCAGCGTAAGAACAGTTGTTCTGAATAAGGCTGACAAGGCTCCTGTTGAATTTAATAAATGTTTTCCTAGACTACAACAAGTTCTCTTTTTGATATTTGCATAATCCTTGCTTTGCTGCCCACACATTTGCTAAATAGAGGCAAGCCATAGTCCTTTTCAGGCATATTTTAGAAACACAGATCTATGTTAAAAACCAGCTGGTATACTAGCTGGAGACTAGGAAGTTATATCATGTATTACAATAAAGGAATGCAAAAAATAGTATTTGGCCATGTAAATCTTCAAGTTTATCATGAACCCTTGTATTCAACATCAAGAGAAAAGCAGAAGTCTAAGACACTGATTCTACAAGTTATTCCATATAGAAGAGTCCAAAGGTCTCAATAAAGCTGTGGGACTGCCTATACATATTAGGTTCCAGCAGGATTTGACTTATTTTTCCCAAATAAATGAAATAAGATGCAGATTTCCTTTTCTTGCTCTCTTTCTCTTTTCTTATTTTTCTGAAAAAAAAAAAAATAAATCCAATCTCTATAATTGCTTATCTTAAAGTAAAACCAAACCAAACTTCCCCAGATTGCTTCCACTCTTCCACTGCCTTTTCCTCTAATAATTTAGATGAGACAAAGATACCAGCATATCCATCACCTCAAATACATGTTTCTTACAAATATACATCAGCAAAAATGTATTGTTCTTTCCTCTTATTGCCACATCTCATAATTTAATTTTTTCATACATACAAAAAACCCTTTACATTTGCAACAAACCAAGTTACATCAGCTGCTGATGAGGGTTGACCAAGTTCAGTCACAGAAGTTAGATACCAAGACAGTTGTTTTTCCAGTGCTGCTGCTGAGATAAAAGATGCTGATATTTGATATTATCTGACTTTCAAAACCACATTCTTAGCAGCATAATTAATGTCAGATGGTGCTGCCAGACTACTAGCAACATGTGAAAAATATGAAATCAATTCTTTCTGGTGTACTTTTGAATAAGATAAATGAGAAGTCCTTTTCCACTATTAATTGCTAATTGGAATTATATTTCATACAGAAAGTCTATGCAATCCATAAAAAGCATAAGAGATTCTCTCAGTGCTGCCCTCCCCTGTAATTGATGAGACATCTCTAACATCAGAGAAAATCAGAATATCTGCAATATTTGTTTCTGTACAATATCTGGCCAACACTTTCACAGCCTGCCTATTCTTTAAAATTCAGGGATTGCGTCACAGACAAGAAAGGTTTTGGGGAGGAAAAAGCCCCTTTCTTCACAAAGACATAAAACAACACAAATGAGCCCCTTATGATTATGAAGCAAGAGGATGCTGCTTGTTCTTCTGATTGCAATGAAACATACCTGCATATAATTGTAATGTAACTGCTTTAATAGTCCATCCAAAAGGAAAAAGAGAGCCTTAAGAATGCAAAACAGCAGCCAGCTGCACTTGCACCAGCCTGCTGAAGCTCCTACTAATGCATTTTGGGTCCATAAAAAATACAAAGCTAGCGTGGCAAATACCAATACCCTTATAGGAACTTTTGCAATATTTATCTTCTTTTTCTTCATGGCCTTTGGTGGCATTTGCAGAAAAATTATGAGATAACCCATTTCTTTAAAATAAAATCAAATTGAAGGGGCACAAATTTCCAGACTTCATAACACTGGGAAAAAAGCTTGAAAATACTATACAAACAGAATATGAAGGCTCAGTGAATTTCTTAAGATCTCAGCATACATTGACAAATCAAGATTTCTTTTCCTTCTGTTTATCACTCAGAGGATTTTTTTCTTAACTTTTAAAAAATTTTGTTTACTGCTGTGCAGCTAAATAAAATGGTGTTAGCAATATTAACGCCATTAAACGAGAAGTATTTTTGTAGCAGTGAACTACAATAATTTAAAAAATTAGAGATTGAAGACATTGAAATAACCCACTTAGATTCCTTATTTGTTCTGTTGGGGTTTTTCATAATTTCATTCAGAAGGAAGCACATCTCTTTCAAAAAGATATCCTGAGAAGAATGATGATCTGTGTAGACAGGAGAAGACAAAAAAAATGTAATCTTGCTGAAGGAGACTGAAAGGAGGTGAGATGCTTTGACCCAGACCTCTATAACTGAGTTGAGGCTTTTGGAATCTAAAAGGCAACTCACAGGTGAAAGGGCCAAGTATATTTTCTCTCCTAGTTAATCAAATATAGATTCTATCAAAATTATGTAGCCATAAAGCAGGTTCTATGCACATATGCACTTTCTGAATCAGCCTACAATTTAATGAGCCAGTAATTAGAAGCAAAACTGAGTGATATTTCATCTCCTGCTATTAGTACTGTTTGCTTCCTTTCAGCAATGTTGTTCATTATCTTCTTCTGAATATCAAGTGTGTTTTATTTTTATTTTTAATTCTCTCAGATAAATTACATGTGTCTAATCCACTTAGATAATTCAGAGCTAAGATTTTTCCAGTGTTGACCTTTGCAAAGGTCTCTTTGCCATCTGTTTTTATATTTAATTAACGTTTTTTTTCCTTCTTGCAGCAATCTCTCGAAGAATGAAATAAATGACTATAATTATCACTATCAGTTTGCCCTTATTTGATCTCCTGACCATAGAATCATCGTCTGGTGGTTACACAGCATTTCCACTGTGGACCAGACATTAGACATCATAGTTGTTATGTCTATATATCTTGATAAAAAATAGAAGATAGATTTCCCCCCTCTCTCCAGGTAAACTCTTCATCCATAGCAGAAAAAAGACATTTTATGGTCATTTCTTCTCTTTTTCTTGTTCTCGTGGTACTTTCCTTACATCTTTTTGTTAATCAAAATAATTTGGAGGTATTTAGATATTATTCTAAGCAGCTCCACTGCTGGTGACACACCATTTCTGACAGCTAAATGTGATTTAAAGTAATACAAACACAGAATTAATATCAGAGATTAGACTAGGCATTTCAATCTTCAGCAGCTCACTAACAAAATGGAAATCTGCTCCTGGGAGGTATGTCCCACTTTACGGCAATTCTGCGCACAGCAGTCAAAGCATAATGTATTAATTCTAAACAAAAACCCAGGGCCTAAAGTGCATTCCTCTCACTAGGTAATAGCATTATTTCACGTATTTCAGGCAATGGGGTTTTTTGGTGGGTTGTTGTTTTTTTTTTCCTCTTAAGATATCTTCATTTCAGGACAAATTTGTCCATGCCTGGATTTCCGGGGCATCACTTCAGCACGAGATAATTTGGGGCAGTATATGACTAGATAACAGTGTATAACTGGAGCAGAATTGTCTGCCATAAGAGAAATCATTCCTTTGTAATAGGAACAAAGTGAAAGGAGTGGAGGAAGGACCAAAGGAGGGAGTTTATACATCTACACCCCTTGGGCAGCCTGTGCTCAGTCACAGGGAGCTGTCAATAGGAAATTTCAGCTGGAGTTTGTGCAGGATGGTGCCTCTCTTCCATATGGTCCAAGCTACCAGTGAAAACTGGATCTCATTCCCTCCATTTTTTTAACAGAAGTCTCTGCATTAAGCCTGATTATTTGCTCACTGTTCGCAGGATGAATTTAATCTTTTTAGCACCAATCTCAAAAAATATTGTATTATTTTTTAAAAGTGCATAATTTTCATCCTAATTTTTTCAGAAGATCATGCATACAGGATTAATATTGCTCTAATTAGCCAAGCATATGAACTCCTACCTCCTGAAAGAAGATTTCAAAACTTTATATCAAATATTACCACCCCATAAATTGAGATTCTCCATACATTTAATTTCCAGTGGATGCCTTTGGTCTCCATGGAAACTGATCCAAGGAGGTTTGAAATGTTACATATTATTTAATATATCTTATAGTCACATAAATGTTGCCAGAAGATCTGTCACATCTGTTCAAGTGTAAAGTACCAAGAGAGTTAAGTAAAGGAATACATTAAATTGAAACTCATTGTAGCCCATCACTGTTGACACCACTGGCCTTGAAAGATTTTCAATGAGGCTTCTGAGAACAACCTTGAGAAATCAATAATCTCATCAGAAAATGCACCAATTATTATAGTCAACAAGCTCATAATAAATCATCATATTCTATAACCATGCCGTTGAAGTTTGGATAGACTTTAAACAATTAATGATTCACTTGTCAGTCAAAATTAACAAGTAGTAACATTTACTGGGATTAATGAGGCTATTCTTTGATTTCTAACTCAAGTTATACACTTAAAATCTATAAAGACACTTTGGTGATCAAGGAAATAAAAATACATGACAGTTAGCTGATAGTCTTATTCCTTCAGTTTTCACAAAATAGAGCATTTTATAACCAAATTGCTAGTTACAAGTTGGTTTAAAGGAAAAACAACATTATACAACTGCATTTAAAAATTATGCTAAAGATGAGAATAGAAATTGTTCAAAACATTTCACCAAATTTCTTTTCTGGATTTAAAATGCCTTCTACTGAAAACTTTGTAATTATGATATCAATTGCTACACGAGCCTCAGCTTCTTTGATGAAAGACAAGCATTTTATTATAGGGATTAGATAGGCGAATACGTGCAGATGAATTGTTTGTGGCTTTTGGATATCTCCCAGTTTCTGTCCTGTCTGGGGAGTGCCCCTGTGCATGTGTGCAGCACGTCCAGCGACTTGTGAGAGCATCAGTGACCCCTGGCCGGTGACTGACCTGCCATGTCAGCGCCTCACTAAACCTCCCTGGCCCTCTGTCAGCACTGAAGTTTAAAAATGTGAAAATAAGGGGACTGTCATTGAATAACCCACTCCTTTTCTCAGCTGAATTATACTTGGGTCANGAAAAACCCAGGAAAGCGTTCAAAGGCCCACCCTGGTGTCAATACGAGACTCTAAAGCAGGTCCTGTCAGACCCTTTAATGAAAGGCTGAGGAAATACAAAGCATCTCCCTTTCTCTGTAGCACAAAGAATGGCACAAATTGATCTTCTTTTCATGGAAACGAGAAATGGCAAATAAAGAGTTTTACCTGCCTCATTTTTGAATACTGACACACAAAAAATTCTAAAGAATGCACTGATTTGTTTCAAGATCCTCTTTGAAAATATTTCTTCCCAAAGAACTAGAGATGATATAAACATATTGCAACTGAAATTGGGAGTTTAGGGGGGAGAGAGAAATAAAAGAATATCCCAAACAAAGGTTTAAAGAAATGCACAGTCAGGAAAGTGGCTACACAGCAAGACTGCAGCACGCACCAGCTCAGTTGCAGCTAGCACTGAAAACAGTAGCAGAGGAGACAGACTGCTCTGAGCTCTAGATGTTCATGGAGGACCCTTGGTAGGTAATTGTGCTGCTGCCTCCCCTTTTCTCTCTTTCTGCTACATAACCCTTCTCCCTAGCAATTAAAACTCTGCCTGCCATCTCATCCAAAATGAGAGCTTGCCTGCTGAACCTCATCTGTCACCTTCTAGTCCTGGCTCGGACACAGAGGTGTGTGTTTCTGTCTGGATAGTGCATGCGACACTTTGGCCACCTTTTCCTCAAGCTGGGAAGTCCTGCTGCTGGAAAGGTTGTGACCCAGAGCACCTCATTAAGGATACTTACGTCCTGTGCCTTTAGACCAGGGTAGGGAGTATATTCCTTGTGCTTGCAGGGAGAGAGGACTGTGAGGAAGGAGAGCATTCCTAACAGGGAACTGCTATGCAGATAAAGAACCTCTTTGGTACTTTGCCCAAGTCCCCATCTTTGGGGGCAGAGACTCATTTCATGTAGCTTTCCTTAGAGCATGGGGACTGCAGATATTTCTCATATCATGATTTAACACTTAGGAAGAATTTCTTTGCCTCCTTTATTGGTTATCACTAGTGCTGCAGTGAGAACAGACCAGATAATATTCACCTTAATTATAGCAAGCACTACAACAGCAGCAGCAGCACCCACTAAGGAGTCAATATACCTGTGAGATTGATTCTTTGCCTTGTACTGTGCTTAAAACATTAACAGTAGAAGTTCAGCATAGAAGACTTCTCTGGGATTAATGACTGACTGGGTTAATGGCCTGCAACTCAGTTGTTATTGCTTAATAATGATGCTTAACATTCACGTAGTTACTTTCTTTAAAGGATCTTAAATATTAAGTATCAGTTTTCATTCAGTGCATTTATATTCCAAGTATCCCAAAGTGGCAGTAGAAAGCTGTGGGCAAGGGCAATACCTATTATGTGCTTAGCAATAGTGCAGAGGTTTGAAAATGAGTTTAGTAGCACTGATGAGAGATGTAGTCTCTGCACAAGAAATACTGCAATGGATTAACAAACCCACATATTTATTTTACCAGCCCACTCAGAAGGGAGGACAAAGTAAACAACAGTCCTAGCACAGCAGACTCCTGAAGATTCTTTTTCAGTATTTCAATGCCCTTGCAAACACCTCCATATAAAATTATGATTTTTCTTAAGCAAGCTACTGCAGGGATGACCAGATCCTCACAAACTAGAGTGCAGTCATCTTTTCTGGCTGAGTAATAGGTATCCTCAACCTCAGACTCCCAAAAAGGGTTTGGCAAGAATAGTGAGAAATCATCTATTCACATCCTTCTATATCTATCATACTAGTGTGGCATTTAATCTTGGATTCAGTTTGACACAAAAAAGCTTTGAATCTGAAAATGCAGAAAAATTTCTGCTGACTTCAGTGAGCACTTTGGGATGGCCAAATTTATCTGTTTTCTCTCAACACTTGAGGCTAAGAATTTGGAGTTGCACTATTGCTTAGAAAAGAGATTTGGATCTTCAGATCTTCCCAATATTGGGTTAGGAAAGAGACCATAGAAGAAAATCCCTTCTGCATGAAAAAACAATATTGGTAAGAATGAATATTCTTAGAAGAAAACTTTAAAAATATGATTTTTAGGAATAGGCTTCAGAATGTTTGTTCTTCTCAGTAGGAAGTCTGTATGAACTAAAACAAACAGCACGAAGCTGTATCAGGGAGGCTTGGGCTGGGTATTAGGAAAAGGTTTTTCACCCAGAGAGTGGTTGGGAACTGCACCACGACAAGAGTTCAAGGTCTCTCTGAACAATGCTCTCAGGCGCGGGTTGGGAGGCTGAAGGTTGTCCAGTGCAGGGCCAGGAGCTGGGCTTTGATGGTCCTTGTGGGTTCCTTCCAGCTCAGGATACTCTGTCATTCCATAAACAAAACAAGAGAGGTTTTGCCGGACAAAAGGCAGATCAATTCCATAGATACACACAGCACAAAAACTGCAACAGCTGATTAGAGGAGTTGCTCTGGCCTCTACAAATGAAGCACGAAACCACCAAGAAGTGGAAATTTTCTTACCAGACCTGGGCTTGCCATACAGAGAGGTTCAACTGCAGCCTGGGCTCTCTGCAGCTGTTGCAAGGGGATGAGCACTGGTGCCCATCCCACTCTTCCATTTCCATTTACAGGTTGGTCAGTGCACAGCTGAGCGCTCTCATTTTCTCCCTCTATCACTTTTACAACACCATGCAGATTACAAAAACACAAAAAAGCATTAAATAGCATTCTCTGAATTCTACTGGAAGAAATTTTCCAATGTCTTTAATGCAGAATGTTTCAGAAAGGCTTTGAAAAGGGAAAAACAGTTGATCTTTCAAAAAAAAAAAAATTAAACCCAAAAACATTCTACCTTTAAAAGAGTACTTTTGAAGGTAATAACTCCTGAGTGCAGCCAGTAGGATAGCTTTTTTTATACATAGGAAGATAACAAAGTTTTAAATAATCAATTGTAGAAATCTTCTGGGAAGATCTGATTTCAAAATATAATTCTCCTAGCCTAGGCTCTGTAACTCACTATATATCACCATAGATCCCATCCTTATTGACTGAGATAGGAGGCCTGAAGGGCTTGTTAAAATCTATAAAATCTATTTAGGAGTTTCAGCTTTGGCATTTGGTAGAAGCAACCTGACATTAGCTAACCTGAAGAACTTCATCTGTGCAAATAATAAAATTCACTGAAGGTCTAGAATTTCACACAGGAACTTGATTTTTTTTAAAAAAATCTTCTTGGCCACAGCAGAAAATGCAACATATCAACACATTTTCAGCATCTGTTTTTTCCCCTGAAAGTTTACTCCATAATATTATCTCTTCAGTGGCATAACTTTATGAGTGGATGATCCTCAGTCTTGCCAAACATTTCTACTACGAACCTTCCCAAAAGGTTCACATTAGGAGGAACAGCTGCACTACCTTTCTAGAACAGGTTAGTAACAGATGCATCGCAGTTTCCATTAATTACCTTTGCTACACAGAGTAAAAACAGTTTTATATTTTTGGGCCCTTGTTCAACATTTAAAAGTAACACACAAGGTACTGTTTAATAAACACTCTGTTCCAGATATGTTTACCTTTTTCTTTATTTGTTTCTGGTGTTTGTTTTTTTGTTTTTTTTTTCCTATATTTATTCATATCAAATATTGGCAGAGTTTAGCATAGTTTGAGATGCCTTTTTTTTTTGTTGATTCCAGAATATTTAGGCAGGTATAATGAAATCTAAGAAATCCAGTCTTTGGTTTCAAATCCAAAAACCCCTTCTGTAAACATCAAAAATGTGCAGGTCTTAAAAGTCTACCAAGGATTCCCCTGGCAAACAGATTCCATACTACAAAAACTGCTTGTGCTCAGCCTGTTATATCCCGCGATTTTACTTATTCCAAAGGAAAGAATCAGGGTCAGAATCAAGCACTTAGTAATACCAGCAAGAAGATGCCTTTCCTTCTCATTGTTATTAAGCTAGATCACTTGCTTTTAAATATTGCTGTTCACGACATTATTCCCTATTTATTTGTTGGAGGACTGCTACATAGTTTTTTGTCCTTTTTTCATTTCCCACCCCTACCTCCTGCCCTATTCCCCTGATCTTAAGGTCACTGATACAAAACCTGTATCTGAATTTGAAACAGAAAACCTGTCCTTATGACTTTGCTTCTCAAAAGTAGTTGATTGAAAGGGTAATCTGAAGATAGAGGTGATGTGCAGTTCATTGTATTTTTCCTATGAAATTTGAAGAGAATACCTTTAGTTATTACCAATTGACAAAGGAAATGTGTATTGCAAAGCAAAAGCTATATCACAAGCTAGCATTTATGTCAGAACACTGATAGAATATTTTAATTAAATGTGTAAGGAGATGTATGATAAGAGGGGAAAACCCATCTAGGCACTTCAGCCAGGTCTCCTCAGACACTTTCATTGGGTAATGTTAGCAGGAAGGTTGCAGGGCTAAGAATTAGCCTTTGATCTAACAGCACTGTGTTACTGAGAGACTTAAGAGGCTCAGAGCAATGCACTTCCTCTCCTGTGAACCTATGCAAAGGACAAAATCCCAGTAATTTTTTGTATGCTCAATAAAGCACAGCAAAATGTCACATCATTCTTCCCCTGGTGGAATGATCTCACTGAGGATGCAAGAGTTTGTTTACTTTTTACAAAGGATATGTCAAAAATAGAGCCTACACCCAGTAAGCATCACATCACATCACAGACATTTATAAGCAAACATTCTGCAGAATAAGCTGATGATATTTTCAGTTCTAATTTGTGGGTATGAATTCAGTTGTTGGTACCTCAACAGAACTCAAAGGAAAAGGTGGATTAGAAGTTAAGGCTTTGCCTTCAGACTTCATTCCTCAGGCTGCTATTGGCCTCTTGGGCATCTTTGGACAAAAATCTTCTGAGCCTTTAACTCAAGGATTTTGGCATAACCACATTAATGTAGGGGCTAATGGCTTTCATCTTTCTTGGAAGATATCTGCTTCCATTAAATCGTACCACATTTTATTTTCCCTTTTAGGCTGATGTAGGCAAGTGTCATTTTACAGAATTGAAAGTGCATCAGAAAAAATACAACCAACCAATCCATTACAGAAATCTTGTTCAACAATTACATGCCACTGATGGCACTAAGAGTGTTCCCCATTAAAGGATATTTACTGAAAATTGGTTGTTCTATTAACTAAAGGTAAGTAGTTCTAATAAAAATGCGATTTTTTTCAGTAAAAGCAACCAGCAATTACTTTGGTTTAATTGGTGTTATTTTGAGCTCAGTGTTTTGCAAAGAGTTTTCACCTTCTGCTCCTTTAAAGCCAGCATGTTCTACCAATTTACAAAAGAGAATGAAATGTGAGGTATGAACTCACACACAGAAAGAGCAAACCACAAGTACAGATGGACAAAAAACCCTACTGAGCACTGAATTCTAACAGCTGCATTTTTAATACATGTATGACACAAAAATAGGCAACTATTAAAGACTTTTCTTTTGCTGGAAAAAGCAAATCAGTTAAATGTGCTCACACAGTTTGACAACTATTGTTAAGGAAGGGTTAAGGAAACTGCCCAGCCTGAACATCCAGGAGCCACTCTGGCAGACACCCTCGCACCACCCCAGAGTGGCACTGCTGGCTCCAAAGTCCCTTCACAAAGGTGGCTCCAGTGACCCAACAGGTCCCCACTGGACTCCCTCACATTCAGGCCAGGTTTTTTTACTGGTTTGACATCAGGTTTTCTGTAGCTGAGTCTCAGATGTTGTACTAGCTTGAAAGCAAACTAGTGAGAGACTTCAAGTCAGAAATACAAATTAATAGGAAAAATAAAATAAATGAAATAGTACAAAAAAGCAACCCACTGACAGAGTCAGAGTACAAACCTGACCCCCTGACAGTCAGGGGGTTGGCAGCAGTCCAATTAAATGGTGGCTGCAGTCCTCCTGGAGTGATGGGTCTGTTTAGGCAGTGACTCTGTAGAGAAGGTCTGGTCTTCCTCTGAAGGTTCAGTGGCAGAGTAGAAGGGTCTGGTCTTCCTCTGGGAATCCAGTGGGAAAGGCTGCCTCTGGTGTTCCAAAACCTCAGCTCATATCCCCGATGGAATGCTTGGTTCCTCCCTCTGGGCGGGGCATCTCACCATGGGATGATGTAATCTTATCAGTCATGCAGTGATGGCCCATTAACAGAAGATATTCCCCTGGTGGGAGGATGGGTCATGGGAGAGATAAAGAACTCTGCCCCACCTGGTGTCAACAGCTGGCCCATTAACAGAAGACATCCCCATGATTTTATCAGGGATGAGTCATGAAGGAGGTGGGGAACACTGTCCCACCGGTTTTAACAATTTATGAAGATGGTAAATAGAATACAAACTTTTGGGTACATCTTGCACTGTAACCTAGGACAGATGTCTTGTTCCAAGAAGTAATTTATTCCTGGAGCAGTAACGCAGAAACAGCCCAAGCTGGTGCCTCTGAGGAGGACCCCAAAGAGCGCAAACACTGGGCTTTTATCCCCTCACAGTCCAAGCACAAGAAAGTCTGAGGTTCTCAGCTCCTGTCATGTCACCTGGCTGAGCCACAGGTGCCCTTTGCTGTCCAAAGGGTCAGCATTGCCCCCACCCAGAGCTCACCTGCATCTGCACCCCAGGCCACCTGCACTGAATGCAATCCTCAACAGAAGAAAAGTTTTTATAGTGCGGGAACAAATGAATTCCGTAACTGGATGGGCATTCCCAGTAAGACTCTCCAGCTTAATTTATCCAGTCCTTGGAGACCAGGAACCATGAATGTTGAACAGAAGAGCTGCAGCAGCATTTTGTGCAGCATCCAGGAGATATTTGCCTGCAGAGAGTTCATCACTTGAAGCCATCCTACTGAAAGCAAACTGCCCAATTTTGCACTTTTCAACCTGGAAATCAAAGTGGAGATGATGAAGGGAAGTCAGATAAGTACATTCCTCTTTACCACTGCCCAAACCTAGGCTGGAAGCACCAGGTGTTTACAATAAAAAGGATGCCAGTCTTATATTCTGGCATCAAGACACAAAGGATTTCACACAAGAGAACTTTTGAAGAAGCACTGCTGCCTTTTTTCACTCTAGTCTGTCAGAAATATGACTAAACCTAAAAATAATAGGTTCAAAGTTCTCCAATAACAAAAGACGATGAAAATTTTTTTTGATCTCTCTCTGCTACTATTTATTTCTTTACACCTCTTACCTCCATTCCTCCCTATGTGTGTGAGATCAAGAAAAAGAGAACAGTCACTTATGACCAGTAGGTGATGTTTAACCGTGAGAGTGAATTGACCCCAACGTTTATGGAGAGTAATTTTTTTTTTTGGAAGCCAAGATACCCCATCGAATATAAACACGAGCACTGCCCAAAGCATATGCTGACTCGAGCAACCTTGGGCATCAGGGAATGGAGCCAGAACAAACAGTAGCAGATTTTGGTTTCACTCACTGATCAGGGGTAGCTAGAGTAAGATTATTATTAGGGAAGAGGAATGAGAAAAGCATCGTAGGACTAAAAATAATGACTTCATGTATCTGGGAAGTTGATTAATGTTCCTGAACCAGCCCCTTTCACAGCACCAGGAGAAATAATGAAAAATGTAAGAATATTTTTAGGAACAGTGGAATGATAATATATGCAGGGGAGAATGACTCTGATGTTCATATCAAATAGCTGCCCGAGTATGCACACAGTTCTGAGGGTGCAGAACAGCTACTGGCAGCACATGTTTTATTTTTCAAATTGACTTTCAGGAGAGACAGTAAAGCTTTTTTCTTCCTCGTCTCCTGCTTCCAGAAAGACAGCCTGAGTGAAATGTAATTTAGCATGCAGGAGTTCTGGACCCTTGTAATTATTTGGGGAGAAGGTGTTGAATGGCTGGGGGTTTGGAGTCTGAACAGAAGCCAGGAAAGAAAATAACAAATGCTAGGAAAAGCAGCATAGCAAATAGACAGAAATCCTATTAATACTCAGACCAGAAGAGGAAATAAGCATGAGAAATACGGAGCTGGAACAGAGTAGAAAAACAGCTTCTTGCATATATTTCTCACAACTAAAACTCCAGTAGATTTCATGGGGTTTGGATCAGGCTTCCAAGAATGGAAGATATGAATGCGAAGTCAAATAAGAAGGAATTGGGAAAAGAAATCTAGTAAAGAACAAATAAACTCCCAATTTCATAAATTTTAATATTTAGGGAATAGTTCATTTAGCTCAAACTCAATGTATATGATACAATAATTTTTTGTAAAAACACATTTGAAGCTCTGACTGGTGAGAATGCATATAACAAATTTATATTTCATTTAAATACTAGTTAAATATAAAAATTACTTGAATGGTGAATAAAATGATTTTTTTATTACATAAAAACAACCTTGAAAAGTCAGTGCTGGCAGTAATTCATATGTTAATAATTAAAAAAAAATAAACCAACAAACTAAATCAAACAAACATTGTAAAAACCCAGCAACAAGCAGCAACCCAAACCTCAAAATTCAAAACAAACAAAAAAAATCCTTCATCTGTTATTTTACCTGCATGTATTTCCTGCCATGAGAGTACATCCCAAAGGGGAGCCATGAACTGGGCATTTTACCTTTATTTACCCCACTTCAAGACAGCTATTCCAAATAAGGGAGCAATTTATCTAATATGCCTCCAAAGCTCATTATGTTTCTTTTGGTCTCTACGCAGAATATTTTATCCAAGCAGACTTCTCCTCTTTCCTTCTGATATTTCGTCCTCGCTTATCTGCTCCTTAACTTTCCCTGATTTTACCTGTGTTTTACCCTTTGGGTTTTGTAACTAACAACATAGAAAAGAAACTATTTTCTTCTGTTTATTTCTCAGCCCAAATCATACCATCTCTCAAAGCAGTGTAAATTAACAGCAGCATGGAAAAAAAAATCTTTTTGATATTTTATTGTGCAGGAACATTACAGGATTACTGATGACGACTGTGACTGATGATACAGACAAAGATTGTTTTCAAAAAGTGTCCTGCTAAAAGTTGTTTGAACACAGTTTTACTGATGAGGAGAAAAAAAATACTAATATTCCTACTACTGTTGACATAAGTGAAAGGAAAGAAATGTAGTTGTCCCACTAAGGCTCATTTTGATTAATATATTTGACTACACCCCAGGCAGAGTAGCAGAGACAATTGCTTTTAACATTGAATCCCTTCTGACTCTTAGAATACTTAGATTAACCAATTTTGTCTCTGATGACTCATTTTGGGGAAAAAAAAATGTTACATAAAATACAATGTTGTCATCCACTGAATTTATACAGCTGCCTTCTCTGTTTCGATACAGGTAACCTCTAATATCTCCCCCTTCATCTGAACATCCCTGGGAATGAAACGTGTTCTGTTCTACCTGATCACTTAGAGTTTAACTGATCAGATTTACTATTAACTTGATCTTTCTCTTCCTTGGACTAGAACTTGGGTTAGATTCATGGCTTCTGACAAATCTAATAAAAATATATTTTTACTATGGACTGCTTTCTACTGAAAATTTATAAAAATTGAAATTTTTTTAATCTTTCAATATATCAGAAACTTTAAACTATTTGCTTTAAGTTTTAAATAGCAAATTTAATCCTTGCAAAGGTGCTGAATTTTGCAAAACTCTGTGCTATTGTTTAAATTTTTGCTGAGGGGTAATAAAAAACAGTCAGCTTTTACTAGGATGTGCAGACAGTATAAGAAGATTTCTGGTTATTATGCATTAAAATCAGTATTGGCTCCAGGTTCGTAAATCCTCTGAGCTAGTTACATTTCTACACAAGCATTTTTTTTGACCATTTAAAATGTGGTTGTATGGGAAAAAAAATAAATTTGTTCCATGCTTTAACAAAGGTAAATAAACTCTATTAACCATTGCATTTAAAACAAGGCATTCAAGTTCACAAACCCCTAAGGACAAATAAATTTAATGTGAATTAATGGTATCACTCATGTGTTGAATGCAATTACTATGTTTGAGCTGTTTGTGTGTTTGGGGTTTTAAATCTGGTATTAATGTATACAAGTCTGTCAAAAAGCTGAGTCAAAGAATTTGGTTCCCTAACTCAAGCCATAAGGATTTAGACTCGTCATACCTCCAATTTAATAAAAATTCCTGTCAGCCAAAATGGCAGCAAATGTCTATTGAGCACCTGGGACAGACTGGCTCCTTCATGCTTTAGCCATTGCCAGAAATTAATTTTGAGAAAAAAAAATGAAGGCAGAAATATGTAATTCAACTTCATCCTTCTCTAGCTGGCTGAACCTTGTTTCTGCACCTGGGAAGATACAAAAGAGCATATATAGGTGCAGTCTTGATTAGAGTAATTGTTGAATTGGTGTTGCAAACAGGGTCTTCAGAAGAAAAATGTGCCATTTGTTAGAAAATCTGACCAGGAAATAGATGTACAATTACCAAACTGCGCAGGAACCAATATAATTAAATAAAATTTAAAAACCAGAAACTTGAGTAAAAGAGAAGTTGAATATAACACACACACACGTATAAAACCACAGAAAACCACTTGCTC
Source organism: Dryoscopus gambensis (assembly GCA_013389985.1). NCBI lineage: Eukaryota > Metazoa > Chordata > Aves > Passeriformes > Malaconotidae > Dryoscopus > Dryoscopus gambensis. The sequence continues at coordinate 197,226 of WEIT01015974.1, read as the reverse complement.
CTGGAGGTACTCAGAGCAGGGCTAAGTTTATAGTCAGATCAGCTTTATGTTCAGCTGAGCTAGGACTCAGAAGGTGACCTCCATTGAACAAATTGGTGTCTGAAAATGTTTCCTGTAAGAGTGACCTTTTCACCTGCAGTTAGAAGAAGCCAATGCATTTTCAAGATGATGTGATTTCTTATCATTCTCTTGGCTCCACACAGGGAACTCTGAGACTCACTGGGAAATTTATGTTCTACGACAGCATTTTAAGTGGTCAGAAGGAAACCAGCACGTTCATGCATATTATGTTCAGCTAGTAGCTCAGAGAATTTACAAATCCAGTTATTTATGGAGCACTTTTGTGGAACAACCTTTTTAGGGTAAAGTTTCTTTGCAGTAGAAACTTATCCACAGGGAAATTTCAAGAGATATCTTTCTAAAAGTTAAGGCATCTAAATACATCAATAACAGGCACTAGAAGGATAATCAATATCCAGTGCCATTTCCCTAATCATATCTTCTCTCTCCTTACTGAGAGATTTTAGTATTCTTTATTAATAATAAGTAATATATACAGTCTCAAAGCTGAAGCTGAAAACTTCATTATATACTACCAGATTTCAGAATCAATTTTACAATTTTATAGTGATTCTTAGTACTGTGCTACCAACTATATTTAATAAAAAACATAAAACAGTAGCACAGAAATATTACAAAGAAATCCAGTTTTCAATGCATAAACAAATACCTTTTTTATACACCTACACATACTGATAGCAAATGAGGTTCTAAGGGCAACTTCATAATTCTTCCTAGCCATGAAGAACCATGGTAGTGCAGCGGCAGAAAAAATATCCAAACACTTTTTATTATAAAATAATAAAAAAAAATACATCTTAAGCATTTGAATACTCCAATAAAGGGTCTTTGGGATGAACTCTTAAAATTGTTTTGCCCTTAATCTATGACATTTGGATCAAAATAGCTTTCTCACTTGTCCTTCCCTGCCCTAAAGCTTATCATAGTCTTTCTTGGAAAACCTGACTGGGATCTACAGTATTTTAATGCTGCAATTGCATCCAGTTTTGGCTATTAATGTGGATTAAAAAATTCTAGTAAAATAGTTAGCACTTCATTTGGTGAAAAAAAGGCAGGTCTTCTGCTTGGGTGTATGCACTGAGTCAACTGAAAGATGTTGAAACCAATTTGGTAGCAGTAATAACAGGGTATTTCTGCAATATTGCACAGATAACAAATAACTTGGTTTGAAACAGCATTTCTAAAGACTGTCTGAATATATTTAGCTAAACTTTTTTCATGTCTCAAGTTGTTTTGGATTTAGCCAAGTATATGTTTGGCATTTGCTGACCCAAACACAAGTTGTAAGTCAAGAGAAGTTAAAGAATTCTGCCCTGAAGTAACTGGTTTTTAAAATTTCTGCAGAAAAATAGTAGCCATAAGACATGAAAGAATAAAAATGCTGTGTAATTATAGTTTTATAAAATCTGAAATATTTTCAGATAGACTGAAAAGAATCTTCATGAAATCTGTCTGTTGAAGGCATTAAAACCCACTTGGAGATGGTCAGTTTATCAAAGGAAATTGTAAGGCTCAGATGCTTAAACTGAGAAGGGTATCACTGCAGGAAGGAACACCAATGTGACCCGAGCTCAGTATCAGAGGAACACCTTATGTCATCTGGTCCCTGATATTTAACTAGGTTGGAGCAAATCAAGTGCATGACTGACTGAACAAAGGTCTCGTCCAGCATAGCGTGTATACTTGGCTATGTACAATCTGCTTCAGGTGACCTTTGGAGTTTGACGGAGAGCCCCTAAGCATAGGAGACAAAATTAAATACTCTAAAGAAAAATAAAATAGCAGGGAATGACAGCTGGTTCCGCTCTCAGAACAATGCTGCAGCTGGAAGATTCGAGAGGTAGAGTAGAGTAGGTTTTTGAACAGCCTTAAAAATGAACGTAATCTACTTCTAGTGCACT
>WEIT01015974.1:178366-190799 GCA_013389985.1 Dryoscopus gambensis | reverse complement strand
AAAAAAATACAGCATTGGTTCAGTAGTTGAGGTTGTTCAAGGTTGTTCAAGGTTGTTCAAGGTTGTTCAGTAGTTCAAGGTTGAGGAACACGGATAATTTTGGGGATGATGCTGGGGGTAAGGGCAGAACAGGAAATTTTTGTCCACAGTCTGTTAGATGGAGTTGACATACACATCCTGCCATCCTGCCTCTCTTTCTGTGGCACAAACTATGCAGAAATAATTTAAAACCATATCCTAAAAAAGACCTGAATAAGGAGCCTAGGTACCTCCATCAGATTTGATGCCCATTTTGAGAGAGCATTTTCAGTTCACCTGTGAAGCTGAAAACCAACAGAATTCTTCATGTACAAAAGATTGCTCCATAAGGCAGCCAGCAACAATTTGATGTAAAATGTGGAAATAATCTACAGGAATATGTTTTGTTTAAAACATTCAGGCTCCAGTTCCATATTTTCTCCCACCACACAGAGATACATCTAACGATCTAGTCACAAAAGCTTCCAGACCTCCAAGCCAGATCTTTTTAATACATAGATAGAAAGATGGAGAGATGGTGGTATGTGGAATTACCAATTGTGGTAAAATGGAATACTAATATTGGGTGTTTTTTAGGAAAAAAATGGAGGTAGGAAATCCATCTCCTGCTCAGGTTTAAAACAAGCCCTTAAAAAGACTTTAAATCCTTGCAATCTCTTAAAGAACTATCTTTGTTTGTAGGAACACAGATCCTTCTGAAGTATTTTAATGAAAACTTCAGAGAGAAAGTAACACTTGACAAAATGGCCCCAAACCTGCTGCTGATTGCATGTGCTTTCAGCACAGAGGAAAATTGGCAGAGATTCCACACCTAGCACAAATCAAGCAGAGATATTCAACCAAAAATCTCTCATACTGCAGTGAGTCACTTTACCTCAAGAACTGATTTTATCGTCCTGGCAAAATGAGAGAAATCAGTCCCCATTTGAGACTAAGAAATCTTTTCCCATTAAATTTTCATCAAACAAGACAGATACTGCCAAAAAGTTTCACTTTTGACAGCTCAGCTTTTATTGTCCCTCTGATCTTCTCTCTCAATGCACCCCTCACGAAAAAACCCAACGCAGCATATTCTCCATCATCTCTGTTGACTGTAATTTCCAAGTAGCTTCACATGAACTCCTACAGTAATGAACAGTAATTAACACATTCTCTTAACTCATCTTAGAATTTAATGTTGAACTCAGGCAAGCAGCAAGGACTATTAACTTTTATGAGTGTATAATGACAGAACAAAACCTCCAAGTGTAAGTGACCTCCAAGACTTGTTTTGATTCCCAGACACTGAGAAATAAATAACTAGCGCATTATATTATGCAGGATATTTATTTGGGCAAATAAATCAGGTATGTTAATTAAAAGTAACATCCCAACTTGTATAAAATTTCACCTCAACTATTAAGCAGTTTTTTTGCCATCAAACTAATGAAAAAAAATTCTGACTTCCCAAAGACAGAATATGTTTCTTGGACTAATTCCTTCTAACTTTGATATAGACGTCATGTGATTTAATTTTTCTAATATTAAAAAGAAATAGATTATCTTAGGACAGAAAAACTACTTAAATGTTTGCCTTCTAGTAATGAAGACACCAGAAACACAACTGTAGATTCCTCCTTAAGTCAAAACAGAGAGCAATCACACCGAAAGTCATTTAATCTTGAAACAGGGAGAAAAATATTTTTCCTATCTGTTGAGAGTTAGTTTTGTGCTGCCACAGATCCCTGAATCAGTGTGATGGGCTGACCTTGGCTGGATGTCAGGTGCCCACCAAAAGCACTCTACCACTCCCCTTCCTCAACCGGGCAGGAGGAGAAAAATGCCATGAGAGGCTGGTGGGTTGAGCCAAGGACAGAGAGATCACTCCTTAATTATCATCAGAGAAAAAACATGGAGCTGACTGAGGGATATTATTTTAATTTATTACCAGCCAAATCAGCGTATGATAATAAGAAATAATAATAAGAAATCTTAAAACATCTCACTCCCACCCCTCCCTTCTTTCTGGGCTCTACTCCCAATTTCTCACCCTCCTCTCCAGTGCTGTTGAGCTGTTGGTTTCTCAGGTGCTGAGTCTGAGTGAAGCTGCTGCCCCACAGCCAGGGGGGCTGTCACTGAGATTTTCACCACTGGTGGCTTATGGACTGATTTTATCACATGAAAGTAAAACTATTAAGTGTGATTTTTTTTGTTTGTTTGTTTGTTTTTGTTTTGTTTTGTTTTTTTACCTATGTTCATTTTAGTTCCTTCTATTGTGTTCCTTAATGTGACTCTTCCATCTCATGCTAAGTATCTCTGATGACATGATATTCACAGGTTTTCTTCTGAGAATTCCATTTAGAATGATTGTTTTTACATTACAGATGTGTTGCTAATGGTGATAAATAAAGTGTGAGCTTTCTAGACCTTTTATGTTTCCACTGGTAATATCTGCTTGAGAGTTTATTGGGGAAGGAAGTTCCTGCGTCTTTTTTTTCTGTTTTACCCCATCATTTTAGACACTATCTCTGAAAGAACAGCTGATTTGATTGAAAGGTGTTTTGTGCACCGTGGATTTTTAAATCCTCCACTTCTATGGCTTCTTCCCACACGGCAATGTATCACACGTTTTGCCAGATAGGATAAAAAAATCTTTGACCAGAACTTGTTACTGGTTTTGTTCCACTTCAGGTGAAATTTCTCGAAGTAAGTGGGAGATTTGCATGAGTAAGGACTGACTAAAATTAGGCAAGAGCCTGAGAGATTGACCCATACTGAGACTGTGATAACTGTTCTTTATCTTTTTCAATGCCTTTATATAGTTCCTCCTTTTTGCTGCACTGCTTCCCAGACATGACAATAATACTCTGGTTTTAATTCTAGGCACTCACACATAACCTATGGATCTCCAAAGCAATCTCATACCAAACTCACATTATATCTTCTTTAATGTATTCCAGTCTAGTTCTGAGTAATCAAAATCTCCTATTTGTATTTACCAAGGCTTCTCCTATGTTTCATATTTTATTTGCTCACCCATGTCACAGTATAATTATTTCTTGCTTGGACACATCTATGAATATTGAAGCAATTAGTTTATTCCTTGTAACTTTTCCAGGTTAAGTGCAGTCAATAACAATCACATCATATCTGTTTCTCTAAAGTCCACTTACAGTGTGACAAACCTTCTGCAAAGAACAACTTCTACTGCCAACCCACATGGAAATGCACTTGGCTGTAATTACTAGAGCAGTGTAAAATGGCTAATAGAAAGAAATGACTGAATGAAGCATAATTATACTTAACAAACTAACTTGAAGATTTTGTTTTCTCATTAATGAATGCATTGAAATTCACTTATATTCCACCTTCTTAGGGTTTTCTGGGAAAGATTAAGTACAATCTTCTGAAATTATGTGAGAAATGGCATTTTTTTTCCTACACAGAAATCGATTTTGGCCCCCAACGCTTTCCATGGTCTTTGACCTCAAATGACTGCCCTGAACATGGATTTCTCCCATTAACTTTTTTACTGCAAATGGAAATATCATTCCCTTGCTGTCAGGCTGTTATTGCCAAGGGCTGTATCCTGGCTAGGGCTGCATGTAGGCAGCTACCGGTGAGGGGAAATTTGCAAGTATAATTCTGTTTTGTCACCACTCAAACCACAGAACACAATCCATCTAAGCAAACAGAACTCTTGGAAAAGAGAGAAAAAGTGAAAAACATCTAGGGAATAGTGTGAGGAGCCCTCCCTCTGAGGAGGAAGCAGCAGCACAGACAACCTGCAATGAACAGATTGCAACCCCCATTTCCTGTTCCCCTCCACCTCACGGGGGAAGGCAGGGTGGAGAAACTAGGAATTAATTTAAGCCCCTGGAGAAGGGAGGGGTGGCTGCAAAGTCTTTTAAGATTTGGTTTTATTTCTCATTACCCTACCCTCATTTGACTGATAATACATTATACTAATTTTCCCCAAATTGAATCTGTTTTGCCTCTGACAATAATTGATAAGTGATCTCTCCCTGACCTTATCTCAATGTTCCTTTCATTATATTTCCTCTCCTCTCTCCAGCTGAGGAGGGGAGTGATAGAGAGGCTTTGGTGGGCACCTGGCATCCAGCCAGGGTCAGCCCCCCTCACTAGGTTTTATCGACAATGTGCTTTACAACACAATCCCACAGAACACAGATAAATAGTGAAAATCCTGTACTTTGATATGGCTTTTTGTTGGTTTATTTGGCATGGTTAAGAACAGTTTATAAAAGACCCGAAAAGCACAGACCCTCAGAACTATTTGAGGACAATTCTTTTATCTACTACAATCATTATCACCATGTTTTATGAGTAAGCACTGATATTGGACTACTGGGAAATTGTCTTTATGCCTCTCATCCAGCTGGGAACAGAGCACATGCCCTGGAGCAGGGCTGTGCCCCACTGCTGCCTTGGCCATGTGTTGGTGTTCAGCTTCAGCATTTATACACCGACTTCTGTGAGAGATTTGTCACCTCCTTTAGGCCCAGGGTCTCTGCAGGTGCAGGAATTCACTCCCACGTTAGGACTGGAGCTGTGCCACTCTGCAGGACATGTGTTTGGAGTTTCCAGATTCCAAATTTCTAGAAGCAGATGGGCACTTGTCAGCGGGTACTCTTGGCAGTGCGGTCTCAAAATCATTAATAAATTCCTTCCTCCTGGTAGGACCTGGAATGCTGGTGATTCCCTCAAGCTTCCTGCTCTCTCATGGCACCTGTGTGTTTTGGATATTCATTTTTTAGTTTCTTCCAAGGTGTTGAAAATAATTTCTGCCTGGCATTATGCAAGGACATGTAGATACTGATCCTGCTAGATTGTTGTTTACTTTCAGGGATTGAAAAAGGGCCAGGCTTTGTTGCTGTCTGTAGCAAGCTTCCTGAAGACAGTTATACCAGCAGAAAAGAATAAGGAAGGGTCTTTGCAGAGGTGTTTCAGAGATGTTTATTTCTGCTCCACACCCGTCCTGGTCTGGGCGCCAAAGACAAAAACTCATGGGAAAAACCCCAACCTAAGTAAAGGATTTTTAGGGGTGGAGGGAACATTCGAGACCAATAGGGGAACAGGAGCAAGCTCCTTTCCCCGGGGTCCTCCCACAGGGAGGGGGCCGCCCCACTGGGGTGAACCCCCACAGGGCTCCAAGTGGCTGCTTCCAACTGTCCATTCCTAATGGCGCAGGTAGAATAAGGAGAGCTGACTGTGTTATTATGGGTGTAAATCCTGAAATGTCTGCGAGTGACAGATTTTTCTTCATTCTTGTACTTTCCAAACCTCCATTTCATTTTTTTCAGCAGAATGGCTATAGAAAAACTGCGGAAGAAAAACAAATCCTTGGCACTGCATATTTTTTTTGCCCAAGGAAATGATATACCACCTTTTAACTGTGCCGTTGAAAGAATTCTCAAAGGAATTTGTGAGGAATGGTATATTTTAGGTCTGACACAACCATGGGAGACAGGCTACATTTTGAAAAGTGAATAAGGATATATGTCAAACTGCCTTGGCCCAGATGTTGGCATTCACAGTGTGGCAAAGGCAGCTTTAGGGGTTGGAGAACAGGATGCAAGGATCCAGTCCCCACATACCTCTGGCAGGTGGCATGGTGTCACTTCATCCTCTCGTACATCTGTTCCTCTTTCCTTCATGGTCTGTCAATCTGCAGATTGTACGGGAGACCATCTTTAATTCACATAGAATCTTCAGTTCAGTGGACCCCCAAATGCAGCCTCTGTGGCTGTACTGCAATTATTGGTTTCAAGGACAATCAAATAGGAAACAAAATTAACTCAAAGACATTTATTGATTAAAAAAAAGAAAGGAAAAAACCCTCTCTGTGTAATCTTATTCTCTTGATTCTCTTTCTCCTCTCCAAAGTAGTAGTTTTCAGCAGTAGGAAGGAACTTCATAATGGTTGAAGCTTGGTACTGAGATAAAGAATGTCTGGTTCCAGGGACTGCAGCAAAATATTGCCCCTTCTTTGTCATTATTGCAAACCATTAGATGCCAATGTCTTAGCAGTAATAATGGTTCACAAGTGAGAGACTGAGCTCTTGGCAATTCTAAAAGTGTCTATCATATTTTCAGCCATGACCCTGATAGAGTAGTAAAATGTTAATAGTATTAGGAATAATTAAATCCTTACCTTATTACATATGGACTCATTTGAAAGCTCATTATTTATTTGGCAAGTACTTAGCATAACAAATTAATCTAAAGTGACACATCAGAATAAAGTAGGTAACTCAAAATGAACACCAAAATCAAGATTAAAGATGTAAGACCACATGTATTTATATGAAACACTAGTAAAATATTTTGATAAATGGAAGAGCTTCAAATGGCTGTAGAAAACTAAAGAAAAGAGTGAGGATCACAGATAAAGGTGGAGTTCATTGAGATTTTTTGTGAGAGAAGGGTACAATACCCAGGAATTCTAGAGAATAGCTTTGTATATGGCTGTTTGTTTAGGAAAGCTACCTGGGAACTTTTCCTTGCCTGGCCAGATGTCCTAATTAGAGTGCTACAGCAACATTTTCCTGTATTATGATTATCTTCTCTGAAGAGTGGTAAGGGGGCCAGGATGTCGTCTTGGATCCTTCAGCGCTGCTCTCGCAGGAGTTTCGGAGGGGAGCAGGCAGAGGAAGCACAGGTGTCTCACAACAGACAGGTGTGCACTTTGAGAGACAGAGATGCATGTCCTTGGGGAAGAGAAATGTGATTTGTGTGCCCCAGCTTCACTATCAGCAGGAGCAAATCTGAGAGCTCCTGCAGCCGTTGGTGGTTGCAGCTTCTTGAAACAGGCTTCGGAATATTTACTGCATAAGGAAATTTTACTGCTTCTTTTTCTTCATTGCTCTTTCACTTTGTTTGGGTCATAATTCAACAAAGCGTTTAAGCATTTCAAACAGATGAATGCTTCCATTGAATTAAAAATTAGGCATGTCCTTAAGAACTTTGCTAGTTCAAGGCCTTAATCATAAAATGGCATAAATAAGGCACTGCAGTGTTTGTGTGAATCAGCAAGATTTACCTCTTTGAATCCTCTGAACAGCAGGGGATGGGTTCTATTGAAGGCGTTTACCTTTATTATGAGATATAGTTCATTTCAGGGACATACAAAAACATAACTTCCTGCTCTGTAGCCCACATTGTACAGATCCGTACAGATACAGAACATAAGCTGGAGCTGCTCCTAAAAATGTAAGACTAAGTAGCTATACACATGCAGAGCAATTTAGGAGGATGCAGAGTCTTTAATTACTGTTAGGATTTTTAGATACTAAAAAAGTATTCTATTTTTATCTGAAGCATCAGAGACTGAGAGAACAAATAAGGAAACTTGTAATTTAAAGTAAATAAAAATAGAATGTGGGACCATATAAACACAGAATAAAAAACTTGAAGGAATCATTTTAAATATGTCAGCTAAAGGAAGGTTATCTAATAAGTTCTAATTAGTTATAGTGGGCACGGACTGTTGCATTAATAAAGAAAACTAACAAAAGAACACAACTCTATATAATGACTCAAAATAAAACCTCTCAACAGAACAGCCACTTTCCTGTGAAATAAAATTAATAATTTGCTACAAGTGCTTTATTTTTAAATAAAAGTATTCAGCCACGAGTAATTTTGCAAGGCATATTTTATTCTTTAGGAAGAAAGTAAGAAAAATTCTGCATAATGCTCAGTTGCATACCATCAAATGGACTTTGGGTTTGGAGTAGTTGAAGGGGTAAATTCGTGATGCTGGCATTCTAAAATGCAGAATTTCGGACTTGCATTTCAAAGTTTAAGCTGCCCACTGTCAAAATCAAGATGATATATGAGAATTTTCTTGTCTCTGCCAGAATGCAAAATGATACAGCTGCATAAGAGCACTGCATATGGAAGCAACAGATTTTTTGTTTTCCATCAGCATAGTGTGTGATGTTCTGAGGTATTTTCAATGCATGTGTTACTATGCAAATCTGATACTTGTAAAGTAAAGTCATACAAAAATATCAATTTTTCCAAATTTCCAGTAACTCAGCAGTTAAATAGGAAAAAAACCAAAAAACTGTGGATCAAATTAAATGTTATGATAAATTGTGACAATGAATTTTGAAAAATAAGCAGAACAGAGTATTTTCAGCAGTCAGAGACCCATACATTTCATGGAGTTTTGTTTTATCTTACCTTTGAGCTGCCCATGACAAAATCAGTGTGAGATTATGAGCAGAATGACAAAACAATGAGAATATGACTGAATCCATAAGAAATATCTTTGATGGAACCCAGTTAATGTATCCTTTATTGGCCACTGGGAAGCTGGAAGAAGTCTAATGAATATCCTGACCCTATTCCACAATAATGTGGGGCTGGATTAAACACATATATTCTATAGCAGGTTTTAAAATATGTTTTGTTTAGTCTGTAATTCCTTTTCTTTCTGTCAGAGTCAGGTAATAAACTACCTCTGTTGGAGCTCTGGGAATCCAGTTTTCTGGCCCTGTTATTTTTCAAGACACCAGCATCCATCACCAGTTCCAACTGTAAAATGTAATAGACGTGCTCAGTAGCCAGTGTGGTTTTCTGCTGTTTGCTGTGGCTTACGTTAGGCAAGCTGAAAAGTTAATCCTGCTTTCTGCTTGTTGCATGCAATCACTATCTATCATCCTGCAGGGACAGAGGAAGCTCCTGGAGTTGGAAGAATCTCTGCTCCATCATGTTTCTATGAGTACTGTTTTCATAAGTTATATGGCTGATGTGATACTTACTGGAGAAATTAAATGTTATAAACTACTTTCAGTATGGTACCTCAGGGTGATGTTAAAGAAATAATTGTAGGAGCCAGTTTTGAAATCCATAGCCATAATAATCTAAATTTGTATTTTAATACTTGTAATATTTTAGGAGTGTCAAATGCAGAACCACTACAAAGTACATGTGTTTTGCATATTTAGTTAATCAGGAATAACTTAAACTTTCCTTGAACATTTAAAAAAAATAGGAAAGACATGGGTAGAAAATCCTATAAAATCAAGCCATTACACCTTTATTTAGTATGCAATCACATCAAGAATAACCTCACTGGGAATGATCATGTCCCACACTGACAATGAGAGAATAGTGAAATCACAGTAATGGTGTACCTGGCTCCGTGTTAGCTGTTTATATGTGGATACTTTTAATGAGGTGAATCAGTTGGGCTGAGAATTCAGGGAGTCAATGGAAAAGCAAAATAAAAAAACCAGAATTATAAAGAGAGGATAATACAGCAAAAGGAAGAGATGCAACAAAGGAGGGATAAGTGAGGCTTCAGATAAGTAAATTTTTATCTTAAGGCTGGCAACTAGGAAGGGCCACATCTCTCCACTGATCTTTGTGCAATCCATTTCCTGCCATCTGTGAGGATTCTCTGTGGAAAACACATAGTTTGAGTTTGTGTCAAATTCTACAGGGCTGCTGCCTGTGACCTGAAGAGTGACATTCTGTATTTATTCTTCAGTTCCGACTTTCTCATCCACACATCCTCATTGCTATAAAACCTACTTGGGATTTACTTGGGCTCCAGTCAGACCTGTGCCATCACTGCAGCCCATTTGGATTCTTCTGGAGATGCCAGTCCTCTGAAATTTCTTGGCAGGCAGAGCTGGTTGGAATTTGGCTTGATTTGATTTCATGTTAATTTAACAAAGACAAATGCTACCCCTTTGAGGGATTCTAGGAAGGGTTTCCAGCAAACTGCAGCTACTTGTCCAGGGCAGGTTGTAGAGGGAATCAGTACAGTACATTTTGTAAGAGATGCCACATTGGCTAAAATCCTCTCTGTCTCTGAGGAACAAGTCACACAGCAATAAAAGCATTTTTAAGCTGCTCCAATAACATGCCTTTTGTGAGCTACTGGAAGAGATGGAAGCATCCTGGCCAGTGGGTGGAAACACTGCTGTCCCCAGCCATGAGAGGAGAGGGTCCTCCAAGCTCAGCTGGATTCAGCAGCGATGGTTAATGCATCCAGACAGCCTGCTGTGAAATGAGATTTCACATATTTTACTAGTAAATACTGTGTCCCATAGAAAATGCATGCAAGATGTCATTTCTGCTGCATTTTTCTAGCTTTTGGTGGCTTTTCCTGGTGCTTGGAAGTCTAGACTGTCAGGTGTCCATGGAACGCCCAGCAGTCACAGGCAGCAAATCCTACTCAGAGTCAGGCTGCATCAGATATCATGCACAAAAAGCTGTACTTATGCAAAATAACTCTGTTCATGTATAATTTCGCTTGCTGGAGCCACAGAATCCCCAATAAGTGTAAAATCTTCCAAATCCTTACCTAATACAGAGTGGAAAGCTGCTCCTTTCCTCGCTGCAGAAAGTTTCATGGTGCTTTTTGTAGCTGTTCAGAGTTGCTCAGTGGGGTCGATGGATAAGCCACAGAACAATTCAGCTCCATTTTGAATTAAGTTCTGTTTTGAAATGTTTCATTTTAATGTCAAGAAACTGCTGAAATGTGTGTGGTCTGTTGACAGATGCTGTGGAGAAATTAGGAACCACTTTTGTCAAGGTGTAATTCATAACATTTAAACAAATTGACATGTTTTAAGGACTTTACCATATGTTCCATTCATTCCAGAAAGGGTCCTGTCAGTCCCTCAGAGGTGTGACATACACAGTTTGGGATGATTTTGGCTGTCTTTCCTACTTAGGCCCTGCCACTGATGGTCATATATTGGAGAGAGAAATACCTGAGAAATTAAACACACATACACTCTTTTAAATCTATGCTTAAAAATATGTGACTTGCCCAACAGGTTTCTGAGAGGAATGCGGGAAAACCATCTTTACCATGTCCCAGCTTCTACTTTATGTTGAGAATTCCTTTCATTCAAGGCTGATAAGGTGAAATAAAGACACCACTGATATAATATATGTGAGACCTCTCTATCAAGCTTGGCTGTAGCTAGAATCTGTTCAGCCTAAAATGTATTACTTAGCCAGAAGAGATAAGATTTAATCACTAGTAGCAGCATTGTCTATTTTTCTTCATCAATTCCTTTCTATAAAGGTATAAGCTGATTAGGAACACAATATTCTTCATTCACATGTGGCATTTTCTTGCATGATCTAAAAATTTGTTTTGTGTCTTGGCTTTAACACAATTATTTCCTGATGGAAACTGTAGAAGCATTTTTATGTCTTTCTTGAGGATATTGAGTATTCTAAATTAAATTTTCTTGTAATTGTCAGAACCGTGCAGGACCCAAAATGCAATGTAAGATGCCCTGCCAGTTTTCATCTTTTGCTTTGGTCACATACAAAAGTATTCTGCTGTTACCAGCCACTGCTGCCTCCCTGATCTTTGATCTTTTAAGTAAAACTTGGATCAATAGCAGCAAATGGGATGTAAATGTGTCAGTCTGGATGTTCTCTGCTGCATCTTGGAGAGGATCCAGGGCCCCAGTCCCAGCTGTGCTGTTCCAGACAACACATTTATTACCTGTGCTTGCAGAGGTGCTTTGGATTCTTGGCCTCTGGGTGCTGGGTATCCATACAGATATACCCCTGTTTTCTATGAAGTGAAGATAAAATTTCTCAAAATTATGTTTTTCTGTCTTGGTTTGTTTAGTCGTTTATTTTGCTTTTTTTTTTCCTCTTATCAATTTCCTTCTCTCCACAGGAAAAGTAATAATCATTAAAAATAGAGAGGAGAAATGCAGCAGAAATATGAATTATGTAGTCTAGAGAAAGTGAAATCATAAAAGCATATCAAGAAAGTTGGTCTGTTCTGCACACTCCCTGTTTTGGAGACAGGCATGAGCTCTCTGCATGTGCTGTTGACCTCAACAGTTGTAGAAGTTACTCTTCAGGTTTGGCTGTAGGTGTCAAAATGAGGGGAGATGGGGTAATTTCTTTGTAAACAGCAATGATATTTCCTTCCTGCTTACAGAAAATTGATTACATTGGTCCGGATTTTCAGATATGTGATTTTAATACTAAATCTGAGTGGCTGTAAGGCTATATGCACAATTTTCAATGGAAATATAGAATTCCTCTTTTGTTAATAATTGTGTCTTATTTGCATCATTTTAAGCTACTTGTACATGCCAATCATTTCTCACAGATAAAGGATTTTACTCTTGACTCCTTCGAAGGGTTTGTGTGAAATTAAAAATCCCCTTCAAACTAGAGGGAGCAGAAAAAGCTCTTAGAAAGTAGTTCATAACATATCTCAGATAGTGCATGATTTGATATCAGATTACAGTGAATTTGTATAACAAGAAATTGAAAAAAATATGTGGAATGGAAGTGCTTTTCATTGTGCATTTTATTAGGCGTGTTATTCTCCTTGTGTCCTGCCTATTCTTTCTATACTTCCTTCCTTCTTCTCTCCTGACTGGTGAGG
>WEIT01015974.1:158856-178341 GCA_013389985.1 Dryoscopus gambensis | reverse complement strand
TTTTTTTTTTTTTTTGTGAAGGATAAAATAATGGCTTAGAAGCCGTAATTAATATTTTGTCAGTCATTTGACCTAATGCCCACTCAGAGAAGGAGGAATTTTCAGGTAATTGTTTAACAACTAAGTCTGAGGTACATCTGTACTGTAGTTTAGTACAGACCAGCATTAGAGCTCACTGATGTCTAATTGATTAGAAAATTACTTCATTGACTCTCTTAATGGTTGAATGAACTCAAGGTCTGCACTTCCTTAATGAATGAAGGCATGATCTTTATCCCATGGAACATTTAACTTCTGACTGATACCACAACTGAATATCTAAGCCAGACAGTCTCATAAAGCATTTCTTTAGTAAAGTATGGGAATAAATAAGCATTTTTTAACAGTGTTCTTTTATTTTAAGCTGGCTATCATTTCCCTCTTTATGTCCCCCCTGTGGTTTTGTGGAAGATATGAGTCATCAGGGGGAGTAACGAGAGCAAAAACTTGATTAGTAATTTTGCAAAGGTGATGCATGACAGAAAGCGCTGTATCAAACCTGGCATCTAGGGCTTGGGAAGGGCAGCCATACAGGAAATAAAACTTGTCAGAAATATGGGTGAAGGCTTAATGGTGTAGGATTAGTTTTTCAGGAAAAAAAAAATGTAGGCAGTAATCAGAACAAATTAAATCTGTGCACGTGTATATTTGCAGGTTTTCGTTGGTATGCTTAAAGCATGCAGCTTAGTGGATAATTACAGTGATGTAGTGTGTGATTCTGTGAGGAGATCAGGTGGCTAAAGCAACTGGTAAGAAGAATTTTGTCGTATTGATTGGAATAGTCAAAAATAATGTCTGTGAAAACAGTTCCCAGACTAAGTTTTAGTAGTCAAGAACTTCTCTCTGATATCTAAATAGAATTGGCTTTTTCTTTCTGTCAGCTTGTGCTTAATTACAATATGCAACCTGACCACCAATCTAATCAGTTTAGAATGATCAGCAACTTGATTCCTGGCACAAGGAGACAGAACTTTTCCTGGCAAATTTTTCACCAAACAGCCTAAAGTTCCATAAAGCTCATCTTACATCATGGTCTTTACATCTGTGAATCTCAGCTGTTCTGGAAGCTGTCATTGATGGACAGTTTCCATGAAATAAGCAGGCTTCAGAATTAGCAGCTGCAGGCAAGGTAAATGAAAATGACAGAGTGAAGACTCCTTTGTGTTTGTTCAGTTATTTTTTTCAACGGATCTTCCAGCTTTTTTCCCCAGGTCAGTTCATCTCCCTAGAAGCAAGCAGCCCTATCGAACAGGGCTGGGATGTCACCTGTTAGCCTTGGGTTTGTTATAGCTCTCCATGGCAATAACCACTACAGCTGGGGTTGTAAAACTTCCTGTTATATCTCCTCTCATCCACATACCCATAAATTCCATTTTGAGCTGACATTTTACATACCTGGTCTCTGTCCTTTTCAAGGCACATTTTGAATACAGAGCTCATGGTAGTCACTGAGATGTGCATGATATATTTTTCCTTAAAAGAAAAGAGAAGCATGACAGTAACTTAATCTTTGACATGATAAACTTTGTATGAAGATGAAAACTAGGGAACAGAGTTCAAGACTTCAGAGCATGAAAGATTTCTGTGTTTGGACTATGACAGCCTGCAGAAACACATACAGGAGGTGAGGAATTGCCCCTTGTCATCTTTGTGAAATGTTCAGTTAAAATAAAGTCTTCCTTGCTTTTCTTTGTCCTCATTGTTTATAGTACACTGCAAAATGTGTGGAAAACTCAGTTTCTCACAGCTTGAATTTTGATCTGCTTAATTACAAAATCACTATTAATAAAGTTGTGTAATAAAATATTCAAGACATTATATCTTCTGAGGCAAAATGATTTTGCTTCTCAGTAGTACAGAGGCAAAACTGTGGGGTGCTTTATGAACACCTCATTCTATTTAAATATGTCATTTGAAACACTAAATGGAGTTTGCTTTTCAGATGCTTGGCATGACTCTGTACGTTTTAAATAGTAGACACATTGCCTTCTACAAAACAAGGTTCTGAACTACTTAGTATGTCTGATATGATGGGCTAGTTCCTCTAGTTGAAAGTTAGAAGGGTTACTGTGGACACTTCACCTGGGAAGTTACAAGATTCTGTCAATTAAACTTATATCCTTTCACGTGTATTGTTGTACTCCTTTGTTGAAGGAAGTTGGGCAGCACTCCCCAGCACAAGGAAGAACATTCCCACAGTCCTCCACCAACCCCAGGGACAACATGCCAAATTCCTCCTGCTGGTGTGTTATGAGTGACAAAGACAGGCACAGTACAACAGGAAGAGTGGAGTTTGTCCTGTCCCAGACTGTGGCAGGCAAGCACAGGGCTGAGCGATTGGAACCCCTGGCCATCCTTGAGTGCATCATTTTCTTTACCTGATAACGCTTCATTCCCCACTGGCCTCCAGTCTGGCCCAGCTGATGTCTTTTCCCAGAGTATATAAGGTAGTTTTATCAGGCTCAGAGTTAAGTGCACTGACATTTTGTTTTCATCCTTCCACAGGCTCCCTGAGTAGTTAAAGTTAGCACATGATCTCTAAGGCTTATTTATATAGTAGTTCCCTGATATTGTACCACGAAGAGAAGGGGCCAGAGCCTGTGTGTTTAACTGCTGGGGCCTGCCTTTGAATGAGTTAAAAAATGACAACACCAACAAAAATCCTGAAACAAAGTAGTTTTGCCAGAGCCCTTATAAGATAACATATACCAGATTAAACATTACAGTTTATTGCTACTAAAGTATATGGCTTGTGCAGGACAACAACCCTCATAGTTTTATAAGGTAAAAATATTACTTTATTTAAATGCTTTGGGGTTTGAACTCTGTAAGTGAGAGCTGCATGGAGGAATTCTTTATTCCTAAATATGCTGGGATGATGTTTTAAGAAGTAATGGAATGTCCAGAAGAAGTAGAGATGGAGCTGCATGCACCCAGATGAGTGTGTGATTGTTGCTGACTGGTGCACATGGTTTATCTGTATAATTTTTCCTGAAGCTGAATACTGAGCCTTAGAACTTCAGAGACAAACTTGGATAGTTTAAACACATCTACTGTATAGCTGTGAAAACAGAAAAGAGCTCTGTGGTGAATGTTCATTTTTGTAATATGCAGTTACTGTTGGCAAAGTACTTGTTGATCATTTCACAACACTTTCCAAGGCCATTGCTGCTGTAAATTAATGTGTCAGGTTTTTTTTGAACTTCAGTACTTGAATCATGCTTCCTCTACCTTTGAAGCTATAACTACTCTTATGCCTGACTACCATTTCTAATAAATGGATTTGGTATGGTGTGGTCTTGGTGCTTTTCCATAGAATTTTGATTTGGATTAATTAAGTAGCAATTTGAAAGAAATAAATTTAATTACTGCATTATAATTTAGCTTTCCTTTTTTTTTTTTGGTACATACTATATGTATTGTAACTGAAAGACCTTTGTAAAAGAGGCATAGCTCCTCTTTTGTAGCCATGGAATCTTAAAAGTCTTGATCAAGTAGCTTCCTCTAATCTAATATATAGTGGCACATGATTATGTTTTGCATTCTTGCCATATTTATTGTACATTACTCCAGGAATTAATTTCTGTAGAACCTGAGCTTGGGCTATTTAAACTGGATGTTATTTTCTTTGTAATAAAATGTATCTAGATTTTCAGGAGCACACAAAATATTTACATCATTAAAAGCTTGTTAAAATAGTGAGGTGGGAAGCAGAGGTTGGAACATTGTTAATAAAAGTAGAGAAATAGATGGTTTACAGACTGAAATGCTAAAAGATGTAACTTAGGCCAAATAATTTCACCGTGTTACTTCTGTAGCTGAAGTTTTATATGAGGAAATAACTGTACTGAGCTCGTTTAAATGGAGATTGTAGAAATGAATGGATTGTTCTGTAGAGAGTGTTTATTGAAATTAATTTGTTTGTATTCATTCTGCTGTAGAGAAATTAGTGTGAATGGAAGTGGCAAATATCTGTAAGATGCATTTTTGAGCAAGAAGTGACCCTATTCTCCACCAGTATTGCAGATATGTAGTAAATTTCCAACAGAAGAGTATGGATGAGAGACCAGATGAGTTTGCAACTTTATCATCTTGTTTTTCTATAAGTAGTCCTTACACGCATAATCATGTACATTTTGAATTACTTATGATTTATTTAAAAAGATATTTTCAAAACCTTCAAAAATGGGGAAATGTTGCCTCAGTTTACCACCTGGAAGTTACTTTAATTTGTAGTTCCTGTCTTAGGTTTTGAAGAGATTAAGGATAATTTGTCTTGGAATTTGTTGAACATACTGGACAGAAGTTAGGAATCAATACCAGTTGCATTCCTCTGCTTAAGATAATTGGAGCTGGCATACACACCAAAAGGTATAAACTGGATAGAGAGAGGAAGGAGCGGTTTTGGAGTAGAAGTAAGGAATTGATATGGCACAATGGCCCAGGGCTGGTTCAGAAACTGCTCAGTGAACTTCAGCAGGATTGTTGTTGACGTGCTGAGCATGATGCTGGAATTGTGTGAAGGATAGGCCTACTTCCATATGGTGTCAATTTGTTTAAATTTTATGGCTCTTAACTGTGGACCATCAGGCTTTCCAGACTGCAGTGGTGTTTAACAAATAACGTAAAAATAACTTCCCTGGTCTGAGTTACAAAACCTGACTTTGTTTCCCAGTCAATTCTCTACCTCATTTGCACTGGGCACAGTAAATTAGGGTCCTTTACTAACTTTAGCACCGTGTTTTCTAAAAATACTACCCTTCCAAAAGATGGCTTTTGTGGGCTGTGCACCTGCTCGTGTACAATGATGCTGGAAGTGCTACAGAGCTCTGTAACACAGAGTGGCCCTGTTCCCCACCGAGTGAACACATCTCCTTCCCAGGCTGTGCTGGACCAGTCCTCTCTCTCCAGCTGGCTGCGAGTGAGCTGCCAGCCACGGCTCATCAGGCTTCCCAGCCTTTCCAAGGCAGAGCTGAAGGAAAGAGGAAAGGCAGCTTATCCCCCACAGCCGCCAGCTTGATTCAAAGGGAAGTACTGTAACAAGGCTTTGTTGGTGACTGTGCCATGAATCTAATGTTCCCCTGTGTTTTCCTTCTGCTTTGTGTTAGTTGTTATTCAGACAGCCAGACTCAACACTTCCGTAGATAAAAAACTATTGTTCCATGCATGTAATATTTTGAAAATGGGGTTTTGCGTTGTAGTTATACTTTTAAATGATGCTGTTTGCAGGTTGAATTTGTATTCATTTTAAAGGTAAATCTGAAGAACCATCTGCTCACAAAAAACCCAGCCAATGGAATTATATTTCTCCTTTGTACTCCATCAATCAGCTATCTAAACATGCAAGTGGGCAAAGGGGGAAAAACTACTTTGAGAACATTTTGTATACTTATGTATTAGGAGTGTTAACATTGCAAAATACACCCTATTTGGAGCATAGTCTCAGACATATCTGGTATATATGGTATTTTAGTGTGAATCCTTCCCCACCTCCCCCTTTCCTCCCTGCCCTGCAAACTGTGGACAGATGAATTGGTGGAGGAAAAAAATCAGAACAAAACTCACCTGTAATTTTGTCTTACTTTCTCTCAGAAGTGAAAGAATATTGGGCAGGGTTTCTTTGGTTTGTTGATTTGGTTTTGACTATATTTGTGAAAAAAACTCATGCATAAATTAATTTCTTCCTCCCAAACCTCCCTTCCCAAGTCCTCATTCAGATAGTTATAGGTTTTGAGTAATCTTCACTCTGAACTTCTACATTCCAAGGACATAACTTCAAGGATACTGGCAAACTGTGATAAAGATTACGTAAAGCTTAAGTATTCAAAAGGTTAAGCATAAACAGGTATTCAGCATTACCGGTTGGATCCATATTCATGTCTCCACAAAATACTTCTTTGAAAGTGAAATGAGAAATTAAAGAATGCATACATTGCCTGTTTGCTATCTCTTGCAATAGCAGCTCAAATGATTGCTGCTGAAAAACTTCAAAAAATGCTTTTGCAGTATTCATAATATTGTCCAACACACACCCTTGAGTGCAGAAGATTAAAACTATTCAAGTAGGTTTTGAGGCTTTTTTCTCCCCTATTTATTCTCAGTCTCACCTTCACAGTGTTTGGACTTGGGTGGAAAACTTTGGACAGGAACATGCTCTGTGTTTGTTTTTAAAGAAATTTTTCCTTTTTTTTTTTACTGTTAAATTTCTGCTAGCTCTTGCCACATCTTCCTGTTAGATTCTGCTCCAAGCAGTTTGGGTTTAAACTGTACTGTAAATCTGAGTTGCTGTTGTACTATCCTATTGTTGATGATTTGATAATGGGTATAAGGGATTATTCAGCGTGTTTATACAAAAAAGAGTGGAAATGAGATAAGGGAATGTGTTGCTTCTAACTGTTTTGAGGGGGTTTTTTCTCCTTTTGTGCTGATGTGGGATTTGATGGAGTGCTAAACTGTGCAAAGATTAA
Organism: Dryoscopus gambensis; assembly: GCA_013389985.1. NCBI lineage: Eukaryota > Metazoa > Chordata > Aves > Passeriformes > Malaconotidae > Dryoscopus > Dryoscopus gambensis. The sequence goes on along the minus strand of WEIT01015974.1, from coordinate 171,835 downwards.
GGTTTCACAAGCTGAATTGATCTTTATTAGAAATATGTTCTGATCTTTCCTACATGTCTTATCAGAAAGGATTTTCCTTAAACCCAAAAATCAAGAAATGAAACTCAAGAGAACTGACCTTCATGGTCACAGGCAGAGAATGTTTGGAGAGCAGCTCGAAGGAGCAGGAATTTGGGGTGTTGCTGGATGAGAGGCTGGACATAGCCCAGCCATGGGTCCTGGCAGCCCAGAAAGCCAAATATATCCCAGGCTGCCTCAAAAAGAGTGAGCAGAAGGTAGAGGCAGGGGGTCCTCTCCCTTTTCTCTGCTCTTGAGACCCCACCTGGGTCCCCAACATAAGGATATGGACTTGTTGGAGCAATTCCAGAGGATGCCATGAAGATGATCAATGAGGCTGGAGAACCTCTCGTATGAAGACAGACTGGGAGAGTTGGGGTTGTTCAGCCTGGAGAAGGCTCCAGGGAGACTTTATACATCTTCCAGTACCTAAAGGGACACCAAGAGAGCTTGAGAAGAACATTTTTACAAGGGCATGGAGTGATAGATGAGAGGGAATGGCTTCAAACTGAAAGAAAGTAGGTTTAGATTCGATATTGGGAAGAAATTCTTTATTGTAACAGTGGGGAGGCACTGAAATAGGTCGCCTAGAGAAGTTGTGGAGATACGGTAGAGATATTTGATCTATGTGAAGTTCCAGCAAAGCAGAGTAACTCACCAATAATGTGAGCTGAGGTGGTGTTAATTTTCTTTAGAAAAGGTTGGCAATAAAGGGAAATGTTTTCGTTCCGGATTCTTTACTTAAAGAAGGGTATGCTAGCTCCAATTATGTGTCTGTGAGCCCTCATCAGAATAAAAGACAAATTAGGTGCCCTGCAATGTACATTCAAGGATCATTTAGGGCCATCAGCAATCCCATTGAAGCTGATGAATATTTGCTGTTGACTCCAGTGGGAGTAAGAGAAGGGGGCCTGTGTAATTTATAGTGAGATTTTTAATGGGAAAATTTCCTTTCATCTCAGTGCAATTACATTGATCCAGACATTTGATTGTAGCATACTCTCTTTATTAATGACTAGATGACCTCAGCAAAGATTTTTATACCATTTTGACTTCAAAAATGTCATTTTATGTAACCTATAAGGGCTCCACTATTTTGTTCTCCTGCAAATGTTCTGGAGTAATAGAGAAATCAGTTACAACGACCTTTTTGCCCTGTGGTTCTCATCTGCTTAATACTATTGTATTTGGAAGGAAACAAGACCTGCTACAAACTTAGAAATTGAAATAGTGTTGTGTCTCTGTTTTTTCATGAGATGGACTCTTATTCATCATTATTCAATCTCTGATAGATTTCATAGTTATGATGGCCTTAATTTATTTAGCTATACCTACAGATCTATCATAACAGTAACGTCCCAAACAAACCTTTATATTCTGACTTGTTAATTGTTAGTGTTTTTGTGTAAGTGCTATTGCTTTATAAACCAACCCTGTAACAACATAAGAAAATTGTGGCTTGTTAATAAGCAATTTTCTTCTAAGAACACGTGTTTTAAAGCAGAATTTGTTCAAGGGAGTAACTTTAAACCATTCTTCAGGGTAAAGTATTATGTGGAAAGGTTTGCTTTTGATTATTGTGCCATTTTTCAGGAGATTGACTTAAAGCTATTATTATATTGGTTAATGGCATAACACTGGTATCTGCATGAGACATGAATCCTGGTCTTGCTAACAGAAATTGTTTAATTTCTGAAACCTTCATTTGGAAGTATTAAATAGCATATCATACTTCTCTTCATTAAAACATTCCTTTTAGATAGCTAGAAAATATTTTTTGTGTTCATGTTGCATGAAGAACAAGGAGTTTTAGTGCATATCTCTACCAATTAATTGTAGTAGGGCATTTGCAGTTTTGACTGGAGAAGAATGGATTCAGACATTAAATTTCCATGTGTAACATGATGCTCTTGGACAGAAACAAATCAATCTACTTGTGCCAAGATTTTCACCAGATAATAATGTAATTTTTTCATTCCACTTATTCATATTTAAGTTAATCATAGTTGAAAGTATTAGATAATGCTATAATTTTAATGTTCTGCCTGACCTTCCACCCTTCCTAAGACAGAAAGGCCATTTGATTTTTTTAATGAGCACTTTGAAGGAATAACACCTTTGGGATTAACAACTTGGAGGACATGTAAAGGGTAGTGTAGGTGTCAGAAAGGTGTTTGTTGTCCAAAGTAATGTTAAATGAATCAAGAAGAAACCAAAATCAAATTGCGTTAAACTGAATTAATTGAAATTGGCTATTTGTGTGCCAGATATCTCACTGAACATTTGGAAGCTGTGGTAAATATGGCCCATTATGAGCCATGTAGTAAATATGGTTTTAAAAGAGTAGGATGCTTGTCTGCTAGCTGACAAATTTCTTTTGGAGGAGGACTCTATACTATGGAATTTGGTTTTCAGGTCTCATCTCTTAAGTTGGGAAGTTCTAACAGTGTCGTGATCTCAAAACCAAAAAAAAAAATCTGAGCGTGAGTGTGACTGCCAGTGGCTCTTGGATCCTTGGAAATGGAAGTCCACTTAATATTATGACAGTCCAGCTATGATTTAACTCTAACTTCTATGTTGTCACAGTGGTGTTCTTTAATAAAGATAAGGCCTTGGATCCACTGTATAGTGTAAAATATCTCTTGGAGATCAGTTTAATTACACTCATATAAAATGCAGTTAAACAGCTGTGGTGAAGCTTGTTATTACTGCCACATATTAATGTTTCCAGGCCTCCTCCTCATATGGAAGAGCCAACTTTCAGTTGGAGTTATTACATTCCAAATGTTTACTTAGCATAAAATCCACCCGTGTGAAGGACTGCTTGGGTGTGACAGATGGCATATTCTGAAATATGTAAAAGCAGTCCGAAGCAGAATTTATTTATTTATTTAAAATAAACTCCACCTTTTTATCTTTTAAGTGATTGGCAGATTTTTTTTGTCTGCTTTTTTTGTCCTTCAGAATTTTTAAGGTTTTAACACAGTCCTCTGTACTTCTTTTCCTTCTTGTCTGGCAATATTAATCCTTGCCATTCACTGGTTTTTCTCCCTTATTACTGAGGGTAGTTCTGATTGGATTTTTTTTTTTATTTAGCTTGTGGACAGTCTAAATAATTTCTTGGGCTGCATCTAAATTCTGCACCAAATAAATATGCCAGACTAGAGAGAATGGGAGCAAAACTTCCACGCTAAATGAAAATGAGAACTGGTTTTGGTTTGACTGGTTAAGGTATCTAGTTAAACGAGCTGAGGGTACAAGCTATGGAGCAGAATGGCCACTTTGGTGTAGGGAGGTTGTTTCAAGGTGCTCTCCTTCTATAATGGGAAATAAAAGGAAAAATAATTTACTGCTTATGGAACATGGAAAAAACTTACTGTGAAAAAGAGATGGTCTAATGGATTAAATTGTGATTAAACTCAGCATACATATTTTGAGCTTTAGCTTCCAAGTTTATATTTTTATATTATATCTGAAGGAGGAACCAGGTGAGATTCAGTAATATTTTTCAAAATAAGCAGTTAGTCTAAGCAGATAAGACAGACAAGATTAGAAGCTGGAACTCATATTTTATTAGATTATCACAGTTATAGTAACACTGACATTGAAAGTATTCAGACTCTTGTCTATTTGAAGATGTATTTGATTTGCTTGTGGAACTAGCACTTGTTTTGAAGAAAGTGAGCACTTATCTAGTGAGTTTTTATTGCTAATACATAATCCTAGACAATGTCACATAATAACTCAGCTCATTTGTTTATTTTTGACACTTAGGCCCTCCTGCAAAGCTTTGTGCCACGCTGAGGTCTCTTGTCACAAAGTATGTCCAGCACATATTTCCATGAAATAAAAGTCTGTTTGTAGGTCTGGATTTGTCCAGTTACTGTGCAAGGCACAAGGGATATTTCACTGTGTTATTTGTGGCTGCTCTGTTGCTAAACTGTGGGTTGACAAATCTCAATAAATAATTGTGAGCGTTCAGTGATATTGCAGGTCCACCATTAGACTCTTAAACAGGCATATATATCTGCCATACCTTATAATAAGGTGTTATTCGAAGAGTTTAATCTGTGATTAGGAGATATTAATAATAAATAGTATCTCCCAATAGGGTACATAGGTCATTAATTACATAAGCTGTGGCTGTAGCTTATTCTCATAAATCACTAACTCCTACAGCCTCTTTTAAATGTGTATGTAGTGTGCTATTTTTAAAACAAGAATACTTAAAACATCTGTTAATCATCTAACCACTTACAGATGAACATTTAATCCAAAAGAAGCCTGATGAATCTTCCTTCATTGTTTTGTCCATTACACCATTATGATTTCTCGTTTTCTGTAGCACCTCTTGCTGGATGTTGTAGGGAAGTGTTGCATGATTTGACTCAGCCTCTTGCAGACCTGGCAATATAATGCCTGGGCTCACTCTTCGGAGAGTGTTTTGCTGTTACTTTTATTCATTTTTTTTTGTAACTCATTCTTACTGGCTATGGAATGCATTTCTAGAATTGAACTGCTTTTAAGGCAGTTATTTGGGTTATTTCACTCAAGGAAAATATTTTAACTGAAAATAGATGGAATACAAACTTTTATTTTTAATACTCAAAATGGACTGCATGAATGTTTTTGTCAGCCAGGCCAAATGCCAGGTTCTGCCCTGGGTCACAACAACCCCTGCAGCTCCAGGCTGGGGCAGAGGGGCTGGAAAGTGTCCGGTGGGAAAGGCCCTGGGGGTGCTGGTCAGCAGCAGCTGAACATGAGCCAGGTGTGCCCAGGGGGACAAGAGGCCACTGGCACCCGGCCTGTCCCAGCCACGGTGTGGCAGCAGGACCAGGACACTGACCGTCCCCCTGACTGGGCACTGGTGAGGCCACCCCTCAAATCCTGTGTCCAGCTCTGGGCCCCTCACAACAAGAAAGACATTGAGGGGCTGGAGCGTGTCCCGAGAAGGGAACGGAGCTGGGGAAGAAATGGAGCACAAGGCTGAGGAGCAGTTGATGGAGCTCAGCCTGGAGAAAAGGAGTTTCTAAAATGCTGCCACTAATACCTTAGGTGATGTGATATATTAAATCTTAATAATCATAAAACAGAATGTGCACAAAAAACCAAAAGGAAAGCAATTTGCTGTAATTTGTAAAACTGCCTTATGCCATTCTGTGCCTGGTTTTCACTCAAACGGTCAAAAAATTCCATCTCTTTATCATTGCTGAATGCTGTTGTACATTTAGATCCTAACCCCAAAATCTGCCGATATTCATAAATTCATGTGAACCAGAGCACTGATTTGAGAGACTGTACAACAACGTTAGCCATGTTCAAGATGATGCAAAGTTATATTATCCCCAGTGCAGAACAGAGATAATGAAGCAAATTCTGTTTCTGCCCTGGAGTGGTTTTCTAGCCTGAGTTCAGAGGTCATGATGTGGCAGGTTATAGAGCTGATTCCGAGTCAGCAAGGGGAATTGTCATGGAGCTTTAGCAGTTGAGATTAAAGCACCTGTTTCAGTGCTCAGTTATTTCAAGACCTAACTGAGGAAAGCAGCTTTCTGCCTAAGGACTCTGAGCTGAGGTCCCACTGTTTTTGAAGGTACTGCTTATAGATTACCTTCAGTGCAAAGTATTAAGTCTAAGAGTTCTGCTCTGAGCATTTGTGAAATTTCTCTGCTGGCATGTTGCTATCATCTGCATCCCAAAATAATCTCATTAGTGTATAATGTACCGTGTGCATGAATGATATTTCAGTATCCTGTCTTTTTTAGCGTATAATGTATACACATCACTGGATTTGTGCACACTCTATGATGATATACTCATTTCTGAACAGCCTTTTTTGAATGATGTTCCCAGCAGACCCTGCATAAACAGTGAGCTGAAGAGCGGCCCCAGGGCAAAGTGCTGTGATATAATATCAGTGTGCCCGTGTTCAGACATTTAGCCAGTGAGTGATGAGAGATTTAAAGGCTTTTTGTATTTCCCTGCTGAAAGATTTGAGGAGAGGAGAGGGGGAAGTTTAGGCAATCCAAGTTATGTTGCCCTCATCTCTGGAGAGCAGGGGAAACCTGCTAATAGTGAAGCTCCACTAGGAAAGACTCAGGCTCCTTTGCCAGACCAGCTGTTTTCTTGAGATATTAATAATAAAGTCACTTTGCCACTTTGTGCTCATATCCATCTTTGGAAATTAAGGACTCTGAGCCTTTGAAGACTACTGAAGGAGTGGATCACTCCCTCAAACAGAGCAAACAGATCTCATCATGCATTTTTGTGTTGCAAGGACTATCCTCCCAAGGATTCTCCTTCCCAGGAAACACATCAGGGAACACAGCTCTTTTTGCTGTCTACCAGTGCTGAACTGCCTTTTTTTGCCCATGTTAAATGTTAACAGACAGGCTTATCTTGGGCTGGCTCCCTGCTGTTCATGCAGGCCCCAGGTAGTGGTACTTGGGCAGAGAAAGCCGTGTGCTCCCCTGTCAGCCTTTTGCTAACGCTGCTGCAGGAAAATGAATTACTTGTCTCGTCTTTCCAGGAAGGTCATGCAATAGTTTTTCTTTATTGAGATGATCTGATCTGCATTGTGTGCACTCTTTTGAGGAAGCTTGGTCAGGCTGAACAGCATGACAGGGTAGCAAGTGCTTTTAGATTGAAATCACCATTTCTCTCTTGTAATAAAAAGAAAAACCAAATAAAAAAACCCCCCACTTTGTCATGATGACAATGACCAGCAGCTCTGCTGGTTTTCACTGTCATTTCAAGCCTTTATTCTCTTTGTAACTCCTGACTATAAATCATCTTCAATGCTTGCTGTACACAGCACATGTCAGGACATATAAACTGCTGATTATTAAACTGTTTTCCCCAGTCCCATTCTCCATGAAAGGCTGCTGTCTGATGCCTCTGGTTTAGTAAAATATTTTCCTGTCAACAGGAAATTATTCCCCCTTTTGTATAGAGAGAAGATGAGATTCCTTTGTCATATTATTGTAATACTGTATTCTTCTGGGGCATTCTATAGCTCATTGAACTTTGTGCAGCACAATAATATTTGATCCAAAGAAAATAAATCAGCTTCAAGCTATTAGTCTAAGATAGTGATAAGAAGGGAGAGAGGAATTTCCTGCATCACACAAGGTACTGCTGTGTGTTTTGTTGCTGTAATGAGGATTAGAAACAAAACACCTTATGGAGTTCAGCAGCAGGTGTCCTGGCTTCCCCCGGTTACATCCCATCCCTGGCTTCCCCCCATCACATCAGAACCAGTGGTGTCCTGGCCTCCCCCTGTTACATCCCATCCAGGAAGAGCTCTTCAGCTGTGGGGTCATGGAATGCAGACGCTGAACAGGGTTGAGAACAACAAACTCTTCAATATTCCCATGCTTATTTGTAATTTTTCAGTTTTTTGCTCTTCTCTACCCTGCTCCTCATTACCAACTTCTGTAGGGGTTCCCCCCACTTGGGGCCCCCCCTCCCCATGAGAAGACCCCGGGGGAGGGAGCATGCCCTGGGACACGGGTTTCTCTATGTACCCAAGTCCTGTTCCCCTACTGGCCATCCCGAATGTCCCCTCCGCCCCGAGAATCCTTTACTTATGTCGGAGTTTTTCCCATGAGGCTTGTCTTTGCTCCCCAGTCCGGGACCCGTGCGGGGCAGAAATAAACATCTCTGCAAAACCTGTGCAAAGACCCTTCCCTATTCTTTCCTGCTGGCAAAACTGTCTTTGGGAAGGTTGCAGCTGACTGCAACAAACTTCTTTTCCTCCTTATTTGCTTCAGTCCAGAGTCTTCACCTACACAGACTCACTGCCTCATCCATACTCTCCCCACAGATTCTTGTTTGTATTTTATGAGAAAATTGGTAGAATTTGTCATGACTCACTTCTTACAATAAGTGTAGACATTTTTATTTTGCTGCTGGGTCTCTCTGCTTGGATTTCAGACATTAGATCAGTTACATTCATTTACTACTGATAAAGCCTCAAAAATTTCAGCCGTGTTTGTTGCTTTCTTCAGAGTAGGAGGAGAATCAGGGTTAAGAGGTCCATGTTTATGTTCTTTCTGCCTCAAGTGCCCCCCTGTGCTGCCAATAAAGCCAAAGAAGTCCACTGTATATGTGCTCCCTCTGCACTTTGAAATCCTTAACTAGGAATTTCTATTATTAAGAATTTTTTCTCAATATTGATGTTGTGAGTGTTTGCAATGTTCTGCTTTTGCAGCAACTGAAAAATCCAAGTTCAGGGTAGAGCTGTGAAGGTGTTAGCAAATCATTCTTGGAGGTATTTATATGCCCTGGGCTTGATTTATCTCATTTGGACCATTCTAACTGAGAACAACACTGACAGAGTGAGAAGGGAATCAGGCCAGAAGATGCTAATTTACATTTTCAGCTTCAGAGCAAAGCACGGATGTACTCTTCCAGGCAAATGTTAATAAGCTTTTGGTCTTTAAAAATGTAAATAATTTATTGAACTTCTACTGCATTTGCCATGTTTCAGAAGAGCAAACATTAAAAACTCTGCAATATGAAATAATTCCAGAGCAGTGAAAATGGATGCAACCGTGAATAAAATGAGTGTTTTGACCATAAAATGTTATAATTAATAATGATGCTGCCTGTAATTATTAAATGCAAATCAAAACATGAAGTATATTTTTCACTTCAAATTTAATTTTAAGAAGGCAGCTTCGCGTGATAGACTTTGCTTACCTCTAACTTTCTGCTAAATCATGCTTTCAGTTGCCAGTATTATTGAAAGATACAATAGCTGGCAGAATTTGGTCTGTTATTATTTCTAGTGAAATGTCCTTGAACTAAACAACTCTCCGCAACTTCCATCTGAAATCATGAGCCTCTGTGCCATTTCAGTGTTTGAGTTGTTATTATAACACTATTTATTCTCTAGGTGTGATAATATTTTAAAAGGTGAAAGAAAGTGGGGGAAGCCAATCTCATTTCACTAATGTAGAAGTAAAATTTGTCTCTTTAGCCCTGTGAAATCTGACTTGTACCTGCTGCTGTGTGCCAAGACGAGTCAGGGTGATGGGGAGCTCTGAGCTGTCTTTTCCAGCTCTCTCTAAAATGAAATTGAGTGGACCAAATGTTACAACATTAAATCTCCCTCAAGTTTGGCTTTTGGCTTTTGTTACTATTATATCCAGAACTGTTAGTGCATTATTTAAATGTAACTTCTCATTTCAAATATTCAGTATAGGACTGATACTTTACTCATATGAATTTGTGAGCTGTTTTATTATGAAGATTTTCAACACCTCTTTCTAGTGTCACATTTTTGTAATATAAATTTGATGTTGTAGAGTGCAATTGTTAATTTTTTTTTTCAAGAGAATTGTTTGTCCTTTCTCCTTTGTCATGTCCATCTTACTGGTTTTCTAGTAGTAGTCATCTGTGATACTCATTGTGTGGTGTGTGATGCATCAGCACAGAAGTACAGGAATGCAACGTGCCAGATTCCTAAAGGAATCCTGGACTAAAAATGGAAAAAACCCCTGACTTTAAGCTCATTTGGAAAAACTGGCTTGTTGTCCAGCTATAGACTATGGGTTCTGCATTATTCCCATTTAAATTAAAGCTCTCATGTTTTAGTCCTGTGTAATCAGGTCTGGAGGATTTTATGTGCTGGAGACTTCTCCCGTTTTATCACTCATAGCTGCTTATGGTCACAAAGGAAGAAGTAGAGAGGGAATAGTCAGCAGTGTAAGAAACATAAGTAGCTTAATTGGGTGTTGCTGAAAGTCCTGCTGTCTCTTGTTAGAGTTTACTCACAGCTGGGGTATATTACAGTTTAATCATTCTATCCTAGGTATTTCTGAAGCAAAACATGGTATAATAAAAATTTTAGTGCATAGAAAATGTCTTAGGCATAGTTGTGACTTACAGACTATAAATGTACAAGTTAGGAAAAACTTTCCTTTGTATCAAAACATTCCAATTCTTCAAAACTGCGGGTTTGGTTTAATCTGCTTCCTCTTTGGTGATGTCCTCTAGCAAGCTGCCGAGTCTGGCAAATATCAATCTTATAAACCATCATTTGCCTGAGAAAGGTGATCTGACCTTAAATTATACACCTGGGACTTATAGCATTTAGACTTAATTCTGATTTCCTTTTTGGGTCTGCAAGACTTTCATTCCAATTTGGAAGACATTTTTCTCTAGAAATTACTGTTTAATTTAATATGGTTGCAGAAAACTCTTGTTAGCAAATACTGTTTTCATGATTGTAGATGGAAGTTAGATTTGGGGTTTTTGCAGTCAGATATTTTTAAATTATTCAGAGCAATATCTTCAAATAGAAATAAACCTTCTCATTCATATCCCTTCACTAACAAGACCAATGTGTGCTACTCAGCCAGGTATTTACTTGTATTTACTCCACTTGATGCAATTGGTTTAATTTAAATGTGATATAATATTGATTATATCTGTAAACATGTCCAGGGAAGAAAATGGGCATGTTCAGTAGGAGTTAGCTTCCATAAGACTGTGCTGATGGAGATTAATTTTATTTCAACTGAGAAGAAATTCTAACTGTTTTCTAAACTTTTTCCAAAACCGCCTTTTTTCTTTCAAAGAATAAGAGCTTGCTTGCACCTTTTTCAGTTTTTGGGGAAATATCTATATTTCTAAACATATTAAATTCTTTTGTGTATATGAATAAATATGTTTTGCAGCATTTTTTTCTTGTTTCCAACACCAATTCCTCTGTTAGTAACTTACCCTTTGAGAAGAGCTTATAAGAGAAATAATAAAGCATTATTTTACAAATGGAATACCTAGAGATGATTTTTCATCTAAAGTCTGACTACTGTAACTTAACCTTGCTCCTAATGTGCTACTGTAAATGGAAATTTATTCCTAAAGAGAACTTAGTTTAACTGTAAGTAAAGCTATGAATATATTTTTCTGAAGTATACGGAATATAATGCAGTATATAATTTAGTTTAAAATGACATTTTAATAAGTTTTTTTCCTGGTAGACTGAACATGTAGTCCCCATGTAGTTTACGATTTAAAAATTTCATTCTACAATAGAAGATTAATATTTATGATGTATTATTTTAAGCCCGGGACCATATTTAAGCTGGGTGTTGACTCACAGAATCTCTGAAGGTCTAACGTAAGAACTTGCTGTGACGGTATTTCTCCTTTTGTGCTGAAGAGGGTGCAGGTTTGTGTGGGTGTGGATCAGTGCTGGGGTACCTGGAGGTCTGGGGTGCTGCTGTCCCTGGAGAGAACCTGCCCACAGCTGCTGTTCTCCATCCTGGTATGGAGCTGAGTGGGATCGGTGTGTCTGAAATACAAACCGCAGCAGTGACTGCCTAGTAATCCATTCTAAAGAGGCCCAAGTCCTTATTTTAGGGCTTATCTTACCCACTTCCATAATAGTTTGCATAATACCTTGCAAGGGAGGATTTAGTCTCTGCGGTGTGGAGTGAGTAGACAACATGAATATTTTAAAAATACTTCTGCTGATCCACTGCCCTTCTGAAATATTTTAGAAAAGGTGGCAACCTTATTGAATTTTTTTCCTAATGCATATCCCCAGTGAGACTCATACATTATTCCTTTTGTTCTTTTGGTCTAGAAATTTTCCTGTTTCCCCATCTGCAAACATTTACTGAAACAGGCATAGCTGATCAAAGATATTTAAGATTCAGTTCCTTCTGAGTATTATCACCTTCCTAACTTCTTGTGGATGCAGAATTGTGTTCATATCTTACAACAACAGGAAAACTGTGTCCCTGATGATGATCAGGTCAGGGATCTGAAAGAACTATAATAGACATGGGACAGCTTTTTTGGGAGTGGACATTAATCCAGCTCATATTAGATAAAACTGGTTTGAGACAAGAAAAATAAAAGATCCAAGGCTGTTCTATCAGGGCTCCCCTCCCATTCTACTGCCTCCCTAATGGTTGCATTGAGTGCAACAGAAATAGGATTAAATAAATGGGTTCTGTGGGGGGTTGGAAGAATCTGAGATAAGTAAAATCTCCTGTCTTTATTAAATTCTGGAGCTTGTTTTATTTGTGTCTATTTATAGACATGTGATTAAACAATTATCTAGGGAAAGACTAGTAGCTGCTTCAGATGTTAAGTTCACATTTAAAATGCCTACAAGAAAATTTGAAGGGTTTCTTAATCCAGGCTTTGGTATAGACTGGGGTGGCACTGATAAAGTTTTATGAATAATGATATCAAGCTAATAGAAATCAATTAAGTTTCCATATGAAGAGGGTAAATGCTATGCCTGATTCCCAACATCTCAGAGGAAGATTATGCAAACATCATCGTGGTGAAATGCAGGATATTAACTCTCCCTAGGATCTGCCATGTTTATAAAATCATGCAACAAAATTTGGCTTCAAGACCCAATTTCCTTTTATAAAAAAAGTAGTCCTGAGGCTGAAAAATAAGCATCTCTTCCGAGACGGTGATAGCCATTTCATGTATTAGTCTTCTTCATGCTTTCAAGGAAAGCCAGTTGACTTTGTTTTTTGAAATGCATATGCAAACATGTTGATTCTTCATATTTTTGAACCAAAGGAAAAGAATGATATCAGAATAAGTAACAGCACAATATCTCTTAAAACTTCCTGGTGTAAGGATACTTCTTAAATAGTATTCTTGAGTTGTTGCAAGGGAAGGAGTGATTAGGAATCAATAATAATATTAATAATAATAATAATAATAGAAATTAGACAAGAGGGTTGATCTGAGCACCTCTGTACTTTTCTATACAAAGTATATTGGTGTTTGACTTGTGGTTCTATTTCTCCTCAGTAAAATCTCTTTGGGGGCCTTTTGGATCACTCAATTTTGTGGGTTCACTCCAAATAATAGGTTTAAGTAGTTGGGGGGTGTGAAAGTGATCTGGTGCCTAAGCATGCATGAAACAACCACCAGAGAC
>WEIT01015974.1:125136-158838 GCA_013389985.1 Dryoscopus gambensis | reverse complement strand
AGGAAAAAGAGGAAGAACGGGGGCGGAGCAGGGTTTTGTCTGGGGTTCGGTAGGTGTGGGTTCTTGGCCCCGGGCCAATGGGATACAGAAAGGAAGGAAGGGTCAGGCTAACATAGTTACAGCTTATGGGGGTCTCTTGGGAGGATCATACCATCCCCCAGGGAAATGTAACAAGAGACCTGCTTTTTACCAGGTGTTTAATTCGATTTTAATGCTTTCTCTCACCATGGGGAATGATCCAAGAGGTCTATTCTTATTCTGACTTGAAGTACTGAGGACGTAGAGAAGTCAAGATGCCTGTTTTTCTTCTATTTCTTGTTACTTAACATGCTGCTTTCTTTGGGCAAAAATAGTCATATATCCATCACTGGCAAGCCAGTGTGGAATGGGTTTTGATCTCTCACCACCTGTCAACTAAGAATTTAGAGAACTTGTATGTTTTTCTGTTTTTCTTTGAAAATAAATGTCCTTTATGCAGAAATATTGTATTAACACTAGAAAATAAAGTAATAAATAAAAAGAATATAGTATATTTGTACAACAGTGAAAGAGGAAAAAAACCCAAACAAACCTTCAGGGTGGAAGGAATCTTACACCTATTAAACCTCACTGCCCCAGCACCAAAAACAATCTTGTGTAGGAAGAGAGAGACCAGTTTCAGGAAGTTTTTCTACATCACTGCTTTTATGTGCACACTTGTTCTGGATTTATCTTCTGGCAGATACTGTGCCCATGGACTCCACACCCAGTGAATGGAAGAGCCATGAATGGGGTACAGCTCCCTGCAGGTGGAAGGCAGCAAAGAGAGAGTCTCTATTTTTTCTTCCTGCAAATACCGCTTTGAACAAGGTTCTTCACATGCTAAGCGTTGATCTGAGCAAAATCAAATCTGAGTTACTTTTAAATGCTCATAGCTAAATATACATTACCTCTGCCCAAATAAGCTGTAGTCATTCCTATTTATGTAAGCTGCCTTTTGGTGAGGTGCAAGTTGTTGTGTGGGTGAGCTCATGCGGAGTTGTTTTTCAGATGGAACTGACACTATTTTATGAGGAACATGCTCTTGCTTTCCAGTGCCTTCTGCCTCTGCCGTCTCTTGTCTCTTAAGCCATTTAATGCTTTTAAAGAGTTCCTCTGTAACGTTGCCAAAGGCAGTGCTTGCATGGATTGTCTGCATTATAATTGCCAGTCACAGAAAGCTGGAGTTGTTTGGGCTACTGTTCTCCGGCACTTTACGTTTTAATTTCATTTTTTAACTGCTTTGTCGCATTCGTGTATAGTAATGAGACAAATGAATTTCTAAATATTGAAGTGCTTTTGTGGCCCATCGCTTTTGCTGGTAGTGATGGGCTGGATTCCAGTTAGTGTCTCACTGGAGTGGAACAATGCACGAGTTCTGTGATAACACAAAAAGACTGAGGAATTTTATGGTTCAGGGGGCAGAACAAGCAATGAATGTGCTTGAAAATCTTATGGGTTTTGGTTGCAGTTCTAAAGATCTTATTTCAGAAGGCTGCGTAAAATATGCCAGTGAGGTGGAGTCTGATTTTGGCATACGTCTGAAAATACAATACCTGGCAGTCTTAAGAATTCTGTTTATTTGTTCCAGCAAATAAATGGGTTCTCTGGAAATGGCTTGCTTTGTAACCTTTCTGTGAAGACATCTATTTCCCCATCTCCATGAGCTGTTGCCCTTTTCATTAAACAGTCTACCATCTTTGCATACGTGGTATTTATATAGTGAATGCATATTTTATTATCAGAATTGGGAAGAAATCCTTTCAAAGCATTTTAGTGACTTCAGTATTTTGTGTTTTGCACCATTCAAGACTTCTGCAGAAATTTCAACCTCCTTGTGATTTGAAAGCTTGGTAAATTCAGGCTGGAAAGTAAGGGAAAAATACAAGACCCATTGCTTTCTTGTTCAGTTTTTTTGTACTAGCAACCAGAGTTACCTGGATTTCTGGCAGCTGCAGTGAAGTTATTTCACTTTTATTGGACTCATACCTTCTTTTATTACATTAATGTGTGTAACTGTAAATATAGGTCCAGTTTTTGTTCATGTGTGGACAGTTAGTGGTAATGTATATGTGGAGACTGGTGCTAGTTAACATATGTGTGGTTCAGAGTAACAACATTTTTCCATTAAATGCACTTATTTAAATCTGTAGCTGGCACTTCTGGGTTGATATTTCTATTTAGGTGAAATAGGTACAGCATTCACATTCCTTACTGTAAATAAATAATTCCTCTGTGTTTCAAATTCCTCTTTAGTTTAGATCAGGCTTGACCAGCTGTTGAAAGCAGGAAAAGCAGCCGACCCCAACTTGTTGGTTGCCTGCAGGGACAGGTCAGTGAACTTCATGGCTTTTTCCAAGGTTAAATGTGGATTCTATTTTCATATTTCATTAATTCTGTGCAGCCAGTACATATTGTAATGTGATAGTTATCAAGAAATAATAAACCAGGTTTGCTACATAGACTTATTCACTTACACAGCCTTCCTCATCTCTTATATTAATAATTTTCAAAGAACTAGAGCAACTGTACAAGGTTAACTGGATTCATTTAATGACTGAGTGATTTCTGCCCCCACAGTCTAGTCTCGGCTAAAAATATTTATCAAAAATGTTCCTTCTATTGTCAACATTTAGTTGTGCAAAGCTTGATAAAAACCAGAATGATTCAGTGTAATAGAAGTCTGTCAAAAATAGACTTCAGGAAAAATGCATGCATCAGTAACATTTAATTTTACTAGGAGCAGAAGATCTATTTTTCATGCAGCATATCTAAATGAAGAATCCTCTGCTATAAGAAAGCAAGCATAAATGAGTGTGTCATTCCATACATTCTTTGACTCTTTACATGCATTCTTTTGCTTCTAAATGCCATGTAATTCTGAGCTTAAAGCTTGGTCCTTTTTAAATTCTATTATGAAATATTTATCAGATTGAAGGAAAAAGAAATTCCACAAATATAAATATGTTCCGCATCATTGCAAGGATACTAAAGGCAAGAGTTGTTTCTGAAAGCTGATTTCCAATTGCTTTTATGAAATTCAGTGCAGGGAAATTAAATTAGACTATCTGGGAGCCAGATTTTAGAGGAGATTATTGTCCTGGCTCCTTTGCAGTTCATTTGTGCAAGAGCTAAAGGTGCGTTTCAATACAGGTTAGAAGGGAGCTGAGGAACGGCGCCTTCTTTACTGCGGAGTACTCCGTGGTATTTGGTGTGTGACCAGAGTTTGAGTGTCACTGTGAATGATTTGTTCTGCTGCTCTAAGAGAGAAAACTGTAGATCTCCATCATTGCAGGTCCTGATTGTTATCTGTCAAAGACCTAATTACTGGGATACTGAGATGGTTCCTCTTTGGTGTCTTGGTTTCTTCCATTCACTGTTTGAATGGTTAAATATCTATTGTGCTAGAGAGCAGCAGAGAAGCATGGATTTTACAGTTCAGTGGTTGTAGTGTTCATGTGGGCTATGGAAAAACTCTGTTTGTCTCTGCTGCAATTAATATTTATTCATATGAAGCCAAATCGCCCAGCAGAAGAGTCAGAGAGGGACTATACCCAAAACAGCCAATGGCTCCTGAGGTGAAACCTGCCTGGTGAATGCAAGGTTAACCCGGGCTGAGATGTAGACGTGGCTCTCATAAGTAAAATTACTTAAAGGATCCAAAGGTCTGATAGCTGTGGGAAACCTGGCGTGGATCTGGTAAGGAAACCTGGTCAGGCTGTGAGTGTGGGGTGTGGAGGGGACCCGTGGGGACCCGTCGGTCACTTGAGCCACCTCTGCGAAGGGACTTTGGTCCTGGCAGTGACAGCCTGGAGTGGGGTGAATGTGACCCCAGGGGGAGCACCTGGATGGCCACACAGGAAGGCTTCCTTAACACAGGTGAACCCTTTGATCCATAGTTTAGAGATTATTGCAGGATTATGAGGAATTAAAAGAAAAGCCACTAAGGAATCTCAAGTTTTCCAGATAATAACTTATTTTACAGTTAGATTTTAGCTGAAAGAAGGAGAATTTCAGGCCCTTCCGGCTTTAGCAGCCATAACCTCGAAACCAATAGGGTCATTTTTAAAGGGTTACAGAAACAGAACCTACATTTAAGGAAGGAATCAGATTTGAAAATGTTTATTGTCTTGCTAATTATAAATAAAGATGGTAAAGGAAAATATAGCACTTCTGCAGCATAATAAATAATATTAATTGCATTAAACTTTGCTTTGATCAAGACTCAAGGGAATCTTTGTCTCCTTGGATGGCTTACAGTGAATAATGCCAATATTGCCTTGTCCTAATAAGATGATCAAATATTTAAATGATGGAATAAGACGTTTTCTTTGTGTTTGCTCTAAATTTGGGTCTGTTATTCCACTTCTGAGTTGTTTTCCATACTCCTTTTCCTCGGGTCTTAATGAAAACAATGAAACTATGAACACTGAAAAACGTGACTTTCTCAGCCCTGAAAATGTTTAGGGAAGTGATTAGTTTTATGCACAAATGTAGACCTGTCCTTTCGCAATGGGACTGTTGCACCAAGTAAAGTTTAACATAGATGGTTTTTTAGGAGATTTGGAGCTTTAGCATTGTGGGTCTCTTTCCCTGTTGTTTCTCTTCAGGATGTGAATTCTGTGATGATGGAGCATTTTAGCCCAGATCCAAATAAGGATTTCAGGAAACTGCTTCTGTAGTGTAAATAACGATGCTTCTTGGCTAATAAGATGATAATTTAAGACAACTATGGAAATGTGGTAATTCTCACATTCTCATTAATGGTTTGGGAGATGATAAATATTGAGCCTTTTTTTCCTTGTAAAGCTGAGAAATGTGAGATCAGCTTCAAAAGCTGGCTATTATTTCTTTTCAGTTTCTGCCTATGGACCTACACTTTAAGTTTGATGTTGTAGCTTGTGCAGAATAAGCGCCACAGCAGACAGAGTTTTAAACTATTTATGTATGCAGGGTTTTTGGTTTAGGGGTTTGTTTTGCTTGTATGTTTCAGGATTTCCTTGGTCCATGGAGTAATGTATAGTTTTGACTAGTCAAATGTGAGTGCAAAAAGCATCAATCTATTTTTCACCCTTGCCATAAAGAATTGGACAAACGTCATTATTCTGTTTTCTGCTTGTGTGTGCCTGAAAGCAGTTGCTCAGTCAAAACCATTGAACCTGCCACTGGAAAAGCACCTGGTTATGTAGTGTGACACTGTACTCAGAGGACAGCATTGGTGCACATCAATGTAGATTGTAATGTTTATCTTGGAAGGGGTAATGGTACACACACATTGCTTCCCCTTGTGGAATTTTCACTCTTTGATTTTGTTACCTTAGTAATGCTTTGATCCTTTGCACAATGGGTTTACTGAAGCAAGAGATGCAGCAATTTGACATATAAGAGTACAAGGTTTTAAAGCTTGTTCTGAGTTGGAATATTTTTGTTTCATTTGTAGGAGGATGATCGTCGTTTTTTGTGAAGAAACCCTTTGTGTTTTCTGCTCACTTTGGCTGCTCCTGTCCACCTATCACTGTAAGGATTAGTCTTTTTGCTTCCATGATTAGATGAAAGAAGTAGTAATTGATATCCAGACAGTACACATGCATTGGCTATAGGCAATCCTTTCTTGAGTTGTATGTTTTTATGGAGAATTTCCTATATTCAACAGAACAACTTTTTCTGGTTGCTGTCCTTCATTACACACGACCCTAGGTGTCCCCCTTTCTTCACTTCAGTAGTGATTTCTGCCAGAAAGTTGAAAGACAGCCTTTGCTATAGGTGACCATTGTAGCTTTTGGCTGTCAGGGGAGAATCTCAAGTGTTTTAAATTAAGAGGAATGAAGTACTAATTTGACACCTGATGATTCCAGCTGAATCTGTACGGATGTGTGTTACTTGTTTTGGACTGGTTATTTTTTTGTGCTAAACATTGTCCCACGTGAGGCTCTGAGCACGGCTTGTAGGTATTGTCCTACATCTCTTCCAAAACTTGAGCCTGAGCAGTTTCAATTCTGCTTTTTCCCATTAGATTCCATGCTGCTGGTTCTGTTTGTGTTGATGTACCAAAAATGCAGGTGGAGCTTTGCTGCCTTTAGGGCTCACAAGCTTTTATTCACATGATCAGGGCTGTGGTTCCATCAAGCCGCTTACCAAAGCATTTAACATGTTTTAGGAGTGTTTAGTACTTTCGCAGGCAATTCTTCTTTGAATAGCAAAGCATAATTTTGGAAGTGATATCAAAGCAGAGAAATCTTTGAAACATCAGGAGAAAGAATGTAGATCTTTGTAGCCTGTTCCATACAAAGAAAGAACAAACATTATTTCATAATTCCTGCATTAAAAAAACCCCAAACAAACAAAAAGAAGCTCATAGAAAAGACAAAACCAAAGAAAACCATAAAGCAAACTAATAAAAACACCCAAAAGACCCCAAAACTCACCACAGTTATTTGTACAAAGGAATATTTGAAAGATTAAAACTTAATTTTAGCTAGATCATGCCTTGAATTTCCTGCTCCACTTAATAATTTTTCACTGAAATATACTTGAGGCCTTTTATCTCTTTTACTCCCAGGCATTGACTTCTATTTGGACTGGTAAATACATGAACAATCTGGCTCCTATTAGGTCAATAAATATATAAAATGAGTGCCCATTCTGTGGGACTGAATGATTGACTGATACACTTCTTCATAAAAGGTTGGCATCGTTCCTGGAACTGCTGAGTGATTGGATTGTATTCATTTGTAAAGTAAAGCACAGTGAGACAGTATAAAATGTGTCCCCTTGGAAATGATCTTGGTCTGGACTGTCCAGTCTATAACCAAGCAAAACATCTCTGACAGCCGTGCTGTATTTTCTTGTCTTCCATATATCCAAGGTGGATAACTTCTACAAATATCCTTTCTCTACTGGTGCCTCATAGTCTTAAACTGTATTTTTCATTTGTT
This sequence comes from Dryoscopus gambensis, assembly GCA_013389985.1. Lineage (NCBI taxonomy): Eukaryota > Metazoa > Chordata > Aves > Passeriformes > Malaconotidae > Dryoscopus > Dryoscopus gambensis. Next base: position 151,885 of record WEIT01015974.1, on the reverse strand, counting down.
ATTCCTCTAACACTGCAGTCTTGTTTTACTCAATTATTCAAAATCAAAGTAAAAAATCCCCAAAGCACTGCAGGATACTGGCTGTACTTCGGAGCACATAGCCTGTATCTTTTCAGGCTCTTATAGGGAGAATAGAGATTGCTGAAATTGAATTTCAGTTGTTAATGCAAACACATCACTTTTCATCCTTGCTTCTGTTCAGAACCCTTCCATAGAAACAAAGAGGAATTTTCTGCACTGGGACGAGAATGCCTCATTCAGTGTCTAATATCTACATCAAGTCACTGTGAATGAATGTATTTGAATGGACTTATGCACATATTTGAGGTTGCTTCAGAATTGACTCACACTGAACTTTTTTATGTTAGTGTCATTGACTTTTTCTTAATCACAAAAACATCACTTTGCTTCAAAAAAAAAATTTTTTTAAATAAAATTTAGCCTGTGATAGAGGAATATTTCCCTTACAGGAACATTTACTAACTGTTCTTAGCTGAACAATGAAATTTCAAATGTAAATGTTCCTTTTTCACTGCGTGACAAGCAGCGGTAACAAATAGCTAATGTAAGGTAGGAAAATTACACTGCATTTCAGTGTTTGCTCAGGTAAAGGCAACAATAAAAAGCTTAAATATTGTTAGAATTGGGCATGATCATGCCAATGCACACACACAAAAAAGAGCTGAGACTAAAGTTAGCCTGCAGGTAATGTCTAGATTAAGCTGTTTGCCTTACTTTTGCTTTCTGTTTTCAACAGAGAAGATTTCAAAAACTCAGTAAGAAATAATAAGGAGATTATAGTTAAACTTCAGAGAAGTCATACTGACTGTTCACATGCTTCATCCTTTAATGACTGTATCTTCAAAGCAGCAGTGGCATCTTCGTCTTAGAAGAGGTTTTACGAAGTCATTTTTGAGGAGTGCTCTGTGGGTTTTGATATGCTGGTCAAGCAGCGATTCTAAATGCAGTCATTTAAGATTACAAGCCTCATATCAAACCATTTTCAAAGTCTTTGCATTGTCCTCCATGAGTTTTGGATTAAGCCATTTATCAGAAATTCTTCATTCATCCTTAAATCATATTCCTGATTCCTGCCTTCGAGACTTTGCACTGTTATGTTCCTGCTTTACCTTTCACTCCATGTCTGTCTGCACCTCGTGTGTTTCTGTCTATCCTTCTGCCAGCCTCCTGCCACTGCAGGCACTTCCAGGGACCAGCCTGAAGAAGATTCCTCTTTCCAGCATTCCTCTCTCTTATTTCAGAGAGCTCTGCCAGGCAGCTAACTTTCAGAGAGCTTGACATCAAACTTTGAATCTGCTCTTTCAGAAGCTGAAAAGCTGCCACGTTGCTTATTGCTGGATATCCTGGTATTGAACTGGCGCCTCAGGCTTTGTTCACGCAAAAAGGACCACACAATTACAATGTCTACAATGTATCTTTAGACTTCGAACTTTAGGTATCAAATTCTTTGCTTTCACTACTCTTTCTGAGACCGCTGTTCCCTGCTTTCAACAGACAGTGAAAAAAATATCTGCTGTTTCCCTAGTGTGGAATGTTTTACAAGAAATCAATGTCATTAAGTGATTGCTGTCTTGGCACAGTGATGCTTTTCTGGCACTTTCCAAGACACTGAATGTCTGCAGTTATGAACATATGTGCTCGCTGTCTCTCAAGTACTTTAATTCAGATAACGCTGAACTATAAGGAAAATGAGACCTGTCCAACTAATGGTTGGTTTATAGCAGTTGAATTTCATAATAATTTTTTGTAACCTTAAAACTAACTCAATAGGACATTTTCTGCCTTATCAAAAAGGTAGATTCCTCATTTCTGGACATGTTCAAGACCAGCTTGGATGGGCCCCAAGCAACTTGAACTAGCGAGTGGCATCCCTGGCCATAGCAGGGTGATTGGACCTAGATAATTAAGTTCCCTCCCAACCCTAACTATTCTACATTTCTATGATAAAAAGGGGTTTTTTTAAAGCTATTTTTAATAGCCTTGAAAGTGCTTATTAGTGCAGCTCCTGCTCCTGCAGTCACATAATGTATTAAATTGCCTTATGCGTCTCATACATTTGGTTTGTGCATTGTTTTCTTTTTGTTATTGTGGTTTTTTTCTTAGTGCACTTACAATTCAAACTCAAAGAAGCAGAATACATGAAGCTAAATAAGGTCTAATAATTTTCTGCTTACTGTAATTTATTAAGGGGAAAGTATTTTTAAAATAAAAAATCCAAACAACTGCTATCATGGAATATGAAGAGGAAGAGCCTCTAATTTCTATTTCTAATTTAATCTGTGATATGGTAATAAGTGGTACCACACAGGTTGAATTTGTCTTGAATGCAGCCGCTAGAAAAACAGGTTTGAGGTTCAAAACAATTAAATCTACTGTGTTGATTTATTTATTATCTCTGATTAAAGGTTAGATATGGGTTCTATGCGGTTAAAATGAACAGAATCAGAGTCTCAAGATTTTTGAGTCAGGCTTTTGAGCAAGGAAAATAATCTCAATAATCTGAAGCATTGTGTGAAAATAAAATTATTTTTAAATTCCTTTAAATCTTGATCATTAACAAAAATGGATTATCTTTTTTTTCCCTCTTCTCCTTACAAACCTGTCATGCTTGACAGGTTGATTTTGGTTTTTTGATGGTTTTAGTCAGTTTGAGGACACTTACAGACTGAAGACACTGAAATGTGTATCTGGGAAGCGGTTTTATTAGATATTACACAAAACTATAAAAATGTGTCTATTCATAAATTGATTTATTCATGAAACTAGCAAATATATTTAAGAATTATAGTCTCCTAAAATATTCAGCCCTAGAACATTAGTGCAGGTAAACATCATAAATAATTATCTTAAATTGGTTACCAAGGCAGTGTCGCAGTATTAAGTTGCTATGGAAATGTTTGGTTCCTGCTCAGAGATGCCAGCACAGCTAATGCAATCTCTTCTAGTTACATCACTTCAGCCAGATAAAAATCAAGAGAGGAGAAATAATATCAGTGATATATGTGAGATACAAATCAGGGTCCTTGGAAAAGGGGATGTATAAGCCATAAAACTGATACGTTTTGAGTTATCTCAAATTTCCATACCTCATGTCCAGAGCATTTCACAGAAAGGAAGACTGTTCTTCATCTTGACAGTTAGAAAGACAAGAGTCATATTAAGCTGTGCATAGATTTTTTGTGCCCAAGTTGCCATGAGTCAATTCACCTTGTCATAATTAGCAAATCTCTACCTAATTTTTTTTCATATATTGTTGTTATGAATTATATACCTCTCTCTAGTGGAGGCTGTTTGGGATTATTGCCTGCAGTACAGAGTTCCATAATGGCATTGAATTGTAAATAAGACACCAAAAGATGATGGGCTATGGCAGCCTAAAACGTGATGTTTGCACTCTAGTTTCATAATGGACTTTCTATATCGTATGTTAAGAAAATAAAGGAGATATTGATTAGAATCAGTATGACAGCCTTAGTTCCCACAAGTAGCATAAGAAGTCTGTAATCTCTGATTTACAGAATATTGTACTACTGAAATGTTTATTTTGGATTAGAACAGCCCATTCTTATTGCCTGCTCAACTATCCCATCTGAATGAATTGCTGAAAGTTTCCACAATTGCTTTGTGTACTAAGAAACTTGCAGCAGATGTTATTTGTTGAGACAGTGAGTATTTTATTCTCGTCTTGTATAAATAAGAAGAAATGAAGGCTTTGAAGCAGATGTTGGATGTAGAAATGGTGACTATGCTATAGCTCATTCCCATTTCATTTGAAACAATTGTTTGCAGCTTCAAAGAGTGCGAGTAGTTTCTTAACTGGGTTGAAATTTGTCATTAGTTCAAGATTTCTGTAGCTTGACAACAGACTAGTACTAGAAAAGTTATTTCTTCTCTACTTGAATGCTTGTCTTGTATAAAAATGATAAGTTTTCTGTTTCCTCCTTTCAAAACCAAAATTAGCACGTGTTTTGCTGGTTTTCTTGGTCACAGGTAGTGAGTTAATAGTGATGGCCAGGCAAAGTAGTTTGTAATGACCAAATGTTTTTTAAAGGAGGATCAGGACATGGCGATCACAATGAAATGGTTGTGTGTAATACATATATTAATGGTGAAAATGTTCTATTATTCAAGAATATTTTCAATAACTTTACTGTTTAAGCCTTGGCTTTCTCAGAATTTCAGTGATTTGGCTTTGGAATTCATGTATGGGACTTCTGGGAGTCCAAGGCAGTTTCATTTGGAGTGTGTCATGACTGTAAAGTGCTCCCTGTTACCTAATGTTATAGGTTTATATTAGAAGCTAGAGTTAGTACCAATACTGAACTCAGAACTTTTATTCATCAGTGTGTTTCTCATAATAGAAGAGGCCTTAATTTCTAGCTATATTATGTCATCTGTGGTTTCTTAATTTACTTTTTCCAAGTATCCATAGCCTTTTCCAGAGAGCCTGATTATCTTCAGGCATCTCCCAAGCTCTTTGACTACTTCCTGCAGTTTTCTTAAAGAAGCAAAACAAACATGAAATTTTGCTTGAAATTTGCATAAAGATTGCATTTCAGAGCACCAGATTTACATAATAAGGAAAATAGGCTGGAGGAAGCAGGTGAATCACAAGGATAGGGATATGCACTGCAGGATGACATGGTGAAACCCTGCTGGGGACCGGGAGTGGTGTTGATCCCAGTGGGTGGGTTAAGGCGGCAGTCTTGTGTGTCTCATTAAATAAATATGCCATTAAACTGCTACTGCAAGCGAATCATAGAATAGTTTGGGTTGGAAGGGACCCTAAAGATCACCTAGTACCCACACCCCTTGCACAAACAGGGACACCTTCTACTATCGCAGGGTGCTCAGAGCCCCATCCAACCCGGCCTTGGACACTTCCAGGATTGGGGCAGCCACAGCTTCTCTGGACAACCTGTGCCAGGGCCTCCCCACCCTTAGAGTGAAGGATTTCTTCCTCATATCTAATATAAACCTACCTTTTTCCAGTTTAAAGTAATTCCTCTTTGGCTATTGCTCCATGCCCTTGTGAAATGTCCCTCACCAGCTCTCCTGAAGCCCCATTAGGTACTGGAAGGTGCTCTGAGGTCTTCCCAGAGTATTTTCTTCTCCAGGCTGAAAAACCACATCTCTCAGCCTGCTTCCATAGCAGAGGTGCTCAAGCCTTCAAGCATATTGGTGGCCTCCTCTGGAGTTGTTCCAGCAGGTCCATGTCCTTCCTGAGCTGAGGACCCCAGAGCAGGATGCTGGACTGCGGGTGGTGTCTCCTGAGAACAGAATAGAGGGGCAGCATCCCCTCCCTGGACCTGCTGCTTTTGATGCAGCCCGGGACACAGTTGGGCTTTCTGGACTGAGAACTCATTATTGACTCCTGTCCAGGCTCTCAGCTGCTAGAATCCCCAAGTGTTTCATCTCAGGGCTGTTCTAAATCCATTCTCCACCCAGCCTGCTTTTGAATTTGAATTTCCTGTTTTATCCCAGTACCTATTTCTGAGTCTTTTGATCACCATTCAATTTTTAGAATTCTGCATCTGAGGGGAATTATATGCATCTGAATTATGGGTGGATATTCACTCACAATATTTTCTTTGGGTCCCTGTAAGACTCAAATACCCATGGATGTTTGGCAAAACTTGCACACTTCATGACAGCTAGTACTATTTCTGTTGAAAACCCTGGGCTGTATTGTTGCAGTACAGATCATCATCTGTGGCTCTTTAAAGATTATACAGTTAGTGTTTATGTAAAGGATAGTGGAAATATAAATGAGTCATACTCTGTGCCCAAACTGTTGAAATCTACCAAATCCAAATCAAAGTGTCAGGATCTTAGCTATCTCTGCAAGCAGTGCTTCCAGAAAAACGGAAAGATGTTCCTAAAACAATGTTGTAATATTTTAGGGGGAAAAAAAGTGGATTTTGAATCTAGATAGACTTCAACGTAAGTGTAAAATGTGGGTTTTTTTCCCCCACTGTGGGTTTTGTCAAAAAAGGGAAATAGCATATGTAAAGTTTTAGCAGTATTCAAATGCCTTCTTGTAACTTGAAAAGCTTTCCGCTACTTTATCATGGAGTTGCTAACAACTGGGGTTGTGATTTAAAAAAAAAAAAAGAAAAGGCAAAAAAACTTTGAATCTCCTTGGTTCAAAGATATATTTCAGTGCTGTTTATTGCCTCAAAGTTGAGACTATTTGTTGAGGTGAAAGAGGAAGCTAATAGGAAAATTTCTTTCTGTTCCTTAAACATCCAGAAGACTTGAAAGGAACTTCTGTTTCAGTGGATTGATGACACTTGGCCAGGGATATCAACTGCAGCTAAAAGTGCTCATTCTGTTCTCAGTCAGAAAAGGAGACTGGATGCCAGCACTGAAAAGACATTTTTCTTGCTTGGTCTAAAGTAGTAGGTATGTGGCAATCTGTCAAGAGCAGTCCTATGGAAATCAAGCAGTTTGGCTGACAGATATGATCAGAAAAGTCATTGCTTAATAAAAGAAATGCACAAAGTTGTAAGATTGAAGAATTGTCACATAACCCTAATGGTGTTGGCAGATCGTGTAAAACAGCCTGGGTGGGATCTGAGGCTGTAGTAACAGAAAGAGTTTTTTATTTCCACTGTTCAGTAGTGCATAGTCATTAAAGTCGAGCAATGCTGGTGGTTTTTGTTGACTGCTCTTTGAATCAAATGTAAAGAGGAAAGCACTAGGAGGTTGCAAGACTAAACCTGACTCCGAAGCAAACATTTTCTCCCCAGCAAGGTTTCCTAAAGCAGTACAGGATAGGATGAAGATCCATCAGATCTATGGAAAGCTGATAGATGTGTTGACATGGCAAAGAGATGGCTCTATCAGGAGAATTTGAGGCTGGAACTTGGAAAGGGCAGAAGTTGTTTCTATGACAAATATGTTTGTGTAGCAAATTCTCTACATTTTAGCTTCTCTTTTTCTCAGCTTTTATACCACACATAAATTTTACAATTTAACTAAGAAAAAATACTTGCTCATATGAACTCAAGAATGTCTTGTGCCTCTGTGGGAAAACAGAGCATTAGGACTGAGAAAATGGAATATTCTGTCCTCATGAGCCAAGTAGGTGCAGCATACGTAGCAATGGGAGGGGATGAATAAATAAATGGAGAAAGGTTCACCCTGTTGTACCTTGAGCTTTCCATAATCCAACTGCAAAATACTACTCCATTGGCTGATGCCTGCTGCTCCTGCATCTGTACTTCCAAAGGGATGCCAAGAAAGGACACTTTACACCTGTTATGTGGGAGAGCTGTAAAGATTGTGACAGAAATATGATAATAGGAAGAGAAAATGAGAAACAACTTGACCCTAAAGTTGCCAGCCTTTACAGAGGAACTGGGAAACATTTTGATCTGGGAAATAAGTCATAAGTAGCAGCTGTTGTGCACTTAGAAGTTAATGCAGAAGATAAGCTGTTTCAAGTGCTACTTTGACTTCCTTATTTTGTTAATAGCAATGCTTTTTATTTCTGAGAACTGATGAAATTAAGTCAAACTTGTAAAATCATAGATTTTAGGAAAGCTTTTGAAAGCAGAAACCTAAATATCATTTTTAAGGAAAGAATAAATTTTTCATGCATTCTCCCCTAGTCTGTTGCCTTCCAATGAATAATGAAAGCAAATTTAAAAAAAATCCGATTGTTTTAATAATTTTTTTTGTTTATTAAAGTAGAGTCTTTTACTTCTGGTGTAAGGCCAGCAAGTCTTGCATCCTCTGTGGGATACTTAACTCTCTGATGCCTGGAATTAATATAACACTTTGCAAAGTGTGCACTTACAAGAACAGATGGGGGTGATTAAAGGGTGGCTTATTATTCAGTCCCTTAACACCAAATACTGCTGTTTGATTTCAGTTTAGTAATGTTGGAGTTGTTGTGTTTGTATGTGTTAAAATTTTAATTACAATGATTTCCCATGTCTGATATTTTCTTTCAGTTTTAATACATCTGATTAGGGCTTCAGGGCCTCCTACCTCACTTAGACCATTTAAATGAGATTTAAAATCTTCAGGGGTTACAATATGCCTTTCTGGACTGCTGAGGGACTCAGTTCTTTAGCATTGTGTTTATTAGAGTGTATTACTTTAAATCTTCTTTAGCAAAGATTCTTCTTTAAGGCAGTGAAAACTGAGTGTGCTCAAAGCCTGTGCAGGATCACACACTACCTTCTGCAGAGCTCTGCTTTAGAAAATGCATCACTTTCAGTATCTGATTTGCTGACTCATGGGCTGATACTTGACTCATGTCTGATTTCTAAAGGTTTCTATTCTGGGTTCTTCTCTCGAGATACCAAACTCATGCTGCTTTGCAAGGTATATTGATTTTTAAAAAAATCTGTGAGCTTTGAAAATCAAGCCGTGAGGTTACAATCTTAAAGGGGATGTTTTGGAGCTCCATTTTCACAGGTTGATGTATGAAGGGATGTCAATCATTAACTAAATTCTGATGCAGTCAGTATGTGGTGACATCCCCATCATGGCTTGGGGAAGACACACCACAGCTCTGCAGCTCCTTACAAAACCTTTAGCTGAGGGACAAGTGAACTGTCCAGAGGCTACACTTGACAATTTCTAATTATAACTGAATGAGTAAGCTGGGGCAATTTGGCTTCCCACACATTATTTGTCACTAATCATTTCAGAAAATCTTGAAGATTTTTCTGGGCAGAAGACCTTATGGTTAACACTGCAAGGAGAAATTGAGGATTTGGGCAAATGAGTTTTCTCAGTAGTTCTTGATATTCTGCACATTTCCCAGCATCTCTCTGCATGGGTGTGGTGGATCTCTGGTGCTGTTGCTTTAGGTCTCTAAAACTGCCCAGTTGACCTGCAGGCTTTCAAGGATAGGGCTTTTGCAATGTTTTTCTGTCTAATCCAACCAAAATCTGAGAACCCAAGACATCCTTCAGGTACATCTTGTACACTGATATACTTATCTGATAAAAAGTTAAGTATCAAATGAGATTTTTTTAATTAAAACCAGCTGGAACTAAGCAAACTCATGGTATCAATTTTGAAAGTTTTAATTAAGGCCCATTTTTAATTGTTCCAATAAGGACTAGTTGAGAAACTAAAAGCAGCAGCAAGCTGGTGAAATGGCCAACATTTTGTAAATGAGCTTCATTGGAACAACACAACTTGGAGTATATTTAGTACCAAAATTACTGAACAATGGTATAGAAATAAGGGTTGCTATGTGTGTATCCATGCAATTTGCATTTAATAAAATATTAAAATACTTCAGTGTTGTTATGGCTGCATAGTTCTGTTTGTTTATACCTTTACATGATTAGTTCTGTAATGAGCAATCATTAGTTTAATACAATTTTTGAATGTAAGCAAGTGTAATCTCTAGGCTACTTGACAATGCATATTTTAACTTAAGTACAATCAAAGTGTATTTTATTATCAGTTATAGCTATTTCTAGAGAGAAAAGATTTAGAACAATTTGAATAAAACTGTTGAAAGGGAAACAAGTTTGGTTTTTCATCAGTAATGCTTGTCAACTTATTCCTCCCCTCTGTGGCCCTGAGTCCCATTATATAAATGGTAGCCATCTGTTAATAAAATAGCTGATGAAAAGCACTGCTCAGGAATGGTATGCTCTAGAAAGCCAGAAAACCATTCCTACAATTCTCCTTGTGGAAGCTGTCAGTTGCCATTGAATCACGGAGATATATCATGACCTGAAAAAGTCCTCTAGCACATATCTTATGAATTGAACTGGGGACAAAGAAATGCCCTCTCTATGCCACCTCTCACTGCAGAGCATGTCAGCAGCTGGAAAAACACCAAGCTTGGGGAGAAGTCCCAAACTCAAAGAATCTAATTTGGCAATAAAAGGCCACGTGGCCAATCTACAATTATAAAGCACAAGAAGGTACAATATAAGGAGATTATGGCACTTTAGTTTCTTATTCTAATGTCCCATTCTTCAACCACCTGGATCACATAATTCCCTATTCCCCTCATCTTGGCCCCTCTCCTGTTTTAACAGCTTATTGTGCAAAGCCAAAGGTTTTCGTTGTTCAATGTTTTCTTGTCACGTTGCTATACTTTATTTTTTTTAATCAAGAATAACTTTAATGTTGAATCACGTGCCGTACCATAAGTTGTTTGCAGTTGCTGTTGGTCAGAATTTCTATTAGCATTTTAAACATTTTCTGCCATTTTTTCTATGCTTATGGGTGGAGGGATCCCCTCAAACCAGATCCCTTGCACTGTGCGAAAAACCTGGGAAAGTATAAACCCACTTTCTGAGGCAGCAGAACTTGGCCTGATGCAGGCAGTGTAGTAGATGGCTGTACTGGATGGCCCAAATTGAGGGATTCCTCCCAAAGCCCAAGCCTTGAAGTGAGAAAGGTCCATTATAGGCAAGATCTTAATGCACAGGTCTAGGGTAGCTACTGTAATATAACCAGATAAAGTCAGCTTAGTGTGGTCTCTGTCCCATTAACTGTACGTGTGGAGTTGTTGACATTCTTTTTCTTGAGGGTGAGGTTTTTTTAGGACCCTAGTGCTTGGTGATTTAATTAAATGGCACCTAGAATTGAAATCAGAATTCCAGCATTCTCTAGAGAGAAAATTAAAGGGTGTTCAAACTGTGTTCAAAACATCTGCACCCTGTCTCCCTCCCACTCTAAAAATGCTTAATGACAATAACCTGAGCCTACTTGATAATCTGCCAATTTATTTAGGGGCTAAAATAAGAGCTAAACTACTTTGAAATTCTGGCCCTAATACCAGCACTGTGAGAGCTCCTTATGTATTTAAAAAGGCTTAAAATTCTAAGAATAGAGAGTTGCAGATTCTTTTGAAGGAAAGTCGTGGAACCCATGATATTTGCCTTGTTGAGTGATGAGCTTAGCTAAGTTTTAGAGGAAAATGGGTTAGGCATTCCAGGGCTTGTACTGTATCTGTGCAATGTAGAGTTTCTTCCTGGACTTCTCTTCATGGTTGGAAATTTCCTACTTTTGGAATAATTTCTGTGCTACAGGAACAATGGACTTGTGCTTGGTGCTTTGCAGAACACTTAGCACTGGGAGATGAGTTATTTGCCTGTTGGGCTTGACACAATTGTTCAGGTTTTTCAATGCTGCTGAGCAATGATTGTCTTATTGATCACACCTGCATATCTCTTAGGGTAATTGTGCTTTAACTTAACCTGGCAGGAATTGAAAAGGAATTATACAAAAATTTATTAGTGAAACATATTTTAAGTGGGAACTTGATCCAAGGCCTTTAGCTGTCAAATATTTAGACATCCATTGTTTTCTTTAAAACACTTAATTTTGAATCTTTCAACCAGCTACTTTTTTTAATTACATGTTTCTGTTGGTTAGCTCTGCTCATTTCAGCATATTTATTTCTAATTTGCAACGTTCTGAGAGGCAAATATAGCCTAGTAACTGCTCTAGTAGTCTCCTCTACACCTGCAGAAAACTGTGACTACCTTCTGAATTGGCATATATTTAGTATGCCTCACAGTGTCTCTGGAGAAACCTGCAATTTAGTTAATATGTTATTCATATTTATTAGGCACATGCCATAACAAAGTAAAATAACTACTGGTTTGTAATCTCAGACAAATATGCTCCCCTTTACAAGGACAACACTTCAAATATGAATTTGTTGTGGTACTTCTTTGAACTTGAAGCGCATAGAATGGGAAAGAGCAAACTCAGTAGTTTTGAAATATTTAACGAATCCTTATTATAATAAAGAAAAAAAAAAGATGTGAGGCAGAGGTGCCTGCAGAAAAGTAATTCTGTTTTGTGGAAGACTGTGTTTCCAAATGTGATTTTCTTTGAGATCCTCAAGCGTTTTGAAACTCTCTGGGAAAGAAAATGATGTTTTGGTTTGAAGCTGCTCGCCTGGCAGCCTGCCTAGGAGCTGTCGATGTCAGGAGCTCCTGTTTAGTCTTCCAGGTCATCCACAGGCTTTCAGCCCACCAGGTGAGCTGCCAGGAGCTAAACGAGAAAGATAGCAAGAGGAAAGGAAAAAGCTTTCCCGCAGAAACATGGTTTGGCATGTGAATCTGGAAATGTTGCTTTGAATCTGTTAAACACTGTCAAAATTAAATTATTTCATGTGACATTTCAATTTAAATAAGCCAGCAAGTGGCATAGACTAATATTTTCTTTTTTTCTAGTCATCTCTCATTTCAGTTTCATCTTGGACTGGCTGTAACAGTGATACAGTAATTACAGCATAAATGCAGCTTAGCACAGAGTAGCTTTTGATTTCTGGATTAGCTCTACTTTAGAAGAGGTCCAGGGAGAGTTCTTGCCATTTACACACTGTACTTTTACAGAACTTTTATATTAGCAAAATGAAGTCCTCACCTGTTTTTTACCAAAGCAGTTTGTACAGATACAGGAAGGCTGAACTCATGGAAGACCACCACTATTCTCTTTAGTTAGTAATGGCCAAGACTTTGCTAACTCATCAATGGAAGGAAAGCTGGAACTTGGCGCTGAGTTTCTGGGAGGCTGAAATAAGCTTTTATCTCTTATATGACAATTTCTTCTGTATGAATTCTTAAACTTCCCCCTACCCTCTAACAGACATGCTGACAGGATGATGGAGAAAATGAGTACCAAAGATGATAGGCAAGCAAAAGGAAACCAGCTATACTGATGATTATGCTGAAAATTAATGAAACCCTAACAGAACTGGGAATGTGCACTGGGAATGTGCTCTTTTAAACCAGTCATTTTGTTTAAGACTTGGAGAGCAAAGAAATACTGTCGGGGGAATAAAACCACTGACTCAGTGTGATATGGAACTGAGCAAGGAAGTAACTGATAAAGCTAAAAGGTTTCTCCATACACCTTGCGATTAACCACTGCACATATGTGTGCATTTTGCATCAAAATAGCTCATTAAGGAGTAGCCAGTTGATGAAATAGGCATTTAGAGAGGTCAAAGGAACATTAACCATCTGCAATGAGACAGTAAATCCAGAAGGGATTCTTTGGAAAAATAACCATTTTATTTATACTGCTGGGCAAACATTAAAACCGCAGGTCATGAAAAGACTCTGTGGTTTAGTATTGTTCTGTAAGGTAAGCTTGAAAAATAGAAGACCAGTAGAGACTGAGTTTTTGGGGTTTGTTTCTGCCTTTTTTTTTTTTTTTGTCATCACATGGACAGTTTGGGGGGGTTATAAAGCTTTGGTGGGGTTGAGCTGCATTCAGTAAAGAAACAAAAAATGAATTCCCTCAGCTGTAATTTCAAGAGCTGCTGCTAATACTAGAATATATTTACACATTTTAGGAAGATTAAAGCTATAAAGAGGAAGTTAATCAGTTTGCATTAATCATAGTCAGAGAAACTCCACTGACAATTGTAAGACTGAAAATACGCATCACGAGCCATAATTGGTATGGTTTAACTTACTTTGCAGAGTCGGCCTTTGATTTAATGTATCAGTTAATTAGGTAAAATAATTACAGTTTTGTGTTAAATAGATACTCTAGGCATATGGTAGGTGTTAATGGGAAAATATGAAGATGAGTAACCATACTGCCAGCAGTTCTTCTGCTAAGTGCTAATATGAGATTTAATGTTAGCCAGTTACTTTACTGGACCCCAAAGTATTGTCATTATTTAATTTTTTTCCTTTGAAGCTTGTGGAAATTTGGTCTCATGAAGTATGGCAGGTTAATACGATACACTCTGTAAAAATGAATGTCTGAGAATTGTTATAGCCAAGTGTATAAAAGGAGCAAATTTTTGTTGGTCTTAATAACATTGGTTGACTAAAGAGAAGCAGAGCTCTGGAAAAAATAGACAGATTCATTAACATTAACACAGAGTACATGTGTCAGAATTCTGCTGAAAGGTAACAGAACTGAAAATACCTATTCCCTTTGGGCAGCTTACTTTGGAAAGCATAAAATTAGGAAATCTCTTACCTTTAAGATCTAAAGTATTTTGACTTTCAAAAGGAGTATATCTGCTCCTGGTGTCATAATTTTGTGTTTTGTCAAAAAGGAAAGCTACAACTCCTTTTAATGCTTTCTTTATTGCTTGCCTAAGCCTCATTAAACAGTCAGCTATTTGGAGCTAATCATCTCAGAATAAATTCCTGGCTCTGTTGGTCTTAATTTACAAGACAATCATCCTTTAGAAGGGGCAGTTGCGTCTCCCTAAATATCAGCAACATTAAGATTAGTGCATGATTTCTACAGCACTTGTAAAGCCATTTCAATACCAGAAATTTTGGATTTTTGCATGGATAGCACACAAAAACTCTGTACAACCTTCAAATGAAGCATAATTTTCGGGGGTAGATGCTTTGCAAGGTGTGCAATCCCCACTCATTAATCTTTTTTCTTGTGTGGGACAAGTTCCCCTTGTTGATCCTTTTGAACCTTAAATGAGTTTCTCATCTCCCGTCTCAGGGCAGAGATTATGTATAAATTATTGTTGATGGTTTCCTTCAGAGATCTACTTATTACCATGTCCAGAGGAAGGGGGGCTCTGTTTGGATGAAACAGTTTTTAATACCTTAGTTCTGAAAAAAACCTTACTGCTGAAGAAATGCTACCTGTGTGAATTTAGCAAGGGATGGTGTGCCTGGTAAATGTGCAAAATACTTTCTGTGAGAAGTAAACGATCACTTGGCTTGTAGCTGTTGGACTGCTGTGTCTCTCACATTGTTTTGTCAGTGTGCATGCTGGGGGTCACATATTTGGAAAGCTCTAGTTTGAGAGGTGGTTTATGTTTGTTTTTCTGATAAGAAACAGTATCCGCAAAGAGTATTAAGATGAATTCTGTCTGTCAAAGCATTGCATTTTCAAATTCTGCAGATCTTACAAGTTCCCAACCTGTCAAGTTCTTTGCATGCACTTTGAATTTAAATCTGATAAGCACAGAATGTAGTTCCAACTTTTAAATACAGCTCAGAGTGTTTATTTCAACAGGAAAATATACAGTTATAGTGGCTTATACTGATAGTATGAGACATGTAGGCACACTGTATAGATTTACTAGCCCAGAGGTCAAGAGAATGGAGCTCTCAGGTGTGTTCAGGTGTCTAATGGAATAATCTTTACATTTCTGCACAGATGTGTTTTGCATAGAACAGAAGGTCACTTCTTTTTACTATATTAAGACAGGTAAATGGAAGGTATATTCTAATTCGGTTAAGAAAAAAGCACTTTTCTTTTCCTTAAGAACATCTTCTAAAATGGCAATAAAAATTATTTATTTCGATGAAGATGGTGCACGAAATGGCTCAATAGTTTAACAGGGTTTTTTTAGTATGGGAAGTAATGGGAAGTGAAGCCAGGAAATACCCGCTTTATTTCAGACATATCTCAAAGAAAGGAAGAAAACAAATCAATAACTGTCATAGCATAAAGGAGGCTGGAGAATTTTATTTAAATATAGATATCATACATGTATATATCAAAAAAAAAGAGGACTTTTTCAATTATCAGTATTTCATAAGGCTTCTTTTTAACTGGAGCTCTTTTCAATCTTTTCATCAGAGTAAGCTAAAAGATGCTACGCTTAATATAACAACTTTATTTTAAAGTTGTTCTTCGTTGTGCAGTAATATTGTCAGTGATAACTGCCTCATATAAATGATCTAAAAATCAAGATCAGAATGTTAAAATTATTTTAAACATAGTGGTTCACATTCTCAAGATTTTTCTTCATGATTGAACTTTTTTAAATTAGAAGCAAGATATGGCATTCTGTTGTAGTTATATGATTTTAAGATCTGGGATTTAAAAGAATATCAAATATAAAACTGAGATAAAAATCCGAATTGAAAACTGGGTCCTTATGCCGTTCTCCAGCAAAATTGGGATTTGTGTGTCTAAATTGAATAGTGTGAAAAACTAGTTTGGGTGAATGATGGAGTAGTCTTGCACATGAGGCTTTATCTTCATCACTGATCTTCAAGCACTGGCATCTTGAATGTGCTTTGACCCTTAAATTGTTATGCATTATACTATAATATTGGAAGAATTATTACCAGAATTTTTTTAACTTCCTCTTCCCCCAGTGTAAAGTGTGGCCATGCAAGGGTAAAACTAAAATTCCTTGGTTTTCCTTTTGATGAGATGTAAACAATATACTGCATCTTGAGTCACATCATATAAAACAAAACAAATCATTGAAGCAAATCGAGAAGCATTTCATTATGGATCTGTCTGAACCTAATTAGTGCCTGCCTAATGAGGAGGAACCAAAGTGCCTCATGGGACTTGTGTAGGTGTGTCATGCCCTCCTTTCCCATGTTTTTTCCTGTCTGGCCTATATTTCTTAAGCATTCTGCAGTTTCTCCTTTGGCGAAGAGCAGTAGGAGATCTGAGAGAGAGCAGATCCCAGTGGAAAGGACAGCTCTGCTCTAACTGCTGACCAGCACGTGTTGAAAGCCAGCAGCTCTGCTCTTCAAGTAGAATTCTAAACTATCTCCTTTAGACCTTAAACCCAGGTTTCTGATTCTGGAAAACTTGTGTGCCAACACTATGACTGAGTGGAAAAGATGATGTGGGGCTCTTGCTGTTCTGTGTTTCATTAAATCTGTGTCCAGTTTGGTGAATTACCATGGAAGGACAGAGTTTTAAAGATCAAGTGGAAATTACATTCTCAGAATTACTAGGCTCTCTGAAAAGTGTCTGAGTTTGGCATAGAAATGCAATAGTAAAGCTGATGTAGTACCTTCACTTATTCAAACAGTGAACACTGTTTATTTTGGAACTAGGTGTAACTGAATTGTACTCAAAATAGAGTGCACACAACTTTTAGGCCGTTTGAAATCTCTAGGTGGCACACACACAAAAAAAAACAACTCAAAGGATGGAATCCAAATATGTGGAATTTTTTAACATGAGTAAATTTCTGGAGAATCCAACATTCTTGAGTCTTGGGTCTAATGGAGCATAGTTGAAATTTGCCCAAGATTTTAAAACCAGAGGAAAAAAAAATATCAAGACTATTGTTAAGTCATGTGTACCAATTAAGTTCATAATAACCAGGAGGATGTGATTGATCTGAAAAACAAAGTGAGAGTCCTATTTTTGTCTCATCTTAAAGACTGAAAATATTGAGACAAATTCAAAGTGTTCCACAATGTCAATGAAGTAACACCTAAACACCATGTTAAACATGGCGTCTTGTTTAAAAATAGATGAAGCATCTAAAACTTCTCTGGGTAACCTGTTCCAGCGTTACACCACCCTGAGCATAAAATATTTTTTGTTATAGGTAATCTGAATCTACCCTCTTTTTTTTAGTTAAAAAGCATTACCCCTTGTTTTTGTCGCCTCATCTGGACTTGCTCCAACAGGCTGACATCTTGTACTGGGACTTAATGTGGGGTCTCACCCGTGCAGAAGAGAGGGGCAGAATCCCCTCCCTCCCCTGCTGCCCACAGGGCTTTTGCTGTGACCCAGGATACAATTGTCTTTCTGGGTTGCAAGTGCACATTTCCAGGTCATGTCCAACCTCTCATCCACCAGTACCCCCAAACCCTTCTCTGCAGGGCTGCTCTCCATCTGTTCATCTCCCACCCTGGATTGATACTGGGCATTTCCCTGACCCAGGTGCAGCATCTTGAACTTGGTCTTTTTGAACCTCATGAGATTCCCATGAGCCAGTGCTTGAGTTTGTCCAGGTCTCTCTGGATGTCATCCATCCTTCAGGAGTGTCACTCAAACCACTCAGTTCAGTGTCTGCAAACTTCTTGAGGGTGCACTTGATCCCAGTGTTTGTCCCTGATGGAGGTACCAAACAATGCTGCTGCTGCTGCTAAAGTCCTTCAGGGTATATCCCCAGCCTCCAAACAGAAGCTTGCAGGTGTTGGGCAGGAATGCAGTGAGGATTAACACACAAATATCTCATCAAATTTTCCTCTGATAGAACATCAGATCAATCGGTCACAGAGATTACAATTGCTTCATTTGGTTAGCTTAAGTAAAACATACTTCTTAGTATTACTAAAAAAATTATATGTCTACAATTAAGTCAAAGTTGATCCCCTAATGCAAATGGACACTTTCACCTGGACTTTATTCTGAGTAGGCTTCTGTGTGAGTAAAGACTGACTCAAAGTCATTTGTCCAAATCTATAGCAGGATATTTTAACTTCTCCACCACCAATCTGGAGGTTGTTGCTGTTGGGAAGAGAAAATTAAAATTAAGGAAAAATCTCACTCTTTCAAATGTCCTTTGTGAGCCTATCAACTTTTCCAGACTTTCTGTGCAAATTGTTTTTTAACATTCTCAAATATCATCCTTTTGCTGGAATTGTTTTCATAGTTGTGTCAAAATACATTTTTACAGAGTTTAATTCTTCACGTACCAGGTTTCTCTTCTTTTTTTCCCTCCTTCAATCTTTCCAAGAATCCAGCAGTGAAATCCAGTTTTAGAAGGATTCTGTGGTGTTACTTTCCTGCTGTTTAGACTGTACTCGCTAGGAAAGAGAATATATTGGGAAAATTATATCTATAATTCATTTCAAAAATCGGTTAAAATGCCCCCACTGCATTAATACCAGCTACTGAGACTTTCAGCCACCGATCTGACAAAATAAGTGTTCTTTCTTCAGATCAGACATCCTAAATCTTAATCCTAAACAGAATGCAGGCTAAAAATAAAAAAATAGCTTTTTAGAGAAAGATATCTATAAACCTGATATGTTACAAAGATTTCTAACTAGATCCTGATTCTTTATTTAGCTTTTTTCTTTCTCATGATGTCGCATTGTTGCTATCATTTCAGCACTTGTAAGTCTTTTGTTGAATGCATTTGTTCTGATACTTGTGATTCTTTGTTGGAAGGATTTTGCTGCTTTGCAAAACCTATTTTTCTAACATTAATTGAATGTTGCTGTAGTGGTTTTGTTCGCATTTCTTACCTTCTGTGAGATAAGAATTAGGAGGAATGCAAAGCAGGCTCCAAACTTTAAAGAATATGAAGAAGTTTATTAGTAACAGAATTAAAAGTAAAAAGAAATAATAAGGAATTGAAGCAAACCCCGCTTTTTCCTCCAGCACCTCCCCTTTTTACCCAGCTCGCACAAAGGATAACAAACTATGATTTTGGTCAGTATTACAGTTCTTAAAAGTCTCTCTACTATTTAAGGAAAAAAGGTTTTCTTTTGCTTCACATGGTTTCCAAACTGCTCAAAGGGCAACAGACCCATCCAGAAAATTCTGCTGCCATGAAAAATATCTCTCCCATGAATCTTGCAGTCTTCCCACAACTGCCAGCATGGCCCACACATGAGATGTTTCTTTTTTAAGGACAGGCAAATTCCAGCTTAAAAGCAACTGCTCTCTTCTTCACAAAATCTCTAAAAGTCTCTTATAGCTCCCAGGTGACCTGACATGTTCATGTTTCTTTTTCCCACAGGCTACACACAAAATTCCCATCTCCCCATGTCTTTAAGTGGATTAAAGAGAAAAGGGCAGTTTGTGATATTACAGTTTTGACCACGGCCTGCAAAAAGTATTTTTGAGCTCCATGCTGGGCGCGCGACTCCGTCCTCTTTTGCTGTCGCCATTTTCAGCTCCGTCTCCCATGACTTACTTTCTCTTTCCCTCTGACCTTGAAGTCGCCATGATTTTCTTCGGGCTTTATGTTGGAGAAAAAGCCTCTTTCTCTTTATGCGGCTGGCTCCTCAGCTCGCCTCTAGCTACGTTGGTTGCAGAAAGCTCTATTGGCTCCTGCCGGGTCTGTGTGGGGCTGTGTGGGGGGGGAGGCTCTTCTCCAGTTCTTAAAAAAAGCTGCTCCTGGTGGTATCAGCTATGCAGCACTTAATGGTTGTTCCTTATCTGCCCACGGCTCTGAGGGGGTTCTCCCGCCACTACCGGGGGCCCATGCCCCGGGGGCCAGGGGAGAGGAGGCCCAGGGTCACTCCAAGAGACAGAGCCCCAGGGCCTATTTTCCCTCCTCCCCCTCAAGAGGCTCAAACACCAAAAGGGAAGTTCCCCTGTCTCCACATGGTTTAAATATGTAAATTTTGAGAAGCGTTATTAGTCTAAATGACTGTCCATCAACTCAGGTTCAAACCACCACAGTTGCCAATGTTAAAATAATTTCTTGGTACATTTCAGATTTTGAGTCATAGATCTCGGTAAACTCATGCAATGGCTATTTTTAGAGAATCGAGACTCAGCAAAAATACTTATAATTGTCAGCTGCGTGGTTTTCCTAGGAATGTAAGATCTTGCTCTTCCCTAAAAGAAAAAAACAGTCCATCTCAGTCACTACTTTTATTAATAATTTGAAATTAATGTGGCTTTCTATAGGTAAAATTTAAGATATTGTTCTTGATTTAAATGTTAGAGGGCCAAGGGTGTGAACTACAGTTATATAAGTACAATAGCAGATTAATGATGCCACAGCTAATTTAAATGAATCCATATGAGAGCACCATAATGAAAGAAAATCACTCAAAATACCGGGGAATATCATTTAGAGTATAAAAGTAGGGAACAAAACCCCTATGTTTCTGATAGATAAGTGGTTTGCTTAGGGAAGCCTAGAAATTTACATTTCACACAATCTGAAATGAGATTTGAGAAGATCTGAGACTGATAAACCAGGGCCATAAAACAAATTAATTAGATTAGAGATTAAAGGGTGATCATACAAGGAGACTAATGAGGAGTAAAGTTTATAACTAGGCCAGGTAATCACTTTGGGACACTTGGCTATGGACAAGTTTTGCAGCTCAGTTGCCATGAGTGGGGCGTAGGTATTCTAATAGAGTAGGGGCTAATCCCTCACCTGAGACAGCTCTGATTCCAAGGTTAACTGGTAAAAAAAAAAAAAAAAAAAAAAAAAAAATTGTAGGAGATTGTCTTGGGACACATAAAGCACTGCAGATCTCCGTTTGATGTGGCTAGAGAATGTCAACAATTAACTGCACCAGCAGTAGCTTTGCAGTGTATCAAGCATAATACTCTCCAAAATTTCACTTAAGGCATCTTTGGTTGAAGGTAACATCTTTCATGTAATTAATTTAAATATGTTTACTATCTTTTTTTTAATGGATATTACTTATTTTAGCATTACATTGAGAAACTACAAGATATGAGCAAACTAAAGGGGATTAAATTTTCTGTTTAGGCGTACATGTATCTAGATCAGAATAAAATAACTAGGAAAAACCTATTGTAGGTCTTCATTCACTAAAATTATTTTAATTTTGTTTGGAGCTCTCTGATGTCAAGTACTAACCAAAACAAATTTAATAATGAGAATAATAAATATATCTGAATGAGAAGAAACATAATATGAATTGAAAGAATAGATTTTAGAAACATGCAAAACAGGCTAAGAGTAAAAATAATGGATTAAAAGGGAAATTTTCTGACCCAACGCTTCTAAGTGAAGCAATGTAGGTGTTCTCATCACAAGGCGTTCTAATATTGACATGATTTTTTTAAAGAATTTGCATAAACCATTTTCTATTCCAGCATCATCAGGACTTCTTTCTGTTGATAAATACAACACCATGGCAAATGGGATACGAGTCTAAGTACTTTCCATTATAGGATTTTGTAACTGTTATTTCTCTCTTGTCTATCTGGGGGCCCTTTGTTCCATGAAAATTAGGTCAGAAAAAATGAAATATCAAGTGAAATTAAAATAGGTGGCTGGAGGAAAATGTATGAAAATGAACGAACAGTGGAAAGAGAGTTACCAGAAGAATCCAAGCAAAACCTACTGAGGCAGTTCTCTTGAAGGAAAGCAAAAGGAGGCATTTATATGAAGATTAAAATTGCCCATGAGTAAAAGAGTTTTCTGCCTTGGAATTAGTGGTGAAAGGAGGGCAGGGAACTCTGTTTGGTATGCAATAACAGTTCAAACAGACTTCTACATTAATCTTCTCTGTCAGGTAGTTTCCTGATACTGCATCTCCAGAGAAATCCTCTGAAGCATGAAGATACATACTTGGAAGAAAAACTACAACACGGAGAAGAGCAGATCAGAGGGAGGGGAAGCCTTTAAAAAAAAAAATCAAATCCCCAAAATACTCATGTGACTAAAGTATATAAGGCTTTAATTAATGAAAGGGAAAATCATACCCATTTTAGACTGATTTTCAAATATATTTTCAATTATTATTTGCTAACTCATGCTGCAGAGCTTGAAGGAAGACTAAAAAAAAGATATGAGATCAATATTTAATTTCACAGAAGGACATACATAGGCACATGAAGTGTCCTGTTTAGTATAGATTTTTTTATTTTAATTTTTTTTAATATTTTTTCTGCTTCAAAAACTACTATTGAAAAATATGTCTGCATCTCTCACCCAGGAATTCTATTGTGCAGTTCTGCTTCCATTTGATTAAAACACTTTATGGTGGTTTTGATGAACAAAACAGAGGTAAAACTTGGACCACTTTGCCTGCTCCCCAAGGGCAGTCTGGTATGACTGCATTTGTTTATCAAAGTATCTCTCAACTAGATGTGGATCAGGTGGAATTTCTTTCATTTAAGTGTAGTGCTGGTTCAGAAAATGGTATCTTTTCTTATTCTATTGCAAAGTATGCAAATATTTTCCCTTGTTTTCAACAAAATCTCATGTGTAAAGATCATTTAATTTGCCATACAGAAACAGTCCCTTGCTGAGGCAAACAGCTCTGGAGCAGGAGCGTTACCCAGCAGAGAGAGGGGTCCTTGGGCACAGGTACACATATAATGATAAAACTTGGCATTTAGTATTCTCCATCCGGCAGCTTCCACTTGAGTCTTGCAGGACTGAGCATCTCCTTAAACAGGAAAAATACAAAAATAAAACACTACCTTCTTTCCCTTGATTCCTTCTGAATCTGGAAGAAAATCTTTTGTGGTTCTCAGCATTTTGCGTTTGGCCATGAATGCAGCATGTGGCCCTGTGGTGTCTTACTGAAATAATGTAGAGTGGGAGTTTGATAAATATGCTGAACTGGACTGTGTACCTACTGAGGCATATTTTGAATACTCCTCCCTAAAATGTCATGTATAAATAGAACTGCTTTAACATATTGCAGGCATCTGGTTTTGTAGAAGATCTTTGTGCCTCTCCAGTTTCTTGTATGTTAAAAAGTCAATTATTGCAAACTATCTCTGTAATTTTTGGATCATTACCCATTTATCCTTAAGCAGAAATATCCTTGCTCAGAGGTTGCTTAGTGTATAATCTGGTTACTCGAAATTTGTAATGCTTTAATGACATTTGAAGTATCTGTTACTGTATCATTAATTGCTGTTATTATGTCATGAGTTTTTATTGTCTACAGACGATATTCCTATTTCTGTGCGAATAGGATTGACTTGCTCTTTAGAATAAGAGCAGCTTTGGTATCTGGTAAATATGTTAATGAGTCTTTATCAGGATTTTACTGAAGAGGTCACTGAATCTCTGTTGTATAGAGTCTGACGATATTCAGAAAACAGTGGTGATATGAGACCTCATGTAGAATAAAAGTGTTCTCTGAGAGCATGGTGGTTTTAGACTTGACAGAAAAGTTTAGTGATTCAGCAAAATTTCTCAGCTGAGCGTTTTTCCCTTGATCATTGCAATATGGTCTCTGCAAGTGAAGTACAATGATGTGCTTAAAAATATAGCTATTCTTTTGATAAAAAAAAAAAAGGCCTGTTTCCTCCCCTGAAAAGCTGACGTAATTTCATAAACATGTTTCAGTATTTCATTTAGAAAATGTTTATTCTCCTGGACATGTAACTCTCAGTACAGCTACTATCAAAGGAAACAGGCTTGCTGAGAAGGATGGATAGTGAACTGAAGAGGCTTCCATTGCAGGTGATGTTCTCTGTGGAGTTTGCTTTCAAAAGAGTTGGCAGTGTTTGTAATTGTGTAAACACAAATAGCGATTACTCATTTAATAAATAAAACAGAAATGTAATAAGCAATGCCAGCGAATATGCTTTAACTGCACAATTGTCTTGCAGAAGACATTTCTCTCAGATGTATTGATATGAGATATTACATTGCAGCTCCTAAACTAGCCTTGTAATAGATTGATGTTTAAAATTGCCAACTTTCACATCTGCTACCTCATATTAGAAGTAGTGAATAATGCAGAAATTCCTTTTTTTTTTTCTGTTTGATTTGTCAGACACTTTTCCCCCATTTTTCAGCAGCAGTTTATGAGTGTGTTGCTCTTCCTTTCGATAATGTTTCCTACTTGCTCTTGAGTTTTGATTTTCAACTTTTGAAGTGCTACCATTAGTGAGACATAGACACACATCTTAGGGGTAGCTCACAAAGAAAAAAAGCTTTATTTTCTGTTTGCCTGTCTTCATTTCTGTATCTCAGGTTATCTTTTGACCAAATGGAAGCAAAATAAATATTTTGGTTATAAAAAGCTCTATGAAACACTGATGACCACTATTAGTGATTAGAATTAACAATTGCTAAAACTGTTTTTGGCATGCCTTGCTTCTTTTAGCATTTCTTTCCGTGCTTAGTACTGAAGGTTGAATAAGGAAATTTTCTGAAATGGACAGTCAGCTCAAAGATGTCTAGAAGCTGTTTCCTCTCCTAAAAGTTATTTGGTTTAAAGAGTGGTTCTACTTTTTCCATTTCTGTTCCCTGTAGCAATTTATAGTAGATATTAATTCTCAATTTTGGAGCTCCCTTCAGTCACCCACGTACTTCTGATATCTGCCCACTGCTAATGAATATGAATGAAATGAAAAGAAATACCTCATAACTTAAAATTATTATTGTAGAGTCTGATAGAAATGGGCAGGTTTGTATAAAATACTCCGAAGTATATTTTTTAAGAACCATCCCTATAATTCTTTGAAGAACAGATGTCAAAATGTACTGTGATAATTTCTCAGAGAAAGTAAATTGTATTAAATTAGAGGCAGAAAAGTCACACAAGAGGCAAATACTTAAATTCCTAAATTAAATTTTATACAATACTGCATATATGAATAGAGCTGTTTGCATTATTCATTGTGCATAACTCATTGGCCAGATTTAAGCCTTTTATGTTGAGGCACACCATGATTTTGATAGCTTTATTTTTTGATTATTTATAGCACTTCAATGAGGTCTTTGTAAGAATAAATGTACAGTGCATCTTGCACAGAAAATTGCTTGGCCATAATGATGATATAGAGATCTGATGTGTTTTAGAGGTCCATTATTAATCCTCTTTCTTACAAATAATAATAATATTAAAAAAAATAAAAATTCTTTATGTGCATCCTAATCAGCAGTGGAAAAATTTGCATAATGACCAAGAGCAAACCTACATCTGCTCTTGGTTTAAAACATTTACATGCAGGTGTATGAAAAGAGTAGATTTCGGGGCAAGCTGAAATGAAGAGCCTGTATGAACAGTATGATTACCTGGCTTTGAAAAGAATAAAGTGACTGAATTCTCAACAGCTGCAATTAGCAACAGGCTAATTTTGATGGCTTCTTTTTGAGTTTTTCTACTCTGTTTAAGAAAATCACTGTAGAACAGTGAAGTGGACTTTGATAGCATATGGGAATGTACAAGGCCAATGTGAATGTAAACAGAAAATCTTTATTTAAAATGCTGTCAACAGTGTGAGAATCAGGGTGTGTTAATGGTTTAGCTCGCCTTGGTGAAGGCAGATGGAAAGTAGAAATTCATTCCTTCTGATGGTGATTGTGTACCATAAGTGCAAATAATAAGTAAAATAATGAGAAGAAGCATCTTATTGTAGACGCCTATAATTGTGCCATATATAAACAAAACTACTAAATTATTTTCTTAGTCAGGTTATTTTATTTAGGTTAATGATCTTCTGTACTGAGATATAATAATAATAATTAGATTAGTTTTCCAAATTGCAGACTCTAATATTCAAAACCAATATTTAGACTGAAGGAGGAAACAAACGTTCCAAAGAGTGCAGAAACAAAATAGTCAGGAACTAAACCATAACGCTGAAAATTCTGGCACTCCTATCCAATATTACCAAACACAAAATGTGGAGATCGTGCTGAGGTCTGCGAGATTGTCCCAGTGTACTGTAATTGTAGCAAACTAGAATGTGGATAGAGGACTTTTTATAACAGTTGTACTTTTTCATTGTGATGGCATTAAGTGCTTTGCAGGCATTAATGCTTTGATACCAGTGTGTCACCCTTTCAACAGTTATACAACTTCTGAGCAAATATTTTGTGGCTGCTAAGATATGAAATAGACTTTGAGTTGGCTCTGGAGAGATGCTAAACTCAGTTTGTGTAGCGGAAGTGAAAGTCAATAGTCTGCTTTGTCACACTGAAATAAATAAGGAGAGTTCTCATGATGCTGATCTGTTATAAATGAAATGAGTTAATTGGTTTTTGCATAGTTAATAAGTTATTAAGTGTTAATTAATAAATGTTATAATTAAAAGTTAATGAATTAAGTTGTTACACCTTGTTAGTAATTAAAGTTAAAGTTGATGTTAATAAAGTTGAGAAATATGTTTGTATCCCCTATTAAAAAGGTTAAATCAATCCCAACTCCTGATCCCCAGTTAAAGTGTTAAAATATGTTATTTAAAAGTTTTCTTCAGTGTTAACAGTTAAATTGTTATGTAAGAACCCTATTCATGTTATTAGATTTGTTCTGTGACATTTTTATTTGAAGTTATTAATTATTTTCAAGTATACCTATCCCAGACACGAGCCAAGTTAAAGTGCAATATTAAGGGACCAAAGCTATTCTTAGCTCACTCTCAACGGCCGGTA
>WEIT01015974.1:98586-125012 GCA_013389985.1 Dryoscopus gambensis | reverse complement strand
CCTAGACTCAACGAACCACGGAGAAGCAAATGGGCGGACTATGGGCGGTGCTGGACCTTCAGGAGAGTCTATAAAAGTAGAACACGCAGGAACCGTTGGCCTTCTTTCAGGAAGACTAGCTCCTGAGAGGACCCAGTGCTGCTGCTCGGTCAGCCTCCCTGCTTTGGGACTCTTTATTATTACATCCAGCAGCACTGACTAGCCATTGTGCTTTGGCTCATTGCCCTGTACGGCACATAAGTGTCTCTGATTCCTACCCGGGCTTTTTACATTTTTATTTTAACTTTTATTTTTCTGTAACCAATAAATTATCTTTTTAAGATAATTTTCGAAGCTCTTGTTTGTTTTCCTTTTTATTTATAACATGATCCATCAGCAGGGCAGAAGGGATCCACTCAGGATCAGTGTAGCTAATCACTGTTCAGTGTGGTTGGAGCCAGCACTTTACTCACAGCTCGCTGATGATAGCCATGCAACCACCTTTGGCTCCCGCTGGAGAGTCAGCATTGCAGCGTCCCTTCTGACTGGTTGAGAAACACACTGATACTCTGCTGAGTACAGAAATCCTTCAACAGGAACAGGAGTTGTAGATGAGCAGTTACTGATGTGTTCTTTGGTAACAGTTATGTGCAACTCTGGATAAGACCTGGTAACTCCAACAAGCCTTTAATGCAACAAGCAGTGAAAGAAAGGAATCGTGTTGAGTGTCTGGTTTCAGTGTACATAACATTGGCTCATCCTAAACAAAGTGTTCCTGGAGCTCAAACAGTTGTTAGACTGGTTATCCTTGTAAGTATAATTGAATGGAAGCCCTTTTCCTCACAGACATGAGGAAAGAGCAGTTTTCTATACTGCTGTTCAATACAGACCTTGCTCATGTCTAGTGAGAGCCTGTGAGTTTATGCCACCAGTACAAGTGGACAAGCAGTACAAGTCAATGTTTGTTTGTTTTCCTATTGCTGTTATTGTCAGTGATCTTTCTTAGAGACCAAATAAAACTGCTTTTGTAAAGGTAAAATAGAAGCTGTTGTCAAGGGAGGTTGCGACTTAGCTCTTCGCAGTCACTGACATCCCAGTCTCTGGACTAAATTCAGTTTTTGAAGGTATGAATAAGGGTTGCTACCTAAGGGACTTAAATCTATGTGCCTTAAACTGGCACTTTTACTTTTTTTTAATATTACAATGAGATCTTGGCCAGCTTCACCACCTTTTTCTCCTTCCCAGTCTCCCAGAGGATTTGCAGTAGTCTTCTTTTTCCTGCAGTTGTGGAGTACTTTAGGTTTGGCCCATTGCCTGGAAGCTGCAGCTTATCATTTGTGGTTTGTCTCAGTCCAGCTTTTTCTACTTTTCTATATCAGTATTGAGATCTCAGTTCTCTTTTGTGCTCCCTTCCCTATTCCAACCCCCATCCTTTTTTCACTCTTGAGCTTTTGCTGGCTTTTTCCTTTTCCTAATTGCAAAAGCCTAGATGAAAAAGATTTTTTAATCTAAACTATTATTTTACTTAAGTAAGGCTGGCCTGAATCAAGGAGCAGCTGTGCTGCTGACGAGCCTGGACCATGCCAATCATTTGGGAGTTGGAGCTCATGTCAAGTTAAACAAATTCTGGAGCTGGGTCAATGCAAAGGATGGTTCCCTTCTTCTCTCATGAAGATCCAGATAGTTCTCCTGGATATTGGTAGAAAATTTTTATCTTTGACTTTAAAAATAATCAATTTTCCCATCAGCATATTGTGAGTTCCAGTTTGAAGTGCCTCTGATTCATGAAGCCAAGCCAAACTGTCAAGTTTAGTGGCACCTTCATTTTGTTGTAAAAAAGATGCCACAGCCTTGAGAAACATGGGCATCCTCTGATTCTGGAATGCTGAGCCAGGAACTGAAAAAATTTGATCTGGATATTTATTTCCTTCAGTTAAAAAAGAAATAGTCCTTGCCAGTTTTGCACTGTATGTTTAGACCTCGTAAGATGAAAAATGTTCCTACAAAAATATCTTATTTAACAGTCATGTAGTCTCTGTGCCAAACTACCTTGAAGACTAACACGTCTGTTTTTATGGGCTTAAAGAAACAGGTTTGTAGGAGATTATTTATATTTCATGAAGATGAGTGAAACCCTTTAAAATGGAATGGAAAATTATTTTGTAAATTTAACTCTTTCAGTTAAATGTCACATTAGTCAAGAACCTTCTTAGAACCTTCAAGATGACAGACTCAGAAATGGGAATTGATAAGTAGGACTATTTCATGGAAACAAAAATTTTGATTCAGCAAAAGGCTTATGAACTAAAGTAAGTCTCAAACTAAGCGTTGCTGGTGTAATCCTGTTTGAAAAGTGGTAGCTTTAGCTAAAAATATTCCTAAACAAAACAGAAAAGCAAGACTTCAAGGAGTATGTTGTTTGAGTTTTCAATATGGTAGGTTTTTTCTTTTTTCTCCTATTTTTAGTGATTCATTTTATTATAAATACATATTATTTTTGAGGGATGCTCTGAAGTTGTTAAACACAATCTTTAATTGGTATTTATAGTTAAAGCAAGCGAGTTAGTGTATATTTTATTAGCATAGAATTACTGCACTGTTAAATCCAGAATAAATAGTGCCCATATTTTAAGATAAGTACAGGATAAGTACAGATTAATTATTTTACACTGGATTTTGTTATTTTACACTTAACAGTAAATTAATTTGGTTCAGCTAATGCATATTAAATCTAGATCCTTGTGAAATATTGCTTAAGACCTTGTATCAGTATTTCAGAGAGTATATTGCTGGGAAACATAATTAGGTTATGTAACTGAATTAGAACCTGCCCAAGGAATATGCACAGTTCTCCTTTTCATCTGTTAAAAGAGACTCTAGTAAGAAGTAGAAATGGGAATTGTATTTTTTCCCGTGAAAGACCATTTTAGAATTTTTTAAATTGATGTCCTTAACTGGATTCCTCTTTTACATAATGTAGGCTTTATCACTGAAAAAAAAGAGGAAGTGTGTTTGTCTACAGTTTGCACACAAAGGTTTGCTCTGTAGAATGATGTAGAATTGAGATAAGCATCTCTGGAATATTAAGTTCCTCTAGAGTGCAAGAGCAGGTACATTTGTGAGAGTGTGTCTGTGTGCACACACTCCTGCATGCAAGTGGTTTTACCCAGGTTTGTGCATTTTGAAATGTTGGCCAGCTCCTCTCAGTGACCTCATTCTCCTAATTTTATTTTTTTTAATACTCTGCTGTTCAGCTCATTCTGAGGAAATCTCCTCCCTGCCTTTCTCTGCCTTTTCTTTATTGTTTTCTTCAGCTAAGCCAGTGGAATTTGGCACTATTAATTGAATGACTGCCATCATCTTTTAGAGTGGCAGATGCTGTGTGCTCTTTATTTTGGATCAAAGTTTTTACAGTCCAGAAAAATCAGGCTTTATGTGTTACCTTTAATGGACCTCTCAGTGTTCCTACAAGAGAAATAAACTTCTAGATGATTACATGCCCCTGTTAATGAAAGTGTGATAAATGATGTAGTGTTTTGTTTGGCCTTTGGCATCATGAACACATTTTTCTTTTCGGTTCATGATTTGAGATATCTTCAGAGACACCTAACATAAAATAGCTAATAAAAGATCTTGGAGAAGAAAAACCAAAAACAATGCAAAAAGCAAATGGTAAAGGAAATAATCCAAAACTTTAGATGGGTAGCATCCTGTCTTCTTTGAATAATCAAGAATTACCAGAAAAAAACCCTTTCTTTTTATGAGGTAACCCTACCACATCAAAACTAAATTTTAAATTTAATTTTCATATTATATACCATTTTTCCTTCTTGCTAATGAACAGGAAATAGACTATGTAGAATTCAAATATTTTTTTTTTAAATCAATGATAGATGCTTTTCAGTTCAAAGTGGCGCATTAAAATGAAAAACAAACGTTGTGGATGATGTTTGGGTGAGTCACTTTGGATGGTCAGCTAGAAATACTTCCTGGCTATTTCTAGATTCTTGGCATGACCAGGGATATCAATATTCTCAATCCCTCCTGCTTCCTGTCTGTGTCACATTCTGGCTCCTGTTGCTCCACTGCATCTGAAGCTTTCAATGGGTAATAGAGGTGGTTTTAGACTTTGGTGGGAAGACGAAGGTTTTTCAAACCTCCTAGGCAGTTGCATCAGGAAAAAATCATAGAGGGCTACATGGTGCTCACTCCCAGTCCACTGGGATTATGGATGAAATACAGGGATTTATTTGTATCTTAGGATATTACATCTCAGCTGCTGCTTGCTCTTGCATCCCAGCAAGCATTCAGAATCGCATCCAACAAGCTACTGGCCTGGAAGATATGTCAGGCTTGTAACTTTCACTTAAGTGTCTTTTGCAGGAATAAACCCCTTAAAATAAGACAAAATTAGACATCATACTCAGTTTCTAAAGGCTTCAATCACTGTAGCTGTGAGGCCAGGTAAAGTTCATCTTGAGACAAATTGAGAAAAAAAGAAAGATAAAATCAGCCTTGAGGAAGGTCAGAGATGAAGCAGTTATTTGAAAAACAAGCACTTATCTGAATAACAGCAGAGCTAATTCAGTTACCAAAGCAGGGAGAAGGGGAAAGGCAGGGTGTGGGGGTGAGGGAAGATGTCTTTACAATTGATATATCCTCTATGGACAGAGGAGTGGGACTGGTACAATTGTTCCATTAAGTGCAGGTATTTTTCTGTCTTAAGCCTCTGAAATCAATGCCAATAAACTCATAAACACAGCAAGATTTGACTTTGAGGGAATTAATGCGGCCCAAATAAGACTGGATATAAATATAATGAAGAAATAAATTTATATTATATATCTAAAACGATTTGTCAAACTGGTCTAAAAATAATAACATTCCAACCCGGAAGAGGAGAAACTGGATTAACGTTAACAGGCTTTATTGAAACTCACTGAAATCCACAAGAGGAATTCTGTTATGTCAGGATTGTCACATGTAACAGGAAATGGCATAAAACTCCAACATTTTTGAGACAAAGTCTTTAACTAAGGGAAAGATGTGTAAAGGGAAACATACCAGTTTAGTTCTGTAAATGAGTATTCTTGCAACTGAAGCAGAAGTGTTACTGTGAAAGGCAATTGTATGAATGAGTTTCTAAGTCCTTGTTGTCCTATATTTACATCATAAGGTTTCTGAAGAGAGTCTTTAGTCCCCTGCTGTGTATTGTAAAACTTGATGTTCTGTTCTTTGGGAACAGCAGCAATTAGGATGTAGATCATGCAAAACATTTCTGGTTGTACAGTCATTAAAAATTCTCTCTCTGGCCCTGTCATGGCACTGCTGGGAATGTTCAAGGACTGCTGCAGCACCACCAGAAAACAAACCTAATGCTGCCCATCTCAGCCACTCTTAAAGGGTTGCAAGGTAGTGCTGGTCTTTCCAAATTTTCACCTCCTTATAGAGAAGATAAATATTTAATCTACTCTGTTTGTTTTTGTACATAATGTCTTTCATTATTTGAATTTTATTCTATTCCATCTTTTTGTTTCAGAAAATTAAGACATTTCAAAATGAAAATTGTGGTTTTGTGGCCTATAGTTTTAAAACGTAATGTAGACCAAGAGGTTTTAATGCAGTCTGGCACCTGTATATTTCACATGATACATAGAGAAGCCTGCAATCCTTATCTCTATAAATACAACTCAAAGTGGTTTTACTTGATGTTTTGAACAAAAATGAGTCCTTTATTTCATTTTGTTGTTTGCTCATAGATTTGAGGCACTGTGTGGACTCTTTTCTTGCACTAGAAGTGGTCACTAAGAAAAATATAGATGAAAGCCATCTTGTAATTGAAGTTCTGTTTCCCACTTAGACCTATGAAACAACACAGATCATGAAAGCTCAGGTTAATGTTTTCCAAGGAGCTTTACAAAGGAAGTGCTCGTTGTCATCTTGCTTCCCTCAGCATCCATACCTGATAGATTTCCTGATAGAGGAAATTATTACGGTAGAGTGGGTAGTCACACCAGCAAATCTGAGGCATCTTTCATCTCCTAATTCCTGTGATCACAGCAAAGATTTATGTGTCAAATGATTGTGCCAGGAAATATGCCCCTACTTCATGTACCGAGATTAGAAATTAGTGTGCATAAGCACAGTGTCCTGGTTTGGTTAATATTTTTGCATTTTATATAAATGAAGATTTTATTTATGTTACGAGATGTTATAAATAAGAGGCCAGATTATCAATTTAACAATTGTCCATTCATTTTATACTTCATTGTAGTTTGTTGTTCATTACCTGAATGTTATATTTCGTCCTTTATTAACTGTTACTGCTAATTATCCTGTTGTAAACCACCCTCCCCTCAATTCAGAGTAAGCTACTCCTTATCAGAAAATGCTAATTTCAGGAATGAATGGAATTCTCTCACCCTTCCCTGTTGCCTAGCTACCCTCCCCAGGCCTGTGTGAAGATACCAGAGAGAAGAAAAAAAACAGAAAACCTGATATGCAAACAAGAGCCCAAAGGACCCTTGGGAGAAGCAATGAAACCCTAGAAAAAAGAAGTTAAGGACGAGCCAACAAACTTTTTAAGAAAATCAACCCAATTACACGATCAGTTGGAAGGAGAACATNAGGCAGTTCATGGAAGGGCTCTATGATCAGTTCATCCACACTTTAAGATCCCTGAAGGCTGTTACCAACATTTTTCATGGCACACTTGGAATCACTATAGTAGCTTATGTCACTGCCACCCTTAGAAAGACTATTAATTTCCTTCTGTGTTATTGTCAAGTTTAGTTACCTGAATATAGAATCCCTTCTTCCCTGCAGAGAACCTGCCATACTTTGAGCACTGTGTTGTACATTTCTTCCTAGAAATGTTCTGGATATAAAGTACAAGATTGTCTGAGTATCAAATAGACTGAGGATTAGCCTTCAGTTATATCCCACTGTGATTCCTACAAGAGCTGACAGCCTGGGCTCAGCCCTCTGGGACAGCAACCTGCCTTAGGCGTGGAAAAACATGGATCTGGTATTTGCTTATTGGTGTATTACAGATTTTACAAGTAGTATTTTATCTGGCTCATGTTTCTCTCCTTCCTGGTTTCTGTTTGATTCCCTTCACTTCTCCAGTTTCCTCTCCTCATGAGTCAGCTGTATTTTCCACAGGCATTCTTGAAACTAGGCCACAGTAGACTACTACTGTCTTTCTATCAATCAAATTACCTTAACTGCTGTAAAAGTTCCAAACCAGCATCCCTCCTTCCTTTTCTTTAAGTCCCCAGTGTGTCCAACCATCACAACTCTTTATAACTTTTTTATTCAGACGCTCTTTCATGTTCAGATGATCCTTTTTCGACAACTACTACTTTCTTAAAAACATCATCCCTCTCTGTTTCTCTCAAATTACCCTTTACAACTCTAATTCTGTCCAGCACATCCATCAAGGTCATCTTATCAAGCTTTTATTTTCCTGCGCAGTGTTCATGCATCTTCACATCACAAATGTCATACTTCATTGATCTCTGTCAGCACAAATATTGCCAGCTTCCCTTTCTTCCCCTCACACCCATTTTCAAGCAATTTTATGAAGCAGAATAATTTTCTTAGCCCAGCTTGGCTAATCATGTTCAATCCTTCCTAAACCCCTTTGTCTTGCACAAGAAATGAGCGAATTATGAGAACAGGAAATCTCGACAATTGCTAGGATGAACCACATGGTGTAGTAGTCTCAGAAAATTGTAGAGACAGCTTTTCCCAAATTATCCCCTGGATTTCCCAACATTGCCGACTTATTGTGTGTCTCTTTTGGGGTTTTTTGGTGGGTTTTTGTTGGTTGTTGGTTGGTTTGTTTTTGTTGATGGTTTGGTTTTGGGGTTGTTTTGTTGGAATGATTGGGGTACCTGCCCATAATTGCAAAGAGCTGCTTGGTGGGATTCAGTGGGACTGTTCCCAAAGCTGCTGCACAAACCTCCGTGGCTGCTTTGTTTCCTGGCATATTGCTGGTTACTTGCCTGCACACACAGCTCTCTGAAAACATCCCATAATGCTGCAAGTGGGTGTAGTAGGTGTTAATTTGCGATTGTGCACATTGTTTTTCAACTAAGATCTGTACTTGAAATCCATCTGCTACTGAGCAGGGCCTCTTTCTGTTGAGTTTATGTTCCTTCTACACCCATCATTTCCCTTTTGTTAAGTGCAAAGTTGTTTTGAAACAACACCTTCAGAAATGCACTAAATGGGCTTGCTGTCATTCATTGTTATGAGGGGCTAGGTGAATAGGACAGTTTTCCTCCCAACAGAAACGTGTACTAATGGTCAAATGACCTGCAAACACAATCTGACTCTCATTAAAGTTAATGGGAATCAGGTCTCAGACTTGTCTGACACCTGACAGGATGTCACTTAGTGAGAAAGTTTGTTTAGAGAGTAAAAAATTACCACCAATTCTAAGATGCCTCAAATATTTTTTCCCTGTTTCCCTTGTATTTCTTTTTCCAAAAATCATTTTAAAAAGTTGTCCTAAAGTATAACATTTAAAGTGTTTCCCTTTCCCACTTTTTTTTTTTTTCGTTTTTCCTTCTGCTTTTCCTCAACCCACAGAAACCAAGATGAGCTTTTGCTAGGCATCATTCTGCAGCTTTTAATTTTTTTCAAATTCAAAAATAATCTATCAGCAGTTCAGCACAATATTTTAGGTGAGATATTGCCTAAAATGGAAGACTGAATTTTTTTTGGTTACTTTAACATGATGCTGCGCTTTACTGCTGTGGTACAGAAAATATTGAAATGCTTTTCTTTCATTTTTCTATTTTTTTTTCAGCTTGTTTATTGTTTCTCATCTTGGTTATGTCCAGTTCAACACTTAGTAGGCAACACTATTAAATTCTAATCACTTGGTTGAACAAAAGCCTGCTTCATAAATCATTCTTTAATAGCCTGTCTAAAATTTCTTTAGGGTGTTGAAGCTGCATTGCAATGTTGCTTGGCCGATCAGACTCTAATTATAGAAATTATACATCCAGCAGTTAAACCAG
Organism: Dryoscopus gambensis; assembly: GCA_013389985.1. Classification (NCBI taxonomy): domain Eukaryota; kingdom Metazoa; phylum Chordata; class Aves; order Passeriformes; family Malaconotidae; genus Dryoscopus; species Dryoscopus gambensis. The sequence continues at coordinate 116,001 of WEIT01015974.1, read as the reverse complement.
TAAACAAGCCTTCCCCGACTGGGGCAGTAATCCTGTGTCAGTTAGGATCTTTCCTGTTGATTCTGGATTTCTGTCACTCTAATCCTGCTGTGCCCTGAAATCTATTGCATATCACCCCTGTACTACTTGGGCTTCACCTAGGGCTGTCTTTGCTGCTGTTTATAGCCTGCCTCACTAGATTCCTTCTTTAGAAGTAGCAATAAGCATTTTAGCAATTAACTCAAAAAACCATAAGATTATTAAAATTATTCTGTAGCATGACACAGTACCGTTGAATACAATAGAGAAGAAAGAAAAAATCATAAAATATTTTCTGGATTGTTATTTTAGTCTGCTGGTTATGTTAAAATAGAAGCTAAATGATTCAAGAAATATTACTAGCACTGTTGTTTTACAGCAAGGAGTAAAATTAAAGGGTTTATAAGGTTCTTGTCAAATGATTTCTGTGCCATGCATCACCAAACCACCCTCCCTTCATTTTTTTTTTAATAGTAGTTATTTTTATCAAAAAATTTGGCAGTGTTACAGCTGCACCTCAGGAACTGTGGGTTGAAATGGGAAGGGAATCATGTAGGTTACAAAATGTAAAGTGTTAATTATTTTTCCATTTCTTATTGTTAGTAATAAAATTTCCTTTTAGCAACAGATGATATACACAAAGACAACAATAAAAAAGAGTAGCAGAAGGAGGGAGAGATGGAAGACAGCAAGAAGTCTTAACCAAGTATTCGTAGTATAAAATTACAATAATTGATCTTGGTTTGGTTTTTAATTCATTTTGTTATAAATTTTTCTTTATGACATTGTGCTGGGAACTGAGTTTAGGGACAAGATTTCAGTTTCAATCCATCAGTTACCACTTGCCTACAATAAATCTAATAAAACTGTTGTCAGTTCTACTAGATGCAAAAGCTACAGTAGATGGCTGGCATGGTTAAGTTTTACTGTAGTAGAAACTGGAATACTTAAAGATCACTGCTATTCTCAGTGCATTTAATTTAATAATCTAACTCAGGAGATATATCTGGGAGGCTGACACATGGGAAAGCTCTATCTGCTGCATTCTCCAAACTCTGAAAAAAAAATGTGGGCAGGCTGCTTCCTCAGAATTTTGCTGAGCAACAGAAGAGTCTTCCATCCGTTCTTATGGACTGTTACTGAGTTGTGTTCCGTAGGATCAAGAACCTTCATGGGTTTTTGGGATTTTTTTTTAAGCAGTTCTCTGTGTGCTTCTTTACCTCGAAGGCAGTAATGAAGTTTGTCTCAACATCTGTGCCTGTGCAGAATTTCCTAAGTTGTCACGTTTATAGCTTAACAGTCTTGAAATGGATGGACTGAACAGCAGTCAGCATTTGGCAGATAAAACAAAAAAACGTCTCCCAGGCACAGCCCAGTATCACCACTGGCTGTTAGTTTCAGACACTCCATTAACACAGAACCGCTGTTACTCAGCCATGAGCCTAAACCAAAGTTTTTATCATTTGGTGTTACTGTATAAAAAAGACCAGAGGAGGGCCAATGTTTTTGTTTAAACCGCTGAGTGGGAAAGAAGATTTTTCTGAGCCTCATTGTTGCACCAAGCACTCCCAGGCACTGGTGATCTCCCCCGACCACAGTGGGAAGGAGCAAATCCCAACACTCCCAGCATGGCCATTGTCTCTGTGGAGAGACAATCCCTGGAGTTCAAGGCGTGGATGGAATGAGCTCACACAGATTCGCTCCACTTGCTGCTTCTCCTGATTAAAGTCCTGGCAGAGGGGAAATCATAACAGCTTACCTTTATGTCAGCATAATCAAATAAAAGCTCTTTGAAGGGTAATAGCTGGAACCATAGTTAGGAAATTGTCACACAAGCACTTCAAGAAAGATAAAGGTAATATTAATTATTTTACAAGTAATTTCACTGAATATGGTGTCATGAAAAAGAATAATGGTTAGCAGTCATCTAATTCCACAGAAAATCTGAGCCAGTCCAGTTTATGCTCATCTGTGAATTTGTTTGCTATGAATTTCTTCAATGCCTGATAGTTTGTCCATTCAAAACTTTGCAGAAAATGTTTTAGCAGTTCTAAAAATTTTTCTGAAAACGTATGTACTGGCTAACTCTTATGAAGCCATTTAGCAACCCTCACACAGTTGTGACAGTTATAGAAGGATTATATCAAAAGCTGCTTTTTAGCAGTATAAATTTTTCAGATGGAGGAATTTTTATTCCTTACAGGAAGATGATACTACATCTTTATATTCCTGACTGCAGCACAGGTAAAACAGATACTGAGAGACACTGAACTCAGTTCTGTGAGCTCTGAATCCATTCCTAAATGTGCATTCATTGCAAGGAGTGAATGCAGAGTTTACAGAGTTCAGCCCAGGTTGCATAATTCAAATCAAAGTACAGAAGAGTCAAGTGCTCAGCAGTTTCTCATTGCTTACAGGACCTTTTTTCGTAGTATCTGCTGTGCTGCTATGTGAGATCAGCTTACTTCTCCCTGCTGACTCCTGCCACAGGCAGGTGGGGAAGGAGACCCCTACACCACCTTCATGAACTTGCCTCATCACTAAGGAAACAAACATTTAGTAAAAAAAAAAAAAATTATTTTAGCTCAATGACTCTTCTTGTCTTTACTCTGACAGTGTTTGTATCGCCTTTCTGGTGACTAGCAAGTTGTGAATTCATGGGTTGTACTGATATAAATGCAAATTTTTGTGTTTGTATACATTGTAAATACTTACACAAGAGGCTACCTTTTGCTGCAATGTTCTACTTGGATTGATGTCATGACAAGTTTGTAGTAAGTTAACAACTACATCTGATGAGAGTAAGACACTGGAATAACTTCAAATAATGTAACAATAAATCAGTGTTTAATCTTTGTTATAGGTAAACTGAAACAGATACTGTGTGAAGACTAATGTATTCCAGTCCAGTGAGCATTTGCTTCTTATTATGCATTTTAGCAAATGAAGTGTTGCTAAATTTTGGTTGAAACATGACCTTGGGCAGAATAGGCACAATTGCATAAAATCCTAGACGTTTGCACTAGGTGTACAGAAATCAACCTTTTTCCTTTTCCTTCAGCTTGGGTCATTTAGCAACCATAGTGAACACCATAAGCATTACATCTACTTTTTTTATGATAAATCACTGTTAAAACAATATTTTTTTCAGAGAGTTGTGGGAGCATCAAACACTGAAGCGCAGATTATGGAGTTCTCTCCAGCACCTGGATCACCATGTCTGCTCACAGGTCCTTGCTGCAAAGGTCTCTGTTCCCCACACAGCCATCAGGGCTGTTTTCTGTTGAGAAAACAGATCAGTAACATTATGTTGTGTTGACACCCAGAAATGAGTCATCTCTGTGTCATTTCTGAAGATGCAGTTTAAATCAGATCTCCTGACCTCATGCTTCCTTTTGCCCCCTTTCTTCTCTTTCTGCTCCACATTCCTGGGGAGAAACTGCCAGCACAGGAAGATACAGGCTGCAACCAGCAGTGATCAAACCCTTCAAGAGCTTTCCATTAATTACTCATTTCAGTAGATTTTCCTGCTTGGTGACTCATTTCCCTTCAGAAGTTGTGTGCTGATGTGATTGACACCTTCACTTTATTCCAAGAACTATAATTTTGTTTACAGCTCAGTTTTTTGGGAATATGAGAGAGAATGTTTTCCACTCAGTGGTCATTGATCAGCTTATTAATTAGCAAGATCTACATGGTTTGCAGTAGGTGGATGTAAGTTAAGTGAAGGACATCAAAAGCAGGTTATTCCTGCTACTGCTCCACAAAGCAACTCAGTCCGGCAGCATCAACACTCCTGCTCTCAGTGTGAACCGGAGCAATCCACCTAATGCAATTATAGTACAAATAATTTGCTGCCTAAAAGCCTGGCCAAATGTATTTCCTCAGTACAGATATATTTACTGAGCAGTTTTCTAAGACCTTCTGAAGCATTTTCGCTTGTCTCCACCAGGGCTGGTTTCAGTATGGTATTTCAGCGCTTGCGTATTCAAGTTAAAAGGAAAAAGAGGGTGAAACAAAAGACAAAAAGATTTGTCTAATAACAAATCAGTTGCACTTCAAATGTGCTCTTCCTCAGGTGAGTTTAAAGGATAATAAATCCTAATTTATAAGACAGTGATTAATTCAGTCTTGTCCCATGCTGTCATTTTTTGTACGTAAACAACTATGGAGTGATCTAATAGCAATTTACACCCACTTCTTCCATGCTCCAAATGCTCCTGCTAGCTATGTTGAACAACACTAGTTATTTGAAAATATCTAATTTTTAATTAATAAAACTACTTTTAAGTAAAGACAAATACACAGTAACTCTGATTTTTGCCATTTCTTGTATACACTTTCACAGGCATGCAAGCATTTTGTATGTACATGGAAAGTGGTGCCTCTGCTTTGTATACATAGTTGTATGCATTTACCAACCCACTGAACAAGAAGCGGAAGTTAAATTAAGATTTCTCAGAGAGATTCAGAATAATGTGTTGAAAATTATAAGAAGGAAAATTATGAACACAGGTAATTACAGACACATTGGGAATGTATAAATGCCTTGCTATCATTTCTATTTATTTTCTAGTGTGTAGTTCTGTTGGAAAATGTTGATTAATCAATGTGAAAGAGACTCAGTATTTTTAGTGGGGTAAATTTTGTTTCATTCTAACAAAATCAGGTGATTTATTCTTGTTTATGCCTTTAGATTGGCTTTTTTTTTTATTAATTCTTCCTTGCTTCAACAGAAATCTGACTTCCAAAATAACTTTTATTAATTTCTTTGTTTTGGTATTTATTAAAATATATTAAATGCATCCCAGCATTTTGTAGACTTTCTTCATTAACAAAGACTGGTCTGAGAATCTCTGTCTGACCAAAATTAACAACTAGGTCTTTATTTATATTTTTTACATGTGGTATTAGAGCCACCTAAAAAGCCTCAAGGATATTTTCTGCCTTTCTTTCAAGAAGTGGCAAAGAGACATGATTTCTGTTTGACTTCTTCCCTGCTGCACATGGAAACTTTGTTCATTATATTTTCCCTAATTGTGAAGAGCCTCTGAGGGACTGCTCTCCAAATGTGGAACATTATTTTTGGGTTCAGTGGCTTCATTTGTTGCAGTGAAGAAGAAAAGGGAGAAGGAAGTTAAGTGGGGAAATATATTCAGCATCTGTGGGAAATTAGTCTTGACCAGCTGCTGGCCCGAGACAGTTATGAGATATGAGAAGCAATTGGCTGTGTTTTAGAAGATATTAAAATTTATTGGAATACACATTTAATAGAGATTCTTCAGTGATGGTGAGGGGTACAGATTTTGTTAGGCTTTCAGGAGTTCTAAAACAATTATGTTCCTATCCCAAGTTGAGGAAAGGTAGAAGAGGAAACTTACAAAACATCTTCCATTATTCCTTCCCACTTCTAGTTTTAAACTCTAGCTTATTTTTTCTCCCTCTTCCATTCTCTGGATGTTGATGTTCTCTTCTTTCCTCAATAGTCTATATTTTAATTCAGTCTTAGGTTCCTCAGTTTGTTGTTTGTTCTTTCCTTGTCCTTCATACACATTATGCTGCAGTTTCCCCCCAAGCTGTGATATTCCCTGTGCTGCTCCTCATCCCTCTTTTTCTTTGTTCTGTCTCTCCAGTGCCTCTCTCCAATCCATCTTTCTCACTTTGTCATTGTTGTACTCACCTCCCTAAGGTGCTTCTCTGTATCCCAGGATGACACTTTTGGAAGCAAATTCTATTGGGGGTTCCTTTTTCAAATATTCAGAAAAATTTATTCCAGGTATAAAATCAACTGCACAAAACAACTGCTCCTCTAATTAGCACACTGAATAAGCTTCCTTTGTTGTTCAACTGCAAAGCTATTGTCTCATAAATGGGGATGTTGGGACATGGAACATATCCCAAGATATTGTTATGATAATAAATAGTTTACTGCTTTCAGCAAGGGAAAAAGAAACATTCTGGTATTTTAAAATGTTTTGGGGTTGGTTGGTTTTCGTGTTTTGTTTTTTTTTTCAAAATTAAATCTTGGCACTTGACACAGATTGAAAAAATATTCAGTTTGAAGGAGTGTGTGTTCCCAGAGAGAAGTTGTCCTGGTAGAGGGTTTTTAGGTGGATTTGAACCATTCTGGTGGTAGTTCAACAGTTCTTTGAGTCAGAATTAACTGGTAATTAATAACAGAAATAACTGAATATCTTGTTTAACTAGAATGAAAAATAACATAGTTCTGGTTTGCAACCTAAAATTATTGATTGACTAAACTTTTTTATTCTGGTTTGGGGGTTTTTTTGGTGAGTTGTTTGTTTGTTTTAGTTTTTCTTTAAAAACCAAACCAAACAAACAACCCCCCAAAACTTGACTACTGCTGTAATATTTTTTATATCACGGAAGGAACTGAAATGATGACCCCAAAACATTTGAAGTCCTTGAAACATTTTAGCACTTATTACGGTGTACTCAGCAGAGGAAGCCTCTTTTGCTACTGCCACAGGAACAAACAGTAATAACCTGAGTTATGAAATATGATTGTGATTTCCCCTCATCCTGCTTCTTCTGAACTCTGAAGCTTGTGTGCTATTTCTGAGGCTGCACAGGAAAGTGAAGGGATTCTGGCAGAATGTAAATCATGAGAATCATTAACATTTCAGGCCAATTGCTCTCCAGCAATGTGTAATCATATCAGAGATGATTGATGGGATTGGTGACCCACAAGATAGATATTATGGGTCATTCCCCCATATTTCCTCATTTTCTTTCCCCTTTTGCTGATCCTGGTTTCAGATAACATCACTCAATCAATTTCACTGCTGGTCTGGAGCTGTATTCTTCCAATATCAGATATCATATCAGATATATCTCTGGGTAGATATACGTTCTGCTTTACTGGTTTTTGTGCCTGTCCTCTTTATTTTGTTTATGCCCCATTATAATATATGGTAGAAATATTTATATCAATATAATTGATTTAGTCTTTGAAAAGGTAAGGTCTTTTTTTTTTTCCTTGTTCCCTTGATATAAAATACCTCCTTAGTAGCTGCAGCATTTAAACCACAATGAATATCTATCTGCATTATGTGGAAAATGAAGGAGGAAAATTATATATTTTTCTTCCCCTCCTTTTTGGGGGTCTCATGTGACATAAAAAAATATATTCTAGTGTAAGGTGCTTATAACACTTTTTTCTCTTCAAGGCAAGGGAAGCAGAAGGGAATGAGGGACATGGGACATTGTCTTGTCACATCTTTCTCCTATGTCTATCCAATTCTTTAAAAATTAAACCGAAACAAAACACAATTTTTAAGATTTATTTAATTGGAAACATAATTTGGAAATAATTGGTTGATATGGATGTAGAATGTTCTAGCAGTGGGTATAGGATAAAAGTATGTGAAAGGCATCCTGTAAGAAGGGCTTTTGCCAGATACCAAAGCTGTTCCCATTAAAGGCAATGGTTTATGTGCAGAATACTCCAGGTGCTTGCTATGGGTTCTATCCCATTTGTCCATTGCAATCAGAGCTTCCTGTGGACACACATCAGCTATGGAGAAATGAGTTCTTCACTTATTCCATCATCTTTCCAAAAGCCTGCATGGAAACTACAGAAGGAGACTGAAAACACATTTGTTTATGGGCATATTAATCATCTCTGCAGAGGGTAGCTGTGGAGGTGCAGAAGTTGCAGAGTGGATGGGCCCAATGCAGGGAAATCTTAGCAGACCTTTAATCCACAGTTGTCTCTTGACTCTGATTCCAATCTCATCTCTGCATTTCATTGTAGCACTATGTGCTAATTAATTAGAAGAAATCATTTATCTATGGCTGTTATCACTTCAGCAGCTAATAGTCTTCTTTGGCCCTATTGAATTCTGTTTCAAGAATGTTTCCAACACCAAACGAATATGTTTACAATATTATGAGAAAAGTATGTAGATAGGCATATCTGTCCTACAGCTTTTAGTAAGCAGGTATGGAACTATTAGTTTAATCTCCAATGGTTTTGTTTGACAGAGGAAAATTTGGTAATGTGGCTGTGGTGCTGTAAGGATGGCACTGCTGACTCCAAGTCTATTGTGGCTTCATACACCAAGTCCTACACTTGGTCTAGATGCCATATTCTGTTGAAGAAATAACAGGCTGCAAAACTGCAGGAATTTCTTGATGAATTTGATTTTCCAGAATTTCAATCCTGCTTCATTCAACAAAGTAAGTTCCAAAAGCTGAAGTCTCATGCCTAAATGTTCTATTGCACTGGGACCAGCATATTCTATCAAAGCTGCTGCATATAAATGTAGGTAGGGGCAGTCTGATAGGGACAGCAATAACTTTTATTATTATGAAATTATTAATATTAATAATGCTATTAAAATAATAGTGTTAGGCCTGCTGAAGATACATATGTTTGTGTTACAAATGCACAGTAATGAACTAGAAAATACTATGAGTTTGTTACTCCCATGCCATTCAATTCTTGTCCTCCAACGGTTATCTATCACTGGATATGAAATTGGCACAAAGTCCTTTTTTATGATTTTTCTCCAACAAAATTTTCATCAAAGGGATTTTATTACTATCAGAATGATCTGCTGAAAGATATCTAGATTTTTGTCATATTTTAGTGTACTGTAATATAAATAGTTTGGTTTAATATTGTGCAGCAGAAAAATGTCATTCCAGAGAAAGCCAGGAAAGAATACCAGATTGGGATTTTTCTGCGCTGACCTTTCTGATTAAGAAAAGCATGAAGTGGGAAGTTCCTCCCTGTTTGATTTTGGGGTTTATGTTCAGAAGAGGAATTCTCAACTCCTTCAGCTGAAGCAGCAGATCTCCCAGGAAAGCTGGTGGTTTGTCTGTTTGGAAGAATCACTTTAGAATTGTTTCTGAAGGCAGCAGGCAGCAGCTGAGCTGATGGATCTTTCTCTTCCACTGAACTGCCTCCAGAGTGAAAAACAGTTGAAGAATATCATTCTCTGGTTTTAACAAGATGGTCCTAAGTCAGATTTATAGCTGTAGACACCTTATAATAGGTACCTGAAGTTTTTACCAAAGTGAAAAAAAAACAGCTTCCCTTTCCACTCTGCAGAAATGTCATATGTTAGGCTTTTGGACACTGAGCTCAGATTCTTCCAGAGCTCAGTGTGTCTCAGTGCCTCTCACTCAAAAGAACTACAACAGTTGTAGTTACAGGAGGAATGTATGCTAATGTACAAAGCTACAAAGAAAAGTACTGTTAATTGTTAGAAAGTAAAGCATGTACTGATATCAAACTAGAGTTATGCCAATCAATCCTCTTTCTAGTGAGAGCAAAGAGATTAGACTGGTAAAAGGTCCTAAAGGCAAGTTGAAAAGAGTAGAGAAGACTAATTTTCCCTTATTTCTGAAAGGATTCAATTTTACTTTAGTACCTAAGAAAGTCCTTCAAATTTTAAGGGTTTTTAAAGTTTTATTCTAAGAGATTTTGCATCAAATTTGTTACAACGTTAAACTTTTATAGTGAAGAGCGGGAAGTCAGTTTGTAGACCTTGAGTTGAGAACCAGCATCTGAAATGGATGCCCACCTCAGCCCAGGTGACAAAACCCAAGTCTGTAGAAGGGAGGGAAGGGGTTGGGTGGATTCCCCAGAAGGGAAACTCTGTCAGGATGCTGCCCCCCACACCCCAGCGTGCCTGACCCCTCACCAGCCTGATCCCACCGTGAGAACTGCGCTGCTGCAGCTCCGTGAATCCTGTACCTGCTGTGAGTGCGGAGCTGGTTTTCCCAGTGACCCCTGTCCAGTGCAGAGCAGATTCACTCTTGGGGATAATTGTTCAGAGTGCTTAGGTCAGAGAAGCTGGAATTACTCTACAGGCTCTAAGCCATCCATGTCTTTGGTTTTGTTTGACAGAGGAAAATTTGGTAATGTGGCTGTGGTGCTGTAAGGATGGAACTGCTGACTTCCAAGTGTGGTGGTGTGGTGAACTTAGACTTGTTTTAGAAACTGGCTTTCTTGTGGGTGCATATTTGAGAGTTCAACTTGTTCCGAAGGTAGTGATATGATTGGTGGGGGGTTTTTTGTTTGTTTATTTGTTTGGGGTTGTTTTGTTTTGTTTTTAGGATTTTTTTTTTGGTTTGGGGTTTTATTTTTGGGGAGGGTGGTGTTTGGTTATTTTTTTTTTTCCTCTGAATTGACTTTTGGCTTGTCATATCTTTGGACGTCTGTATCAGATATTTCTATAACTGTACAGTCGGGAAAATATTGCAGGAGCCCAGCAGGATTAAGATTTGAAAGAGGGCTATATAACAGGCTGAATCATACCATTATTCACCAGCATTATTAACATTAGATCTATTATCATCACTTCTGACGGAGAAAAAATGAGAGGCTGGATTTCTGTGGCCCTTGGTTCTCCACTTTGGACAAGGCTCTCTAGTAAAGATTACAGACCAGTCAAGCCCCATGTGCATGAAGATGTGGTCAAATTCAAAGCTCTAACACTAAATTCTCATTTTAGCTCGTTTTAGGTTTACCTTTAGGACTATTACAAGGTTTGAGCCTAATAACAATACAGCCTAACAACAAATAGGAACAATCACGAAGAGGGATGAAGCAAACACTTTCCAGCACTGGAGTATGTCTGATAGATACCACATAGCTCTGTCTCTTTTAGAGACACTTTCCCTTATGTGAATATGCAATGAGTATTTGGTGAAGTGGTGAATTCCTTGCTCTCCATTTTCCTTTGCAGGGTGGTCTCACAGGTACTGTAGCATCACACGCTGGAGTTTTCTTTTTGACTGGCGTTCTGGGTTTGTTTTTCTGCAAGTGCAGTTGAATCTGATTCTTTTTAGCTAGAATATGAGAGTAGCTAGTGATATCAGGTCTCTTAGTGATCCTGCTGAGATAATGCAGCCTGCTTGGAAGACTGTGGTATTAAAAATATTAAAACCAACAATAACAAAGCCTTTCTAATGGCATTCCTCTTCTCTGTTTTTTTAGAAAGCAGCATATGCCTGGATATATTTATCAGGAGAGTATTCATTATTCTCCAGGGGATGGCAGGCTGCTGTCGCACCCTCTCAGCTGGGCACAGCTCGCAGCACGGCTGTCACACTGGGCTGCTCTGGCAGCCTTGCCAGGGTGGGCAGCAGGAGCAGGGCAGACTTTTTATGCTCCTAGAAGAGAGCAGGGTTTTTCTTTCATTAACCAACCGTTCTGTGCCTTTGTTCCTTTCTCCAGCTTAAAATTTTGCAGGTACAGTTTGGTAAAAATAAATTATTAATAAATGCAAATTAAATCCCAAGTTCTGTCGTTAGGGCAGAAATATATTACAGAAAGCTTGCAGGCCACTAGAGGTTTCAATTAAAGAATATTACTGGAAGTCATTATCAAATATAAATACACAGGCCTGAAGATGAGCCCTTTACTATCTAGATTTAGTTTTCCAGAGTATTTGCTTATTTTAGTCCATATTAAGCTGACTTTATAGACTGGCAAGTGACTGATTGCAAATTTCCCAGATGGATTTACTACAAACTACTTTATCCATGTTTGTTCGGAACTGTGACTTTTACAGGCATCTCTACCTGATATGTAATCAATTTAAATTGCTTCAACCTTAGAAAACACAAAGCTTTTGCCTAGTGTGTGCTTTTTTTCTTCTCTTCCTTCCTTCCTGCCTCCCTCTCTGTCTCCTCCGTGTTACTCAGCATCTGAGGAGCTCTCAGCAGTGCACAAGCAAGAAGCTACCTGCAGTCCCAGGCATCTGTGCTGGGATCTGACCCAAGGGGTGAATTTTGTGAAACAGGGAGGTAGGGAGGTTAATATAAGAACTGAGAATCAAACTTAGGAGTGTTGTCAGGTTTTTTTCACAGGTCTGTAGCTGCCAGTATACCCAAAAACGCATCAGGGGCTCTTTAGAATTTTCTGCAGTGATTGTCTGAAAACATATGATTCCTGCCTGGGTGGTCATGTTTGAAGGCTGCAAACAGCACAGGATATTGCATTCAGTAACAGTTATGTAGAGACTCTTTCAATATCTTTAATTAATAAGTAGGGGGTTATTTGTTAGTGGTATAATCACCAACCCTAAGAGCTAATCTGCCATTGGGTATTTCCCAGCATGCTGTGGTTTCATTATCAAAAAGACAAAGTAATATGGTCTGGTAGCTTGATGACATTTATAAATTATTCTACTGAAAAAGGATGCAAGAAAATAAAGTGTGAATGCTTCAAAACCTAATGACAGCTTAAAAAAAACCCAACTCCTTCCCAAGGATGCCTGTAGGTTTTTCTCCACATCTAGCTCTGTGTAATGCATGCACCTGACCTGGTTTATAACCACAATGTGCACAACATAAATTATATTCTAATATAAATTTGTTATGTTTTGAAAATACGTATTTTATTGGTTATTTTCTTTCTTTTTATCTGTCTAACCACTACCACTAAATTTTAATATCCAAAACATGGTGCTCAGGTGCTGTCAATCAGCACAACTGCCTTGCCTTTGCTTCTGCCAATTTAAGCCAGCTGAGATCATGTTTTTTACAGCATTCTTTAAAAAGTGATAGTGAAACATTTCCTTTGTGTTACCTTGAAAGGTTGTACCATATTTTACTTTTCTGGAAGTGATTGTAATGGAGCATGTGTCACATAAAACTAATTATACCTCCAGTTTGGGTTTTTGAGCTGGTGCTATAGATCATATTGGGAAAAGATTTTAGAGCTGCCAGTGAGAGTCAGGAACCTGATCTCCATTTCAAATTAATGACAGACGTTTAGTTTCACCTGACATAACAACGGTACAATGTTATTTTGAAAATTTGCTCTGCACTCACCTTCCAAGTCTCATTTAACATTTCAGCAGGAGTTTTGTGAAACTGCCAAAAGACCACATATCCTTGGTGAAACCCAAATTTGGAACAAACTTCTGGCTTATACCCGACACACGCTCTGTCCACATATGTTGGGTCTCTCATTATTTTTTTTTTTTTCTAAAGGAAGAGTGAAGAATCTCACGGTTCATTTCTCCTCCTCCCCTGCTTTTTACAGTTTCACGGAGCCAGGGGAGCTCTGGAAGCGAACTCAGACAAGAAGAGGTCATGGCTGGAGGAACAAACCACATGTGGGACTGCGTTGCTTTTCAGCAGATGGTAGCCACGCACTGCTCAAACAGACAGAGCTGTCTTGCTGCATCCATGTCCATATGGGATGATTAGGGCATCCTTCAGGCACTGAAGAGAGGAAGACATACATTCCTTCAAGCTGGGGAGGAAAAGAGGCCTCAATTCCCACCTCCTGACTCGGTATTCCATCCAGAAAGATGCTTTGGGGAAAATAACCACGAGCATTGCTACTGATTCCATCTCTGCTTGAAAATAAAAGGACTGATCCTTCTGCTCCTTAAACAAAACAAGCAAATAGCAGTTTTAGGAAGACGATTATTCTGAAGAGAGAACTTTGGAGTCAGGCTCCTGAGCAATGGCTGCATGCAGCCCAAGGTAGGCTGTGATGTTTTGGAGAGAGGATTTTTCTATATCTCTTTGGTTGAAGTTTGGTTGAAAAATCCACAGTTCCCAGTTCCAGACTCGGGATTCGGATTTTATTCTAGCAGGAAAAGTCCTAAAATGTGAAGTGCTGCACCATCTGATTACAGACAAAGGTCATTCCTCATGTGTCTGGCATGTATTACTTCCTTGCATTGAAAAAAATGCCAGAATTTTCAGTAGTTATTTATCAAGTTAATAAAGCAAACAGTCAGCCTAAACTGCTAGGAAGCATAAAGAAAAGGAAAGTTTTTCCACTTGCCTAAAATGACCTTTTGATTTAGGGCTAAGGACAGCTGCCCTTTTTCCAAGAGTCCTAGAAACGTCATTAGCCAAGAGTCCAGTCCTCAAAAGTTAAATTATTCCTCATCTGGGAGTACTTTGGAGTAGAGTATCAGACAGAGTATGAAGGGCCATCATTGATCCACACCTCTTTTTCCTTTTTCTTAATTTTTTCATACTGGATCATAAACAAAAAGCTGTATATAAAATTGCCTGCCTGATTTCTGACATGCCCCAAGTAGATTTGATTCACCAAGGTCTCACTCTATCTAATCTGACAAGAGTCCAGACTCCTTTATGCATAATAAATAAAGGCATTTGTGACATAACACAACCTGTGTTTCCATGCCCTGTGCTGTTGTTCTGGGACATGAGGAATGTTGATGGCTTTTGGACTTTTAAATTGTTTTGGATTTTTTTTCCCTGAGATAATTGTGCTCAGGTGGCTGAATAAAAATACAATTATCTGACATGACAAGCAGCAGCTAGTTTGAATCCTAAATGAAATGTCAGTCAAAATAAATGACAATGTTATAGAGAGATAGTACCCTCATTATGACTAAGGTTTGAACTGAATTTTCATTCTGAAATGATGATGGATACAAGACTTTCCGGACTCAAAGGGGAACCTTTACAATCCTGGTACTCAGAGAGGTGGGCAAAATCCTTTTGCAGGTAGTGAGGGTGGTCCCTCCGATGATACCAGGATGAAGGAAGCACAAGGGCTTAATGAAATTTTCATTTTCTGTTTAGATCAAAGATAATATTTGATGTGGAGTAATCCTTATTCTTGTAATTCTTATTCTCCTGGATGTGATATAATGAGTGTTCAGTGCCACATTATGTTATATAGGTATGGGCTGTGTTAGAAACTTATTTAATTGTTTAATGTTGTGCAGGATTTTTGTGTTGGTTCTTCCAAAAGAGATACTTGACTTAGTGCAATTTATTTTTACACTGCTAAAACTGGCAAGATTTTTGCTATTACCATTTCACAGCAACCTTTCAGTGTTAAATATAGCATGGTGTATCTACAGGGGTTTTTTTAATGTTTTCAGTGACTTTTTATTATTTTCTGATGGAACATCATTGGGTCACTTTACATCTGTTATGTTAATGTGGAACAGACCTGAAACAAACAATGAGATTTGTTGTGTCTTACTGCCATCCATAAAAGCGAATATGACTGAGCAACAGGCAGTCAGGACTGATGGCTTTTCCCAGCAGGCTTGGGAACCCCATGGTGGCCACGTGTGTCTCTGGGTCTTAAAATTATTATCTACAAACTAGGTATGTAATAAACCTTCATATAACTTCCACAACTGATTACTATTGTAATCAGGAAGAAATCTTCCTCCAGCATTACAGTCATAGTGTTTTCTGTTGTTGCTAGAATTTAAATTATAGTTCCATTGCTGCTAGAAAAAGGATTCCAGCCTTAACACGCAGTAGGTTGAGGCACTAATGGGCAAGCTCTCTGGAGTGGGCTGGAAGCGATTCCAGACAAGGTCTTCATATGAGTGTTAGCCATCATAAGATGCTCAAAGACTGTAGAAGTTGAGAGGTATTCAGAGTGGAGAAATAAAATTAATAAACTGATTAATGACAAAAGATGTTTTGGTTTCAGCTACCCAGTGCAATAGGTTTCAGGGAATAGGTTTTTGATTTGTACTGTGGGGTCACAGTAGTACTTTATAGAGCTTGTGCTCTCTGGGAAACTTTTCCCTACTTGTGTGTATTACCCTAAAAAATCTTAATGGAAAATTCAGTTTTGCAGGCTGGAGCCACCCAGGAGCCTCTTTGGAATTACTAGTTGCATGTGTTTTGGAGCCAAACATTTAAAATATTTTCTCCCTCTTAAACAACCTAGGATTAATTGCCACATTTGCTGGCCACAGCCACTCTCTCCTATTTTTCCCTGTACCCAAACCAACACTGCTGAAAGGTGTATGCAGCCTTTCATATCCCACCTAACCAGGAGTGATTCCACCTGCTTTTGACAGTATTGTCACCACTAGCAGTGGTGATGACATTTTTGGAGGTGTGCCCTGTGATTAGGCCCATTTGGACCCATTTTCAGGGTTTAAGGGATTGCACAGCCTACTTCCCTTCACAGATTCCCTTGTTACATATTATCCATCTGGCTTGGTAGAAGCTGCCTCCCAACAGTTTTCATAACTATGCCAAATTTCTGTTCCCATGGAAACTGTTTTAAGAGTGCTTTAAAATTTGAGAGGCGTATCATTTGCTATCTAGAATGGGTCATGTTTCCATTTTCTTCGGTCTTTATATTTCTTTCTTTTTATTACTGGTTAGTGTTGCCACTTGTCCTGAACAAGAGGAAAGTCATGAGTTTTGGACACCAGTCTTGTATCTCAATTGCTGCATTTTATGTCGTGAAGAACAACCCTTAAAGGGTTTACAGTTTCTTCCTTGCTGTCTCTTAAAAGATGCCATAAAATTGCACGCATTAATAGAAGGTAGAAGAGCAACAGCTTCAAAAATGTGTAGTTTTACATTCTTTAAAGCAGATTTTGGAAACCGTTAAAAATGCTTCTGCCATCCATGATTAGGTAGATTTATTAAATATGAAAGGAATTGTTGTGATGGCATCTCAAAGTCTATGCATGTACAGAGCTTACTGAGCTTGCAGGCCCATTTCACAAAAAGGTTTTCAAACCCATTCAGCTTTGAAAGGTGTTATCTACCACCAATTCCATGGACGAAATAAATCTTTGTTTTCCATTCACAGGAAACCTATCTGCTGCATTTGTTAAATATTTTTCAGAAAGAGATTAAATGCCACAGTAGCTGAGGTCTCCTCAACCATTGCACTAAGAAATGCATTACTTAAAAATCCCATCCTAAATTCCTCTCACGTAGCCGCAGGCTTGGGACTAAAGAGCAGACAAAAACATAGACATTTCAAAGATGTCTTTCACTTATGAAGAGAGCAAAGGTGGTGTGTATTTCTGCACATACATGTTGCCATAAGATGCTATTTAAAGTATGCCATAAAAATGTCATGTGTCTTCTGCTGCCTGTTGCAACGTCTTCTGTGAATTATTTACATATATGCAGGCTTCAGAGAAGGTTTTGTGAGGATTAGGAGGGCAGAGGTAATCAATCATGACAGTATCTCTATTCGGACTTATGATTAAAAGGATTTAAGATGTGATATATTTCCTAACAAATGTAAAAAATGCTGCTCACTGCTAGAACAAAGGTTTGCTCAATGTGCTTAGTGGGCAGAATACTAATTTTTTTAGACTATTGCTGTTTCCAGAGCCTTAGTTCTTCCATAGAATCCTTCTTTCAGAAGAGCACTTAATCAAGGAGTTGAATTAGAGCCCAGTTAAAAGGTGCTATGTGGCTTATATGTGTGCTTAAATATTTTCCTGAGCAGTGATGAAATTAGGAATCATGAAGCTTTTGCTAAAGCTCCAATTGTTTGAGCAATCTGTTCTATGTACTGCTTTTCATTAAGGATGCAACATGGGAAATCATAGGCATATTGGCTTTGTAAGGGTTTCAAAACCTGATTTAGGCTTTGCTTAAGCTAGAAAAAGTCAGACAAAACAAAGTACTTTTCCT
>WEIT01015974.1:78931-92496 GCA_013389985.1 Dryoscopus gambensis | reverse complement strand
ATGCAATGTTCTGGGAGTAGCTGGCAGTCTCTTGCTCCCGTACCCAGCTGAAGGAAGGAATTTAAGCCTACATTTGTCAGACAAGCCTACCAGTGCTTGTTTGAGCCTCTTGTGTACAACTCACATCAGCTAAGATAATCTCTCTAATGTGATGGAAATTACTTCACCTGACAAAATCTGCTTTTGGCAAGGTTACCAGAATGAAAAGTGACTGACTGTGAAAATATGAATAGGAGCTGAAGCCATATGTCTCCAAATAGTTTAAGGAACTCACACTGTAAAGAATGAAAATGATGGACTGCAAGAGGGGCCAGGAAGATGGAGCCAGGCAATTTTAGGTCAGCACTGTGCTGATTTTAGGGGTAGCCTCATACCAAAGTGTTCAGCTGGAATCAATACCTGCCTGATGTCCAGCACTGTGCTTTCCCCCAGCACCCAGTCCAGAACTCAATGGAAGTGTGTGGTTCTCTGATGTAGCAGCACCAACAGAGCCGGTCAAAACCAGTGCCACTGTGGAAAGCTGGCTCTAGCTGTTCTTATAAAAGCAGTTTGTGAATGCTGGCTGGTCTCACAATTTAAAAAATTTTAAAAATGGAAAGAACAAGAATGAAAATGGCTTAATGCTTCAGACTTCAATGTACAAAATCATATCAAAATGCCAAGTACATCCCTACTGAGATGCAAATATTGGACCTGGCACAATGAGGCACCTGCTTTCTCCAAGGACTGCACAGACCACTTTTGCCCATAATGCTGGCTGGAATAGCTTTGATAATAACATGAATCATAGAACTAAAGACTATTTTTGGTTGGAAGGGACCTTAAAAGTAATCTAGACCAATTACTCTGCCATGAGCACAAGATGGTATAATTTGTCTCTTGTCCATTGCTGAACCCTTGAAAGCCTGGGTACCAGTTACCCCTGCTCATACTACCTTACAGCCATCCCAGAATATGCAATATTCAAAGTTACATGTGGGAAGAGAAAGAACTGGGGAATTTAATTTTTCCCTCTGGAATGATGGGAGAAGCTCCAGAGCTTATTTGATTACTTTTGTCCCACAGTTATACTGACCATCAGCAGCTTGATCTTGCTCCAGGGGGACAATGGAATTTTTCTTTTGCTTACGATGGAGACTAATCAAGTTCCACAAGACAATTCATGTCTGCATTTGTTGGGATATATTATTTCCATTTATACCTGAGAAGGCAATGTATGTGATGATGGTTTAATGGTTTGATGCATGGGGGAATGTACAGCTCAGTACTCAGCTCTGCAAATCCCATTTGTTTAATCTCTTGACATTGGATGAGTAATTATTTCATGGTCTAACTCTCAAGTAGGGATGTGAATCCAGAGAATCCAAATGCAGACTGTATGCATTTGATTTCTCTACATAGTATTTTTGGAGGTAGATGCATAAACCCTCTGAAAGTCTGAGAGTTCTTGTAACTTCCCCTAATGTGGCAGCAAGCCCAGCTCAGTCACCACTCTCCCAGCAGAGCTTGGCCTCAGTGTCAGGACAAAAGTATTCACAGCTTCCAGCTGATTCAAGTCACAAGCAAATTTCCTACTGAAAACTGTCTGCTGCATTCTGGATAAACATTCCAATAACAGTAGCATGCAGTAAATCACAACAATTCTTGAGGTAGTTTTGCTGAATGTGCCTGAATATTGGGATTACAGAATTAGATAGTTGTTCATTTGACTTAATCAACCTCCCCCTTTTTGAGTGTGTGGCTAAGAAAGGCAGACAGGAGAGGGACTTTCAGCTGATGTTATAAATGCAGACGTGTGACCCTTAAGAAAACCTTTACAAGAACTGCTCTATTAGTCCAGCACTGAGGTCCATCTTTGGGAAACACAAAAAGGTGAAAAGGCCCTTAAGGTGTGGGTAAAAGCTGATTTCAGAAATGGAGTGGAAGAATTTAGGATCCACCATGCAAGCTAGAAGATAGAAGAAGATACAATTATAAAGTAGAGCAAGGATATTAAAACAATGGTTAGTTTCTAGGTTTGGCTGAGAAAGGTTTTGAACTAGCAGAAAATATGCTTAGCAAGATAGGTAAGTTAAATCTTAATAAAGGAATATTGTGCATTGTTATTACAAGGCATAGAAGCAAGTATTGTGTTGAAGAAGATGTATGTGTATGCATAAGGACAGGCTAAAGCAGCTGTCTGTAAGCTTTAGAAGCTTGCTACTGGCTGAAAAACCTTTAAGAATGCTCTGTAACTAGGAAGTATGGGTGCCTGTGGCTACATGAGCTCTGTACCATCTCCCGTGTCTCAACTCTGTATACGAGACTGATAAAATAATAAATTAGTTTGAGACAATGTCGGCCCAGCTCCCCGTCCTGTTTGTGTCCAGAGAAAAAGAAAAAATACGCCATCACTTCTTATCCTTTATCCAACCTACAGCTCCAAGCAGGGACACTAAAACAGGGAATACCATAAATATATTGTGTAGAGAGCAATTCTTCTCTGTTTCCAGCCTGTCACTGGTCTGGGGATGGAGGAAGAGAGATGATGTTTTTGATACTTTTGATGAAGAAAATATCATGTTGACCTACTTCTTCTGGGACATTGTATTTTCAGCTTGCTTGCAGTTTTGTTGAAAAGTTCAAAGGTTAAAAGTGTATGGAAAATAGAAGGTTAGAGAATTGACCTTGAATAAAGAGAAAGGAAACCTGCATCCTTACTGATCGTTAACGTAATAGTGCCATGTTTTCTGTTGGCACTGTTAAAAACAAAGCAAATAAAACCTCTCTTCCCAAAGACTGCAGAGTGCATAATTCCTAGTATTTATACTTGATACCTGAAGTCTCTAACTTCCCTTACTAATATGCTGGCTTAAATGAATAATAGATATTTTTTAAGTCTTCTATAGCTATGGGTCACCTACACAGGTGGGTCCTGGGTGTTATTTTGCAGACATTTTTTGATATAGTTCAACTAAAAGCACTGTTTTACTGTCCAGTTTTCTGGACTTGTATCTGTAACACTTGCATGATTTTTCCAGTAAGACGCTGAGAACTCTCTGGTTCTCTGAGTGTGTTTGAATGTAACATAAATTGGTTACACTTGTCACATATTAGGAATTGCGTAGTGTTTTGTAGATCTAGGCCAATAACTGTGCTAATATTATCTATTAATCATTCTGCAGTAGCTCCAAGGTACATCCAGAGAAGACCAGAGCTTTTTTCCCACTGCATGCTGCAAAAGTTTAGTGAAAACTGTGCAAATTTGACTTTTTTAAAAGCTGAAACAGTATTTAGCAGTTGCCTTCTTGTGGATGTGCCATGTTTTAAACTGCAAAAGAATAAATTTTCAAGTATTTTAATGCTGTTTTATTATTTCCTATTCCTATATCTCTTTCTGCAGGTTTTTTTTTTAAATCTTTTTGCTGTCTGATGCAATAACTACTGTTTCATTTCAAAGATGAAACTAGTGGGATCATAATTTTCAGTATTTTTCTGAAGTAGTGCTATTGGATGCTAATTTTTGTTTGCTTACCAAACAGATGGAGACTGGCACATTTTGTGCGTTCAGCCTCTGTTTTTACTTTGATCCTGAGACTCAGTACTGCTCAGGAGTCTTATCTTCCTTGTTACTTCCTTGCTTCTTGCACTGAATGGATTTTCAGGTTCTAGAAGCAGAGGCATGGAAAGATGGTGTCGAACATGTGGCTTAGAGCATCTGTCATTCTTTTCAGTTCTGCTTCTGCCCTCTTTTATAAAGTAAAGGCTTGTGATGAATACACAGTGTCAGTAAAAAAAAAAATGCAAAAATAACATATTTTTGTTGTTTTTCTTTTCAAGGATGAAGTACAAATGAAGCTGATATGACATCATTATCTGAATTTTAGTATGGGAAATCAACAATTTTGTCAAATTTTTACACTGGATTGAAATTGAAGTATCATCTGCCATACAAAGGCAGGAAAGAATGCAGATTTTTTCTAAAGGAACTATAAAGTAGGAGTGAATCAAAGGGATTTCATAGCATTATATTTCTGTTTGATAGTGCTACAGCAGCAAACATAGTAAAACCAGCAGATGGATATAACTATCAGTCTGATTTTCTGAGATTATAATCCTGAAAAATTAGACCATCAAACAAAAAGAAACTTTTCGTGAGATTTTCGTATATCTATAAACAGGTCTTAAGTTAACACAATTAACAGTTCAGATCAGGGATTTAATGCAACAGAAATATCCAGATCAAAGTAATTCACTATAGTCTAGTCTGAATAATAGTGGGGAGCTGTGCATGCTTATGCAGCATCTACCTTGTCTTCTCACTTGTTAAACAAATTTAAATTCAGATTTCTTATTGATGTACTTGGACTAGCAGGGATGTGGTTTTTATTTCTTTATTTTAATGTTAAGGATCATTACAAAGCCCTTAATGTTTCTTGAGCATGCAGAAAACAGCACTATCACCTCTGCAACTTTAGAAGGTACAGCCCTGTTCACTGTAAGGGAATCAGCTCTTGAGATGAGCAGGAAATGATGTAGCCCTGAGAACTGTCAGGGAGGGAGGGAGGGAGCCATGGTGCTTTGCAGAGCATTTGCTCTCTCCTCATCTGCAGCATGCACCCCTCAGAGCAGAGGGACGCAGAAAGAGATGCTCTCTTTCAGGTGAGGGAGGAAAGGGGACTTGGCCACCTGCCTCAGCTGACACAGCACAATTAGCCCAGCTAATGAACTGTCACAGGATGACAAACTCGATGTGTAATGGCCGCAGCAATTGCTGAGGCTTTTCCAGCAGGCTAACTTCTCAAAGACCCTGGCTTTTGGTACGTTCCTTGGCCATGGCAATGACATCTCCTGGCCAGACACTGACACCTGTCCTGTGTAACGTGTCAGTCAACACTTCTGCCCTGGTGAAAGCAATGCCCTCCTCACAGGGCCAGGTCTGAGTTTAAATATCACAGCATCCTCTGAGTGCTGCGGGCGCTGTCAGCTCCCTGCTGGCTTTGACACCAGCGGCCAGAGGGGAGCAGGGCGTGCCACTGCTCTCCAGCCGCCAGCAGAGCCCAGACGTGACCGTGGCCAAGCAAATCTGGGGTCAGAAAGGGCTCCCAGGAATGAAGTGCAGCTTCACTTGCTGCGACTGAGGGGCCCATGGATGTGTCTTACAGATTTCTGAGCAGAATGTGATGCCCTGATGTTGTGCTGATATGTAGGGAAGCGTTATTGCTCATGTCACAGGGATCTCACACTCAGCTGTTCGAAAAGGATTTTGAGAAAAGAGTATCTCTGATTGAGAGAAGAAAATATAACACATTCTTCCAGCTGAAACTTCTACTAATCAAAATAAAAAAGTTGTACTGATTTAAAAAATGCATCAATATATTCCATTTTAATCTTTATTTTAGTCACATACTAAGAAAAGGTTAGATTCTGATTTGCTTTGAATACGGAATTCTGAACTAATGTATCTTTTCTCTACGTAGGAATAAAAACTATATTTTGCCAGAGGTTTGGGGTTTTGGCCTCTTCTTTTTGGGTAGCCATTTTTAAGCAAATAGACTTAATCTAGGTGCTGGAAAATATTAATGGCATATGCAGACATTTTAAAGAAATAAAAATCAAATCCTCCTTTGAAAATTGCACAGTGAAATCAATGGAGATTAATTAATAAGAATTAATCTGGTCCAGTGAATCCTCAGGGAATAAGTATTCAAAAAGAATATCCCACTAACCTTAAGTTAAATAGATCTTGGCATAAAATTAAATTTTAATTTCCCCATAAATTTTATAATATTCTTGGTCCTGAATTGGAATGAGTAATCTAAAACAATTATATTTTTACCAAATAAATTTAAACTATTGAGAGGAATCAATTAAAATATTCTTGCATGATAAGAACAAAATATTTAATTATTTTTTTTTCTTTTCAGGACTTTTATTCCTTTAAAAAAGTAAGTTGCTTGTTTATGTGTAAATAATTCAAAAGGAAAATGAAAATGTAGGTTTTAAAGTACTTCTTTTATCTTCTGAATACAGCTTCAACAGAATTAACATTAAAATTTTAATATATATTTTGTTAAAATAACAACCTTCTTGATCAGTTTTTTTTTTTTAAGCTGTTAGAGATTTAGATCCTGGATTTTATTATATAAACCAACCAGGTCTGAGCTCTGTTTTAGGACTTTTATTTTTGTTTATAGAATCTGTCAAAAAAAATTGACCATAAATTCACATTTTTTTGAAACATGGCAATTATTTTAGGAACGTTGACCTCTGAGATAACGGGCCAAGTTTTCAGCTGATGTCAACCCATGTCACTTCACAAAGACAAAGCCTCTGACCCAGAGTTGATTAGGGCTTGGTATCCTGGAATTTTGCATAAATGTTGGCGGGTTTTCTGATGAAACCTCTTTATTCCTTGATTCCTGGTGGTAATTCACATAAATATACACTCTGTCAAAGTAGAGTGACTGATTTGGCAGAGAAGGGCTGTTACAGTAATAAATGTCACAGGCTTCATTCTCCGTGCCAAAGGCGAGGTGCAATCGATGCCGCCGCACAAGATCCCGGCCCGTGGTCCAGGGAGCCCCTGCCTGTGGTCTGGGGAGAGCCAGCAGGGCACAGGGAGCTGACTCTCCTGCTTTCAGGCTGACAAAAAACATTAAAACATAACTAAAATAAATTACTCCGTTCCTGCTTCTAAGCAGCTGCTGCAGTTGTCACAGGTTTATTATGCAGTCGCAAAGAGTTAAGGAGGAAAATATCCAGGAGCTTGTGTGTCAGCATTGCTGGCTGGAAAATGTGAGGAATTCTGTACTTTCAGGCCACCTTTGTTTATGCTGATGAGGTTTCACTTTCTAACGCTGGAATCCTACACTGAAATTTCTGTATTCCTGTTAGGTAACTCAAGCTTCTTAATAAGCTCATTGCAGAATCAGACTGTGAGAGGCTTCATTTGTAAATGAGCATGTTTTTCCCCTGTGGAAGACTTCGTCAGCAGTTTTAAGGGTGCCTATACACACAAAATGGATCTTTACCTAATGAGTTACCCTCCTCCCAGACCTTTGTTTTCTGCATTGATTATCTAACTTTTAAAGAAGTTGTTTCCACCACTGCGTGAACATTTGTCATATCAGATAGATATGCCATCCAACAGATATCTGAGATTTGTTATTGCTAAAGCTGATGTTGCCAGCTTTTACTTTTGAGAGGTTTGCCCCACTTTTACTGCCCTGAGTGATGCCAGGGAAAGAAAAAGGGGCAGGGCAAATAAAATAAATAAAATCTTTAATAGAAAATATGAGTGTTCATGGACTTCATATCACCAGTCTCAGTATCCAGAAAAGATGGGTGTTCAAATGTAGAATTTTGAGTTTCCACTGGACCCTAAATAAAGATTATCATCAGTGGAGCTCTGTTCTCAACATCTGCAGTTTCCATATCCAGATGTGGGCAGAGCCAATTGTTTCCATTATATCCATTTCCTCTGTATTGAAGAACTTGACATTATCTTCTGCATTCGCATCTTCCCTGCTGTTGTTAGCAGGGTTCTGTGAGCACTGGATGCTATGAATCATTAGCTGACCTACTTTTTATCAGCTTTTATCTGGTGCCTTCTGGCTTCTTTAGAATATGAGCTTTCCTCTATGTGTGCCTCTCTCACTTGTTCTCTCTGCTTAGTTTTCAAAGATGTTTTCCTCCAAAACAGTGGGAGCCAGAGGGACAACAACATCAAAGTCAGCATATATTTCTTCTTTGTTTTTCCATTTGTACTTGCCCTTAGGTAGTGTTTTGAAATGAGTAGTTCATAATTATAAGAGATGTTATAAGGAAAATATCATAAGGTAAGGTACTTGGGAAATGGAAGTACTTTGTGGTTTTATTGCTGCCTTCATGGAGAGAATCACCTGTATAGACCCAGGGCTCAGGTTATGTTGACTCTGTAGTCTTAGGGCTGATGGATACTTAGGTAGAGACCAGTCTTGGTAAGTTGCTGATATCTGAAAAAGCTTCTACTCTTCAATAAAAAATTCTGTTGGTATAGTCTGTTAATATTGTTAGTAAAGCTCATATGTGTCTCTGTCCAACGCATCCCATCACAAGAGCTTGCTATCAGCATTTCTTACCTTTTTTAAACTTGTCACTCGTATGAAAACTGCATTGTCAGGTATCTGCCCAAGGCTATATTTTTTCTGTGTCAACCAGAATGATTCAGCTATTTCAGGGAATGAATTTAGTAGAAAATATGTTTTCTCCTCCTTGAATATATAGAGAAAGGCTAGGACCTATATATTTAGGCAGGCGCTAGAAACTTAGCTAAAGTGTTCCTCTGATGGTCGAGAAGTACCTTATCCTGTCTTCATTAAAGAAATAAATTGTTTAATTTTGTTGAATTATAACTCTATTGGGGAAAATAAAATTGGTACATACTAGTGTTCAAGCAGACTACACAGACCTTGTTCCAGCCCAAGGCACCAGGAGCAGGGGACATGGTTCCCCTGCTTTATGTAATGTGAAATGAGGTGTCAGTGGGAGAAAATAATGGAAAGAGACTTGGTTATGTGGAAGATAGTGAAGCTGAAAGCTGGTGAGAGTGAATAGTTGTACCTAGAAACCACAGATCAGAGAATCAGACAGGCAATAGCTGGCTAGAGATACTAGAATGGAATAGGGCAGGAAGCTGAGAATGGAGAAAAGGGAGTAGGAAACCCAGAGTTTAAGCATGAATTATGAGTAATCTGATCACAAACTTCAGGATAATTCACACTGAGTTGTTTTGATGCTGGATCAAGATCCTGGCACTCAGCTATGTCTTGTGTCACACTTCACATCCCCAGTGTAGCAACTTCCGTGCTTGGTTACTCCTTGGCCACCTTTCCTTGGCAGCAGCTTCTGCCAAATGCAGTCTCTTGTGACACCCGTGCTCTGGCAGGGAGCTGAGCTGTCACAGCTGAGTCCCTGCCATCCTGGAGAGCCAGGCTGCCCCCGTGTCCCTCGCTGCTGCGGGCAGCGGGGAGGGCAGCGGCCCCGGCAGCTGCAGCCTGTCCCCATCTGCGCTGCCCGGCCTCCAGAGGCACCAGCCCGGGCTGTGCCAGGGCCGGAGCAAGGAGAAGCCTTTGTGCTTAATTGAGCAATGCTCACTCCTCATCTGCTCTGGGGAAAAGGCTTGGCAGAAGCCTCCATGCGATGTCCCAGGCCACCCCAAGCTAGATCCCTTTAGACTTTATTTACTGCGCCTTGTTCAAACCTTAGAGTGAGTCCAGGAGCCTTCACGTCCTCATGGGCTTTTCTTTGGCCCTCAGCACCGTTGTTTCTGAATAACCAAGCAAAAGGAAGTCAAAATGAGGTTATGCTGGCCACTTTGGGGACAGCATTTCCTAACTCATGTGTGCTTGACTTCATAACCCCAAAGCCCTTGCCAAATAGAGGGTTTCTCCGTGTTCTGTGCCTACAGCTAAAGTGGGCTCATATGATAAATCTCCATAAAAACAGGGAACTGAATTTAGAGAAGTCCTCTTGGGGCCTGTTTTTATGGTACTTATGCTACTTACAAGAAGACACTGTTGACTGAACGAAAAGTTGCATGAAGTATATGATTACCTTAGGTATGTAATTAATATGACTGGAAACTTACTGCATAGTGATGATCAGTTATAGTTCCCTCACTACAAGTATTTCTTTAATGAATTTTTGTATTTTATCCTCAAGGAGGATACTATGGCAAAAAAATAATCAATTAATTCTCAAATTGTGTGAATTCAAATGTGAATAAACCAAAGATTGGCACATCATAGCCATAATATATTTTAATTTTTCCCTGTAGAAAGGTTAGAAATCACTGGTATACACTTAGATTTTCTATTTTAAAGGGGTTTTTTATTAGGATTTTGGGGACTTTTTATTATTGTTATTTATATTTCTGGCTAAAGATTTCAGTGTAGATCTATTACAGTTTGTGCTACTCTGGAGACAAGGAGAGTTGTAAGAAACCAATCAACTATTTAGAAACTAGCAGCTCTCTGCATCTTCATCTCAAAACTCCGTCTGTCTACAATGCAGTGGTGTATCATTAATTAAAATTTGATGATGTTTCAAACACTACTAGTTGCCAGAGAAACTTAATTCCTTCCCAGTAAGACTGATTCTATTAGAGGAGAAAAGACAAAGAACTTGGAGGCAGACATTCTCCCAAGCAGTTATGCTCCTGACAATTCAGTAACAAGACTTCTTCTCTATTAAAAGAATGAAAAGGAACAAGGCGGGGAGGAGGGAGAGGGAAAGAGGCACAGCAGCTGTATAAATAAAACTAACATTGGATTCAGGGGGGAGATTGCATCAATGCAGGCCAGGAGCTGCCGGCTCAGCTCACACAGGGAGCGTAGCACCCGAGCGCTGCTCTCACCTCCCTGCTCCAGGCAGGGACACCCCGCTCTTTGCAGTCAGTGCTGCATTGGTCCTCCTCCGCTGATAGATCCCCTTTGGCTGTGCTCGTCTGGAAGTTTGCTGGGCTCCTGAATTCCATATTCTCCTCCTGGGTGCATATGTTATATTTTAAGAAGACCCTGAAGAATGTCACGGCTGTGGGAGTGAGGGCATTGTCCTTAAAGCTCAGCTCCTGGTAAGGGAGCGTGACTTAACACCATTGCAGAGCTGACTGATCAAAAGGAAACCCTGACAAGCCTCACTGGGTATGGAAAAAAGAAAAAATCTTTACAAGTCTGTCTCTAGGTAGTTTAGAAATGTGTATTCCAGAGGAGAGGCAATGAAATGGGAGTCTAATTCTGTGTTTATTTGCATACTCCGAGGGTTCGTAATAAACATTGATTAGCTCTTCTGGAAGAATAAAAGGCATAAAGTGTAAAACAATCTTTCTAGAGGAATATCCTTTCATAAAACACCTTGAATTAAGCCCAAGATGAAAAATAGTCTTCAAAATGCTGCAGTAAGTCTTAGGGAAATGGCACAAGAAGCTTTTCATGCTGCAAAAGAGAAAAGTCTTGCATATCTCTTACTTTAGCCTAAATTAGTTTATTAAAAGTTTTCCTTTGGTTATATTATTATTCAAATGATGTTTTCCATTTGTAAGATATGTCCTGTCACTGAATCTCAGGGCATTTGCCTGCATTAATGAAGTCTCAAGACTGCCTTAAAACTGATGTTTTCTCTTTCGATAGGGATCCCCTCTTGCTGTGTTTGTGCACATTACAGCATAACTGAGCCTTAATTTTTGGACACCACACCAGCAATACTGTACTACAAATCATTATCATCTATAGCATCCCTAACATAAATCACTCTGAGATAAATATTTTGGATTACCATTTTAGCATTGAAGAAAGGAAATTACCTTCATCTAAGACAAGGAAAAGTGTAAAACTTACACCAGTGAGTAGAATTTTATCATGTAGAAATTGATGTTGACTGAGAGATTAGCAGGAGATGCCTTGATGTGCCAGAAATTTGGGAAATCCCAGAAAAGAGATGCTGAAATACACTTAATCCCTAGACCTGGGCAGCTTCACCATCCATACGAAGCTTTTACCAATCTGAAATGCAGGTGAAGTAAATCATGGCTGACATTGGCTGTCACCAAAGATTGGGAACTCAGGAGCAGTTCATTGTTCTCATGAATGTCAGACTTCCCACTTCCCTTATCTTCAGTTTCATCCTGTTGTCTTGTAGTTAACCCATATAATTTTTGTTTTGACACTGTATTCTTCTTCCACAAAACTGTATTTTATAGCATGTTGATCAAACATTTATAGCAACGATCTACTTTTCAGTCATACTAAGGTCTTCATTCTTTATGTTCCTGAGGAAAAAATAGTAAGAAATCAGGTTAGAAAAAAATTTCAGTTGTTAGTTCTGAAATTTCCCTCCTCTTCTTGCATGCTTGTTTTTTTTATGACCATTCATAATTTCATCTGCTGTCACCTTGTTCTCTTTCCTGTCTCCCTGGAATTCATCTAAACAGCTCATTTCATCACTGCCTCCCTTCCCTTAGCCAGCACAATACATTTACAATACATTTTTGACATATACTGATATGTGTTGGTGTCCCATTTTTCACCATGATTGTCAGTCAAAGGAATGTCAAAGAGATATCAAAATCACTAAAGAAAATCTCCCTAACTCAATGAGAGTTCCTTGGGATGCCCTAAGAGTGACAAAAAGGAGTAACCAGTTCTAGTTTTAAAGCCGTGTGAGCATACAGTTGTCCTCCAGTGATTTCAGATGAACCATTTTCATGTGAAAAGTTAAATTATGTTACTGTCACAAACTACTCTGATGTGTCAGAGCAGAACTCAGTTAAGGAATAAGCAAGGTGTATGAGATGCACGTGTGAAGAGAAAGGAAATGTCTCTGCTGAGCTACTCCTTTGAGAGACTTGACAATTGCTGTAATTCCCATAAACACCTATTTTCTACCTGAGATTTTATTCAGAATATGTACCTATCAAACCTTACAGTGGCTACTGTGCTAAAAGTTTCAATTAAATATGAAATCTTAAAATCAAGAAATTACTTGAATGATCTTCTCACTTTGTTGCTTGAGGCAAAGATGTACATAAACTTAGAACATGTGTTTTGGCTAATCTGATAAAAATTGTTGAAAGTCATTGAGACTTTTCCCTTAGTGTTAGTCGTGTTCACTAGAATTAAATGAATAACCTTAATATACAGTTTGGAAAGATGAGAAATGATGGAGCTTGACTCTCTGAGTTTAATTCTGTATGAAAAATACAATGAGGTATTTTTTAATATTTTTAATCTTTGTGGAAAAAGATTGTTATTTATGGGCCAAATGTTAAATAAATATCAAAGTTATTAAAACTCTCTTTCTAAAATTGCTGTTCCTAAAAAATCAACACTTGAGAAATATCAAACTGTGAGACTCTGTATTTCAGCTCACCTGTAGATATGATTTCTTTTATAATTTTAGAGTGGATACCACAGACTGCCTAGAATAAAGAAAATTTGAGTTTGTGGTCCTTTCTAAAATTCCCAAGGTGACTGGGATGGTGTCTGGGATGAAGGCTCTGCTCTGCTGCCTTGCCTTGCCTGTTCAGTGCAGGGAAAGTTGATAAGAGTCAGTCCCTGACCCACATCCATGGCCTTGAAAATGAGAGGCAGTGGTAACTCTGCAGTTTGAATGCTCTACAGGTGAGAAGAAAATTAAATATGTCAGCAATAAGGGCATAATTATCTTGTGGGAGAGTCACGATGAGAAGGAAAGCTATGATTTTTGGGAAATAAAGCCCAGAAGAAATCCCAGGTTTATCTTACCCCCAGTGTACATACATTCTTATTTAATGGCAGTGCACTTCCCTAATACCTAACATGACCTCACTGCTGCACGTTCACAGCTTGTTCTCTTGTAAAATTAATAGGCAATTTGTAGCATTAAATAAACCTTTCTTGTTCCTTACTCTACTTTTGCTTAGGNCTGTAAGAAAAGCTGACATGAAAAAAAAAATCAAATAATGTCACCTGAAATGTGTGAGTCACTCTTAAGGCCTTATGATCTAAGATTATCCATTTCTATCATTAAACTTCTTTATGGTCCAGAGTGCAGAGCACACCACCATG
>WEIT01015974.1:45030-70792 GCA_013389985.1 Dryoscopus gambensis | reverse complement strand
TGAAGCAGTGATCCTGTAGCAGGGTGTAGTTTTCCTCTGGGAGTCCAGTAGAGAAGAAAGCTGCTCCTCTGGGAATCCAGTGGAAGAGAGCTGCTATGGTGTTTGAGATCTCAGCTTATACTGAGCATGGAATGCCTGGTTCCTCCCCCTGGGTGGAACATCTCACAATGGGATGATGAGTCACTGGCAAGGCTCTGATAGGCCATTAACAGGAGATAGTCCAGGAGCGAGTTATCCATGAGTTGTGTGGAAGGCACTGATGGGCCCATTAACAGGAGATAGTTCAGAGGGAGGAGGCAGGGAGCACCGCCCCACCTGGTCTCAACAGCTCATGAAGATGGTGATAGAATACAAACTTTTGGGCACATCTTGCTGTAACCTAGGACATGTTGATAACACATCAATGTTTAGTTGTTGCTGAGCAGTGCTTCCTCTCAGTCAATGACTTTTCAGTTCCCACTCTCTGGCAGGGAAGCCAGGGGAGAGCACCGCCAGGACAGCTGACCCAGCCTGGCCAAAGAGGTCTTCCAGACCATGGAACATCATGACCAGTATATAAACCGGGGGAGTTGGCTGGGGGGCAGCAGCAACTGCAGGTTGGGTACGGGCTGGGCTTCATTCAGTGGGTGCTGAGCAGCTGTGTCATGCATTACCTATCTCTTGGGCTTTATTCCTCTCCCACCTATTTATTATTATCAATAATAGTAGTATTAGTATATTTTATTTTGTTTCAAATATTAAATTATCCTTACCTCAACCCATGAGATCTTTACCTTCTCTTTCTGGCTCCCTCCCCACAGGGAAGCAGAGGCTGGGGAGTGAGTTCAGCGCCTGGTGCTTCGCTGCCGCCTGGGATTAAACCTTGACAATGGCAAATTAATTAGCTGGAAAGTCACTTTATTTTCTCTAATCTAGCTATCAAATGTCTCTCCCCCACAAGTACTCTTGAAATGCCAACCTTCTGCCAAGCTGTTTCTTATGCTTGTTGTATTTCTGGCATTCTGTCTTCCACGTAGGAGGAAAAATATTGTCCTAATCAGCACACTTCATACATCCTGTAAATAATATTAGAGCAAAGCTTGCAGTCTGGTCAGACTTAAATTTTTTTGTTTTGTTTTGTTTTTCATTGAATTCCTTCTATTTTGTTACTTTCAGTTTTAGGAAGGCGGCAAAGGGGATTAATTTTACCCCAAAGTTTTACTATGAATGTTTCTAAAACGTATCACCCATATGACAGAACTCAACATTACTCTTGAGAAATACCTCTATAAATCAGAACTGGTCTAGCATTCTTCCAGTTCCAGTAATACAGTGGTCAGAGTAGATTTTCATGGAACTTGTGCAGGATTTGTACTCTTTCAAAAAAGGCGAAGAAGAAATAATTTTGCCTTTATTGAAGTTCTAATATTGAATTATTTACCATGGCTTCTTTGGCTTCAAATTTAGCAGAGAATAGACAATATAAGAATTAAGAACATTTATAAATGTATTATGAGCTCATTTTCTGGACACTGGCAGGACAGAAAATTAGAAATATTCAGTGTAAACCTAATTTAATTTGATTTAACTAAAAATGCTATCAGCTCATATTTCTAATGCACAAGAAGAATTAAAATCAAATAAAAAGTTGTAATAACATATGAAAATTAAAAAAATAGTTGTGTGTCCCTGTCTGATGAAAGTAATGGGAAACATAGCAAAAATATACCTTTTTGAAATTAATTAAGATCTAAGGGTTATAATGGAGACACTAAAGGGAAGACTTCTATTCCTTTAATTATGGTGCATCAGCTCTGTTTTCTGCAAGAGGAATTAAATCTAAATCATAAATTCAAAGTGGTAGTACAAGTCTGCATGTCTTTCTTCTTGGAGTGAGCAGAAATTAGAGGCAATATTTATTTTTCCCTTTCTCCAAGGGAAAGATTTATGCTATGATAAAGATTTTGAAGGCTTCCAAGTGGGGTGTATGGCTACATTCTTGAGACTAAAATGCAATTAGTAGAGCTAAACTTAGTTCTCTTCCCTCTAGTAGCAGAAAATGAGTTTAGCTCTATCTGCAGTGGGAGAGGCAAGCAGCTGGTGTGCTAAGACCATTGCCAAATCAGTCAGACATGTGGCATTATTTTTTAATGTATGGTATCAAGAGCTTTGCTTTCCTGGCCTGAAATACAAGTGCTTGACTATTAAAACCAGTCTGATAAAGGTGATAGTTTTGTAGAAAATTTCAACTCTGGGAGGATAACATTGAAAAAAAGAAAACTGTCTCATGAAATCCATGAGTCTAATCAGGTGTCTCCAAGTTTTGTCAGACTGGTGCCTTCTGTGTAGTGAATGCAGAGCTAGTCAGAGTCTGCAAGAAGTGTTCTGGCTTCTCTTGCTGACCTGTCTTGTGGTTTTGCCCAGGCTGTGAGGTCCAGCGAAGCTGCAGAGCAGATGTGGAACACAGGGCAGGGGAGAGGACAGAAGGCATTTTAACCGTATTCTCATACAGCACATCTAGAGATGCTTAAACCACTTGTTTGGCATAAGTGGGGAATTCAAAGGGGAGGAAAAGGAAAGGTTAGGAGTTTAAAATAGTTCACCTGCAGTAAAAATTACCTTTTTTATAATGCACACTTATTTGACAAAAAGCATTCACCAGTTATGAAATAAAAATAATTAGTGGAAATCCATATTTGCTATTAAAGTCAGTTGCCACAAAAACTTTCTTATCAAAATTTTTACCATGTACTCTTTGAATTGGCTCACAATGACACACGAAGCTGTTATTGACCAGACTTTTGCAAGGGAGCTCTTTCTGAAGCATTCATTTACTTAGCTACTGGCACACTCTTCCAAGAAAGTCTTTCTGGGGATTTCAGCACTCTTGCCTAAGTAAAATTAATAATAAATAAATAAAACTAGTAAAATAAAATAACCAAACTGAATACAGAAGACATCCAAACTGAAGATGTCAGAACCTGTTTGCTTTTAACCAGATCCTTGAAGCCTGCAGAAGATGAATACTCTAATTATTTGCGATTCTGATGTTGAAATCATGTAGCCAAAGCTTCTGCTTCAAACTTGCTTGGAACAATAGCAGTATTTCAATATAGCATCAAGGTTACTTTAAACAGCAGAAAGCTTGGTTGCCTCACTTCTGCATAATTACAAAGACCAGGAAGAAATTTAAGGAAACAAAACACTAATAAAAATCAATATTTATTTTCCACTGCAGATTACACTGTCAAAAAAACCTGCACTGCTGCTGAACCATGGCCACAACAACAACAACAACAACAGCAACAACAACAACAGCAACAACAAAACCACAAAAAACCCCCCAAAAAACCAAAGCACGTCAAAAACTATTTTCATATTGTTTGGGAAGTAGTGATTCATCTTCTATGACTGATTGATCTATGATCCTCAAAATGGCACTTTTTGAAATGTGAATGCTATTCCCTGTTTTCTGAATATTGTGACTGAGGTGCTCACTACCTTTGGATTCTTGGGGAGTCAGGGAAATAGTAGCATTTGTCCTAAATGTTTCCAAATTACAGTTAATTAATACACTGATTCTTGAAAACCAACACAGAAAATGAGGTTACATGATAGAGGAAATTTAACTTCCTTTCTTGAAACTTTGCTATTTATTCATTTGTTCAGAAATTTTGTACCTTGAGGCAATATCAATAATCACCATTAAAAACTGGACTTTACCCTCTGCTCAAAAGTGCCCTGGGTAATCAGTGCAGGTGCTTAAAGGAGGACTAAACAATACAAGAGAACTGAGAGAGGATGCCTGGGATTGATAAAAAAGTCTGGAAACTTCAAATATTTAGAGAAAAAAGAATATCCTGGCTGCTTCCTGAGAGGCCTGGAGCCTACCGGCCTTTGGAGTGAAGCCAGGGCTGTGAGTTGGGCACAGGCCCCAGTGGGGAGATGTCTGCAGGAAAAGGGATTTTTGGGGAGAA
Source organism: Dryoscopus gambensis (assembly GCA_013389985.1). Lineage (NCBI taxonomy): Eukaryota > Metazoa > Chordata > Aves > Passeriformes > Malaconotidae > Dryoscopus > Dryoscopus gambensis. The sequence continues at coordinate 66,836 of WEIT01015974.1, read as the reverse complement.
CCAACATGCATTTATGTCCTCAACATGTTGTGAGCTCTGTGTCCCCAAATACTTTTCGGAAATTAGCAAGTTTATAGTTTAACCTCCCAAGTGTTTCCTCATGCCTCCTCTCCTCCTCCGCCCACAAAATCCGTACAATGTGACAACTTCAAGCTTTCTGAGTAAAGAGTTCTAGTACAAATTCAGTGTTTAGTATTTTACCCTCTACCCTTCAAATCCCACTACAGGCACCTCATCCAGCAGCTCTTTAAAATATATCCACGTTGTTTGTGTGTCTCTGCTAATCTCTGTGTCTTTGAGACAATGGAACAGAACTGCACCAAAATTAAAGACATTCCTTCCATCATTCAGTCATGTGGAGGACCAACAGTGACAACAGTAAATTAGTAAACACCTATTTTACAAGGGTTTGGAGTGACAAATACCTTCAGAAGGATATTTCTTGACGAGTCTCTTCAGGGAACATTATTGCCTGCATGAAAACGTGTTTCTGGTTCGTTACTGATATTTATGCACAATATCAAATTAAACAACCATTTATTTTAATTCAGTGCATTTCTGGTTTCCTCAAGTTAGCTCTATGATTCATTGTAGACATAAAACATTAATAGGCATCTAATTAAACATATAATTCATTGAGATTAATTGTGGGAATTAATCTCAGTAAAAGCCTATGTCCCAAAGTAAGATCTTTTCCCACTGAAGATATACTCCATGAAAAATGGTACAATATATCTTCTTTTATCATAAAATCAGATAAAAGTAAAACATGGTAATTGTTGTTTGTTATAACAAGACATAGTAGAGAAATGAGAGAATTAAGCACAGAAAAGAACATATATTATCTAACAACTGTTTGAACTCATGACTGGCTAACATTAGACTCTGGGATTCAAAAAATAAATCTAATCATGTCCCATCTACACACTCCAGGAAAACTTCTGCATTATACAAAATCCTTAAGCCAGAGAAATGGAAGATTTGTTGAAGGGTGAGTGTAAATGGAATGGAACAGGACCGTCTTTTGAGATGTTGTGAGTGTCCTGGCCAAAAAGGTTTGTTATTGACCACACTCATGCTGAAGCTGACAGGGCTTTGATTAGCCAGACAAAGCTGATCCATTTGCCAGTGGATGTATTTATGTTTCCCAATTTTTGCTCCTTCTATTTTTGCCAGTACTTTCGTTCCTTTTTGATACAAGAGTTCTTTGTAGATGAAAAATGTTTCTGCAGTAGCAACTCATGGTGTGACCTGAAAGAGCTTTTAAAGTATTTTATTGCATTCCTAAAAGGATATTCTAGGTTAGCCGATGTTTAGACTTGCCATAGGTCAACTTGTCTTGGTATTTGGAAACCGTTTACAGAAGTCCAGGGCAGTGGTTTTCATGCAAGGTGTAGAGATCATTTCACTCCACACCTTGTGCACTGTTGCTGAGGTGGTAATTCTGTAGCTGTGCACAGTAGTACTCCAGAAAGGCAACTGAAAAGAGAAATAGATACTTGAAGTAGCAGTGGGACTTTTAAAAACTCAGAGTGCAACTGCTGGAGCTGCAATTTGTCAGGAAGTTTAACCATGTCTTTATCCTGTGCATCTGATAACCTCAGCTGCTGCTGATCTTTTGTGCTTCAGCCCAAGTCTAAGAGCAACTTACCAAATGCATCATTTCCCTGCTTTTTATGCTGGTGGCTGTTAAAGCTCTGAGGTCAAGCATTTTCAAGTTGAATTTGGTCACCACTTTTGAAATGTCAGCACTTTGAAATGATTTTGCCTTGCTTCATGCCCTACGTAATAAGAGGAAAAATGGCAGATCTACTCAGAAGGTCATATGAGAAGCTGGACCAGGTTGTATTTAGTTTCGTAAATGATGTTACTCATCACTTTACAACAATGGTTCTAAATCTTAGATATGACTTCTCAAAAAAAAAATCTTTTCTGTCTAATTCTTATCTGGCAAAAGTCTCTTGAGTTCCATTTAAAGAATTTGCTTGGAAAATGTTGGAGAGATTTTAGATTATAGATCAAAAACAAATAGATATAAAAATACTTGTAGCGATTTCAACTTTTTAATTTGCTTCATAAAGGAGACATTATACTTAGTTCTGGATCACTGCAAAGCAAAGAAATTTCCAGGTTTACTTGGAAAAAAAGTTGGATTTGGGGATGGCATGCTGAGAAAGAATTTTAGAAAGTGTTTTGAAACTAAATAATGCAACCTGGTAAGGAGGATCAAGGCAAAAGTTGGGAGAAGTAATCAGTAAATTACAAGATTGGCAGTGGTTTTTTCTGACTTAAAATCCTATTAGTAAGTCTTTGGCTTCTTAAAAAAATAGAAGATTTAAACACCAAACACACGAAAAATAGCAATGAGTAAGTCTGTATGCAGCTCACTTATGAACTGTACAGCAAAAGGTGAAGACACCATAGAATGAAATTTTTTGTTGCTGTGAACAAAGAGTATAAATTTGACAATTATTATTGTGGAGAAGAATTAGAATATTAGAAGTGGAGAATTGAGCCTGAGTGGGTATTTGACTGTAAGAATGAGTGTTAGGTGAAGAATGGCGTCACAAAGGGGTGGAGCTGCTTGTTTAAAGTCCATTTGCAGGTTAATACAAAAATATAGAAGCTGCTGTGCTGTGTCCAGCGGAGCAGGTTTGCCATATGGTTGGCATGGCCCTTGGCATTTACAGGGTTGGGCACCCAGTTTTGCTGTTCCCTGGTCACTTCAGCAGGTCCCCTCATCTTGGATAATCATGTGCTCAGGACTGCGGGACTGTAACATCCTGCTTGATGCCTTCACCAAAAGAGCAGTCCTATGGGTCTTTTCCTGAGTTTTTATACCATTTCTATGTTAATGATATTCTTAACTGTCACACATTAAAACAGTGAGGCACTTCTGCAAATGAATTATTCCTTCCTGAGAGCAGCATACAGCACTCCTCAAACAAGGTAATAAAGCTCTGTTGAGATGTAATTCTCTTCTATAAGACATTGCTTGCTCATTCTGGAATCATTAAAAATCAACCACCAAATCAATGAGTCTCATTAGAAATCTGTCTTTTTGCTTAATGTTATTGATTTAATCTGTTTTAGAAATCCCTATTAACCATTAGTTAATTAAACACATGACAGTTATATAGATTAGGTAAACCTGACTGCTATCTCAGGAAGCTCAGAATAGATTAAGTGATTATCATGTAAGATTCTTTTAATGAAAAGACACAGTTTAGATATCTCATACCCTCTAAAGCTTATATAATAAAGTCTTCAATCAGCAGTAATTATGTGTTAGTAATACATGTATCGATATACAAAAAACTAAATAAGTGCCTGATAGGTAGAAATCAGTTTGTCCAGTTGACATGGTGTCTGAGCTGCATGAAAGTGAAAGGCAATGATTTCCTGAAGAAATGCATTTCTGTGGGACAAATGCACAATTCCTAGGCTTGCAGCCAGGTTCCAAGAGGTCAGTAGTGTGCAGGAGTAAGTGATGGAGCCAATGCAGCCTTGGACTCCTCTGAACCCTACAACTTCTGCCCACATTGTCCGTAGGGATCCTGGTACCCAGAGCCTCTTGCCTCCATCTCCGGTTCTTTAAATGCTGGTTTATGTGCTTGTCTCTCAGAAAGGTAAGCATGAACTGAGGAAAACTTGTCTCTTCCTCTTGTCTCTCCTTTTCTGACATTTCAGTCATTTAATAGTTGCAAATGACTCCTTGTATTGAAAAAACAGGGATTAGGACTAGGCCATCTATCAATCCCATTCCATCATCTATTCTGAGATGAGGGAAAATGTCTAGTAAAAAATAGCTGTATTTTAGTGATTTTTCAGGATAAGAATTTAAGTCGTACCAAGCCTGGGACAGAATAGATTTTCTCTGGGGTATAAGCCTGAGTCTTCTAAACAAATTACATTTTGAATATTTAGTAATGCTCCTTAAAAACTTGCTTATTCCTCAGATTTTCATCTGTCTTTTTCGAAAAAGGGATCTGAATTTTGTCTTTGTAGCATTCAAAGATTGAAAAGAAGCCCTTTCTGAGCCATTGTCCCATTGTTTAATTCATACTTGAAGAGAATGCAAAACTGAGGAAGAAAAATATCAGTTCTGGCTTATTTGTGTTTACCACATAATTGTGCTGAATTGTTGATGGTTCCCTGTGAAATCCAGCTGAATGAAATGCCCTGAAATAGTAGTGTTTGCTCTAAATAGGTTTAATTTTGTGTTTCTTGTTCACCAATAATTTGAAAAGAAGACATTTTTCTTGTGTGGTAGGCTTCCTTAGCTCTAAATACTCTTTCTCTTCTTTTTGAGTTCTTTTCAAATGAAACAGTCTGTGCTTCCATTGCAGAACACTGTGTACTTAGAAGCACTGTTGGAAATTAATTAATTGAATAATTTCTAAATCTGTTGTTTAGGTTCAGTCTATGAAAAGACTCGGTGCTGTAATGCTCAGCACCTAAGCTGATATTTAAATGCATTTTTAAATCCAGTTCCCTTTCAGCCAAATTAGGCTGAAAAGCTTTCACTCTTCTCTCATGAACTGTTTCTTGTGACTCTCTTTTCAAGGTTTTCTTCCGTCACATCACAATTGTTTTAAGTGTAATTATACTATACTACTATTATACTGAAATTAAAAATGCTCCTTTATTGTTGTTCCATATGCTTTCCTGAAACATCTCATTTCTTTCACTGTTAAAAGGACCATCTTACATATATATTTCTGTGAGAATGGCAGATACAGGGGTTTATGACTTGTGTAACTTGCATAAAATGTTGCCAACAGAGTTTTAAATGTGCACTCCCTCCCCATCTCTGCCTGTACATATATAAATATAGGCATATATATGTGTGTGTGTGTGTGTGTATATATGAACTATTGCTAGTTTGCAGGTTTGTGGATTCTTTGAAATTGAAAAGGCTGGGGTCTCTGCAAATATTGCTGTAATTGTGCAAACACTGCCAGTATGTGTTCTAGCTGCTGGTGTTATTTTGGTGAATAACTGCTGTTGTGCTACAGCCAAAACTTGTACCGGCATTTCCTGGATAAAAGAGTTTGTGCTGAATTTTAGATATCCATGTTCATGTGCCTACATCTAAGGCAGTCATCACAGCTCCTGTCAGAGGGGTAGAGTAGAAGTGGGCACTTCCAGGGATGTTTTATCTCATCTAAAGATGGGTTACTAAAGTAGTTCAGAAAAATATATGTTTTAGAAGTGCTTTTTTCTTTCCGTTATCTAAAAAGGGAGACCATATATAGATCAGACATAGATGGTTACATCACAGAAGTCTAAAGTTAGGTGATATGAATCCCACTCTAAAATTTGGTGTCTGCACATTTTTAGGTCTAATTTTAAGAAGTTCTTTTTATAAAGAACACTTTGAAGTGGACTGGACCACAGATACCTATATCACTTTTACTTTTTGCTGGGAATTGCCGACAGATTTGATGCCTCAGCCAGGCTCTTGCCCAAATAAGGAACTTATCAGCAGCCATGAAAAAATGAAAAGTCCTTTTTTTGCTCCTATTAATTTAAGCAGCTAACTAGAAAACAAGATTTTAGAAATAAAACCAAGATATAAAAAGATATAGACCAAGTCTGCATTAAGGAAAGATATCTGAAATTTGACATCATTTCAGTGCCTATATGATATGAAAATCTACTTCTGATCATAACCTTACATGATGGCCAGTCCTCTGGGGCTATATAAGGTGTAGAGGACCTCTTCATATTAATAGAAAACATCAAAGAAAAAATATACCTCTGATTGGCAGGAATACCACATCATTAAGATATTTGTTACAGGCTTTCAAAATTCACTCTCTTCCATGGCTCAATTCCAAGCTATATCTATATTTTTCCCTCCCCCACAAGTAACTAGGATAATGTCCTGGTTCTGCTGAAATCTCTGAGTCTCAGCCAGTGAGGTTTTTATCTGCCTGAAGTGATACAAAATCACTAAAGTCTGGTGTCCTAATTTAAGCCCAGGAGACTCAAGAGGAGACTGGTATTGTTGGCTTTCTAGATCAGCCAATGCCAATTTGTGAGATACTTCAAGAAAACCTGTCCCTCCAAACCAGACTGTATGGTTTGTTCTAAAACCTGGGAATTTTGAGGTACAGAAATTATTTCAGATAGTTTAACATTTCCCATGATTTGTTAACTGGCATCTAGTAAATGTGAAAAAAAAAAAGCCGAGAGTCTTTGATCTGTCTTACTCACTACAAAATCGAAGTACAGATTAAAGTTATATTCAGTGTTTGTTCAAAGATCTCAAGATGAGCGTCCTTTTGATTCTGAAAGTAAAATTAATGCCTAAGAAAACCACACCATGACCTTTAGGTGTCTCCTCCATTATTGAGCCTGTAAAGCGAGGCTTAGCGGAGAGTAAATTTGATTGTGGAGAAAATTTCTTTTTCAATATACAAACAATACTGTGTTAACTGCTGTTGGACAAGGCTTTGCCTCAGATGGGAGGGGTTGGTGTCCTCATGCCAGACCCATAAATGTGGAAGTTAGTGCGTTGAGGTTTGGTCTGACAGAAATGGGATACAAGCACTCAGTTGCTGGAGTTTTACTGAGAGCCAATGGACACACTTCAGTCTTGGGCTTCAGCGTTACAAGAGTGACTCTGAGAAATTTTAGGTATTACTTAAGCAGAATGTAAGGTCACATGTTATGTGTTTTACATTCCAAGAGTCTTTGGGTAACACACAAAACAGGTGCCCACTTCTGTTTCTTCTAGATGGGACTGTAAATGCAGGGCTAATAAATCCTATACTTCAGGGGAGGTTTAGATGTGGTATTAGGAAAAAATTCTTCATTGAAAGGATGGCCAAGCATTGGAACAGGCTGCCCAGGGAAGCAGGAACACACCATGCCTGGAAGTGTTCAAAACTCTGTAAATATCATGCTTAGGAACACGGTTTAGTGGCGGACTTTGCAGTGTTGGGTTGATGGTTGGACTCAATGATCTTAGAGGCCTTTTCCAACCTTAATGATTCCATATTCTCTCACTCTGAGTTACTTAAAACTGAATTCCTCCCACCACCACCCAATAGTAAGAAAATTGTTAGCTGAAGATGAAAAGTGCACTCATTTGAGGTTTGTTGGGTTTTTTTACTGGTATAAAATCTGAGCACTCCTGAGTAAAAAAAAAAATACTCCAGAATATTACTTTTGTAGATTTTAAGCACATCATCCTTTATCTCCTATGAGTGCTTCAGCTTCAGGACTTGTATCAGCTTCCCTGTGGTGGTGAGGGGAATATCTTAAAGACTGTAGGAAGTATAGCTACTGTGAGAATGGAAGCCATTTAAATGCTGGCCCATTTTTATCACAATGATATAATTGACACTGTTCCAAGCTACAAAGCTGATTTTATGAGAGGTCTGTGGTTTTAATATTTCAGTTAAGCTTATATTTTTTGTTTGCACTCAGAAATACCATAACGTTGTTACAGATCTTGTTCATACATGACTATGGAACAGAGCAGGACAATTGTTCAATTTAAAATAGTGAGTTTAATAGAAACAGATTATTTATAGGTGTGGCTCAAAACTGCACTAGAGCAAGTTACTCAATTTTCCAGTTTATTTATTCATAAAGTCTGAAGTGCTTAGCAAGAAATGAAGCAAAAATGTAGAAATACAGTGCATTCTTCATTTTGACATATCTATGGTTTATGCTTGTCAAAACATTAATCTTTTATTGACGTTTGAAAGAGGCTAGTGTTCATTAAATACCAGATTTGGAGAAGTAGCTGTGGTTAATTAGGAAAATGTGACTTGTTTATGGATGCTAAAAAGCATTTGAGTGTCCTACGTATTAAGGATGCTGAGAAATTAATTGTTATGTGAAATATCTTGTTATTTCTTGTGATTCAGAAGTTAAAATTGTAGTTCAAGATTCTTAAATGCATTTGGACATGCAATTTCCACTGATCTCAGTAGGAGCATGTTTCCAACTAGTTAATTTCTCAGAATTTGCCTTTCTCTCTACTGATATTGCAGATACTTAGGGACAGTGCCCAAAGTCCTAGCTCCTTCAGAGTAACTTTCTTATTAGGATCAATTACTTGTCAGTGATATATTATAAAGTTAATCCAGACTGTTCTTGGTGCTTTTTCTTTTCATGTGCTTTGTTTATCCCTAATTTGACTTCATTTGCCAAGAGAGACACCCTGCTCTAGAGGTGATGGAAGCACCAGAAGCACCGTGAATCAATGAACATTTCCTTGGCCTGATCAATCCACAGCCCAGATAAACAGCCCATGGATGATAAAACCCATGCTCTGGGCTGCACACCAGGACTGCACACTGAAAATTTCCTTATTGTTTAAGGACCTGAATCATAATGGGTCTGGTCCTTAGCCTGAAATCTCTGGCCAACATCCAAATTTCACAGTGTTCTGATATAAACAATTTTTTCTGGATTCCAGTGATATTTCCCAGAGAATTACTTAGGATATAATTGAATGTTTAGATCCTTCAGTTCAGTCATGATTAGGCTTTGTATGTCTTAAGAAACAACATTAGGCTGAAGAGTTGACTTTTTTCACTGAAGTCAATATGAGTTTTGCTACAGAGAAAGATAAAAAGGGAATGGAGTCCTTGGAGAACTTAGAGGAGAAGGGTGACAAAAAATGTAATATATATTGTCAAACTGAGATTAGTGCTGTGAAATCAAAGAAAAATTATCATGAGGCTAGGGAAAACAGAAAAGGCACAAAATATACTCACTGCAAACCACACAGTTTGTGTCATTTTGAGAGAAAAAAATCAGAGTTCCACTGTGTAAGAAGAATGTTGATTGAGACAGAAAAATATCCTCCAGTGATTAAATCATATGATATTTATAAAGAAATTTAGCCTTGTGGTACTCTGGTTATTTAAAATTGGAGTTATAGTAGGGGAAAAAATCTCAAGCTCAAGATCATTAGCCAGAATGTTTTAATTTCTTTTTTTGTCCTTGGCAGAAATGGAGATGCCTGAAGGTCTGGAGGGGGGAAAAAATTTGCATTGCACTGCAGACCATACTTAGAACCGAAGATCCAAACTGAACTGATTTAATACCTGTGCTGGTTTTGGCTGGGATAGAGCTAATTTTATTCACAGTAGCTTGTATGGGGCTGGGTTTTGGATTTGTGCTGACACAGTAATGATAATATGGTGATGTTTATGTGATTGCTGAGCAGGGCTCACACAGAGCCAAGGCCTTTCCTGCTTTCTGTACTGCCACCCTGGCAAGGGGCCTGGGCATGCAGGGAGGCTGGGAGGAGACACAGCCAGGACAGGTGAAGGGGGAATGTTTGGAGTGATGACATTTGTATTCTCAAGTCAGCGTTCCATGCCATGTGGCCCTGCTGTCCTTGGGATGGCTGAGCACCTGCCTGCCATGGGCAGTGGGGAATGAATTCCTTGTTTTGCCTTGCTTACATGTGTAGGCTTTTGCTTTCCCTTTTAAACTGTCTTTATCTCAACCCACGAGTTTTCCAGCTTTTACCCGTCCAATTTTCTCCCCAGTCCTGCTGATGAGGGAAAGAGCAAGCAGCTGAGTGGTACTTGTTTGCTGGCTGGGGTTAAACCATGACAACACCCAATTTGCTTTTAAATACCTTGTTTGTAGCTTCTGAAGTAAAGGATTGGTTTGTACATGCATGTAAAGGTGGGAGAAAACTGATTTCTGATCCATGTTTAATTCAAGCAGATTTTGTTCCTCTGGAAGAATTTACTGCAAGTTTTGGGGAAGAAAACACTGCAAATGTCTCTGAATATGCTCTTTAATGAAAGGAAACAGGAGGCGAAAATGTGTAGGGGGGCTCCTCAATGGATTTTAAAAAAATACTGAAAATGTCCATGGAAGTATTAGGAAATGGATATGTTCTCAGTGCTGTAACTTTTCAAAGAAAACCCTCGGTATAGTAACAGCTCGAAGGCACGAATACTTGAGAGCAGAATGCTGAAATCTGCAAACAACAAAAATATGCATCATGAATGTATTAATGTCTGCAGGCACTGGGGTGTCGTAAGCCTTTCTTACTGGTCATTGAGAAGCAATGTGGTGAGGGAATTAGAAGAATTAATTTTATTCTTACTTTTGTAACAAGTAGCATTGTTTCATTTAATAGGTTGAAATGGCAGGGCTATGTTACCCCTTTCACTTTTTTCATTTTTAAAAATAAGAGCAATTAGTCTCAGATACGTTATGTTAGTAAGTGCTTTAGCATTTGAAAATTGGATTTTGTTTGAATTATATCAAATGGAACTGAAGAGTGTCTGCACTGTACAGTAGCAGTCTGAACCATCAGCTTCCACTACTGTAATGCAGATTGAAGTTATTGCTATTTAGCTGATATTTATTTGTTAACTCTGACACTAGTATTTGAAAAATTAAAGAAAGCCTCTGAAGAATACTAAGTATTCAAGTAATACTTACTTGAACAGTAATATTTGTAAGAATACAAATATGTTTTGCTGTGTCTCCAACACTCTGCTGAAGAGCTCAGGTTTATGTCTTTGCCCACTGTTCCAACCTGCTGGAAAGGTCCAGTGGTTCATTGGCCTCCTGTTGTCTTCTCCATTTGAATCTGCTCAGAAATTGTGTTTCTTTCAGTGAGAGCCAGAGAGATGCCAGCCTTGGCTCTGAAGAGAATAGAGAACAGAAGAAAGATAGTATCCTAGTTCATCTCAGCAACCCACAGAGCTGTTTCTTGCAGAAATTAGCACTATTCTCTTCCTACATTGAAGCCTTTATGTCTGCTTATGAAAATGAATTTATATACTGTTATATTTATACTATTCACTGTTTATCACAACAGTTCCATGATATAAGGAAAATTATCTCCTTTTTATACGTATGGAAACTGAGTCACGGAGAACAATGTATGTTTTACACAGCCAGGAGTAAAAATTTATTGCAAATAAGAGTTAGTGGCTGTTCTTCTGCCCCCCAATGCATTTATTTCAGTGTCGTTAATTATTTAAGCACTCAGGCGATTTTAGATACTAAAGACAATATCAGCCTTCCTGCTGATGAGGTTGTTGCCTTGCAATAGAAGAGGAATGTCTTGTGCAAGAAAAAGAAAATAAAGGATTTACACTGCAATAATTGTGAACAATTCATGGACCTGAACTTTCTAAATAAAAGCAACCTACGCAGCATTATGATAGACTGAGTCTATTATAATAGACAGAGTGTCTAATTTTCATTACTGCTGTGTCCCCTGAGTGGTTCTGGTTTGCTTTGACAATGAAGGGCTGAGAGGAATACAGTTTGTTCCCTTAACACCATGCCATGTGTCAGCCACAACCCCAGCAGCAGGATATGGCCGTGCACACAAGGGGCTTTCTGAGCTTGCTGATGCATGGACAGCACTCCTGCTTTTCTCTTTCAAGGATATGTGCCTCTAGAAGAGCAAGAAGTAAAAAAAAAAATATTTTGTAATAAAAACAGTCTGTGTAAAGCTCATCTTAAAGGTCAGAAAATGGAACACTTACCGGGAGGCACCTTTTATTGCAGTACTTCGAGAACAGCTGTTGGCACTGTAGCTTAACATGCCAGCGTTCTGTTTCTAAATGCTTATGCCCATGTTTTTGCACACTAATTCCAGGATGGTTGGTGTTAGATGGTGGCAAATTAACTGTAAATTCCTAAGGCAGCTATATCCCTTCCTCTTACTACTAGTTGTTCTTTACATCTCTCTCTGAATCAGATGAAGCAGAACTGTGCTGTATCTTTTTACCTTATTTTCTTTGAATAACAAACATTTTATTTAAAAGCCATTTTGGAAGCCTGTGTTAAAGAGTTTTCTTTGCAAGCTTGGAAGAATATTGGCTATTCCACATAATTCTGCTTCTCCTCCTGATATTTCATTCTTCCAAAGCATTTCTATTCAGCATTGTATATTAAAGATTCAGCTTAGAAAACTTATGATATATTGCTTGACATTGACATATCAAACTTTCTTATTTAACTTTGGTTTCGGAGTTCATAATGTGGCCTGTGAAATCTCATTCATTTGGAAAAGCCAGAGTAAATAGAACAGTAAACAAGCAGGACATGGAGACAGGTCCTTTTGTTTCCTGTGTTCCTCCAGTGCCAGCGAGGTCTGTTCTCAGCTATTGACAGTCAGTGGCCTCAGTGCTGTGTAAACAGTCCAGAGACTGCCGCTGAAAAGTTTGGACTTGAAGTTTATGGCAGCAGGAAACAAAGTAACAGAAATAATCAGGCGCTGCATGGAATTTGGAACAGCTGTAAAGGGGAAGAGGGTGGGGGTGTGCAACCTGTGGCTGCTAGGTAGATGTCCCAAATGTGAAAGAAACTATGTAAATGTTAGAAATAATAAATCAATGAAACAAAACAACAACAACAAACAAAACAAAGCAAACAAAGCAAACAAAACAAACAAACAAACCCCACCAAAACAACCCATAGTCTGTCATCAGTACCTGTTCAGTTCTACAGGATCCCTTGAAACATCTTTTATAAGTTTTCTTTACTCAGAACACCTGTAGCATTTGGATTCATGGCAAAATGGTAAATTGCTTTGAATTGCAGACTCCCAGCAGGGCTTATTTATCTTCACTCTGAATGCAAGCTCTGCCATATATTCTGCATCCCCTGTTTTCCTGACCCCCTCTTTGCCTGATGCTCTTCCAAAGCCCCAGGTTGATGCTTCTCCAGATAAAATTAAGGCCTGAGAAACAGTGGGAAGTATGTTCTGGAGAACATTTTCTTCACTTGTTTTTAATATTTAGACATTTGTGTTTAAGGATTAGGCAAAAGATTTCAATTTATTTTGTGGGAGTTTGTCATTGTCTTCGTCTTCTTTGTGTTTCAAAGTCTGGACAAATGCTTCAGTAAAGTCAGGTTTGAGTGTGTGTGTGTGTTGTTCTGTTTTTGTTTTGTGGGTGGTTTTGGTTTGTTTATTGTGGGGGTTTTTTTGTTGTTACATGTGTAAACAAGGTTCATAGAAGTATATATCCCATGCCTAAATTTTTTTGGCAAAGTTTCTAGGAAAAAAAATAATGAAGGCATACCTGAATTTTTGAATAGTAATTTTCCTCTAGTAAACACCTCTAGGAAGCCTGAGAAGCTTGAACCACTTGTTGTGGGTTCCTGGAGTCATCTAAGAAAGGATAAGAGAAGATGGAAGAAGCCTTATTGCTTTTCTAGATCTGCCAGGTCACACTGCTTGAATTCTTCGACGAAATTAAACCTCGGCTCATCTCCACCTCTGCAGGTATTTGCTAGAACAGAGAAGCACTGCATAGGTACAAGAAGGCATTCTCACTATTTCTCCTGTTTCGTACAGAAATATCTGCCGTTTTAAAAACACTGGGGCTCTGATTGTGTTGCTTTGCAAATTTCAGTGTCCACATCAAGACACACACCACCAGTTAGGTTCTCCTACACAGATGTAATTTCCTCTGAACATGTTCCAGCCATTGCCTTTACTAAGACAGAGGGAGAAAATATGTATTTCTATGAAAAGCAGAATTACATGGCATAGGTAATGAGGCTGCTGTGCAGGTAACTTTAATCTGGTGCTCTCTAGCGTCTGACAGCTTGCCTTTGCAACAGGTTAATAATATTCAGAATTGCATATAAATCTTTCTGTAGAGGACTGAAATTCACATGGCACAATTACCAGTCAAAAATATATTCCCTTTTCCAGATAGCAACAAAATCTTATTAGCAAGCATGGATTTTTTTTTAATAGATTACTGTATACTGACACACACATGCATTTTTGTTACCTGGCTTTTTTAGAGACAAGATTTTAAATTACTGTCTTCTAGAGTAGAAAATGAAAACAAGGTTTTCGGCAATTGTACATTTTAGCCATCAGCTGGATGGCTGTAAATCACTGTGAGCTGAGCTCTGCAGCTTTCTCCATTAATGGATCCATGAATTGTTCTTTGATACAATTTCAATCACCACATTCCATTTGGAATAATGTGAAAACTAGAAGAATGCAACACATAAAACTGGTCCAAAACTTTCTGATCAAACCTTTTGTGCAAGCAGACAAATTAGACTTTGCTACCTTAATGCTTGAGAAACGGACTTTGACAACAGCAACAAACAAAAAGAATGCAGCCAGTGTTCCAGTTCAACATTGCAGAAAAAGCAGTTTTTCTGTTTTAATTGGAAAACCAAATTATTTTTAATTTATAAATATCAAATTAAATATGTCAATTTAAAGAAAACTCAAAATATTTTTTTTTTCATCTGAAAACACTTCCAGTCATTTTCTGTCTGGGGGATTTTGAGATCAGTTGATAAAAACCCAGGAGTTCATTTCCTTCCAGCTGCTGCCTCTCATTCACACAGGTGCACTGTCTTTTGGCAAATTCTCTTTGAGGTGAGCCTCTTGCACTCCTGGCTGCCACAGCTTGTTGCTTTGCTTTTCTAGCAGGAACACTCTAATCTGCTTACTTAAGTGTAATGCTGATTGACTTTTAGCATCTTGAACCTTGTGGGGGCAGGATCAAGCTCAGCCCAGCCCAGGCAGAGCAGAGCTGAGCTGAGGGAGATTTGGTTCTGTGCCCAGAGCATCATCACGTCTGTCCCAGTCTGGCAGCAGTGCTTGGGGCTGCATCACCACTGTACAGCTACGGGAGACAAATGTTCCCATTCTCCACACTTGGAGGCAAAGCTGAACCTCAACTTTGCAGCAAAGATGCTGCAGGAAGTGGCAAGAGGTGTAAACCCTTCTCAGTGAGGTGCCCCTGGACCTGTGCCTATGCAGGGCTTTTTCAGTTTAGAGCTTTAGGTCTGAATAAGAACACATGCAATTCATTCTTCTCAGAGATCTTGTTTCGATCACAGAAGGTATCAGAATAAAGAACTTTGTGGCTCAGCATCTTCTCTCTGGCAAAAGCTTTGAGGAGATGCCTCAGGAAGAGTGTCAGAATGGAGCTGGCATATGTCTCCTAATACTTCTCATTTCCAGCAATTTGCTGTTAACAGAATGCCTGAGCCTGATGTGGTTTCTGTTTATTCATTATCCATCAGTTAACCACCTACAAAGCAAGGGAACAGCTGCTATTTGTTGTGTACTTCAATATTTGCTGGCTTTTCTCATACCCTATGGCTCTGGGGGAAGGAGAGAATGATCTGTCCCACTTCCCCTTCTCCATGCTCGTTGAGAATTTGGGAGACTTCTGTCACATCCCCCCCAGACATCTCTTTGCAGACCGAGGAGCTTGTCACTGAGTAGGCGCAGTAACACAGCGGCTGTGGTGGGTATGTAGTGGATAAACATAGTGCCTTTACAGTCATGGAATAAAATCAAATCACATTCATTCAAAAAAATGACAATGTGCATTGGGATGACAGTTATTTGTCTTCAAGAATGAAACATGCAAGTTCTAGACGTAAAATTGTTCGAATATGTATTAAAATTACAGATGTGGCAGCTTAATGGTGCTCTTAGCATTCTGCTAGATGTGGGTATTTTATCCAAATATAGTCATGCTAAGCTGTGTCAGGGAGAAAAGCTGTTAGAATTACTTTTATTCATGGGGGAAAAATATAATATGTGTTTTTTAAACTGTTTTTTAAACTGTCTCTAGGATCTTCTGCGCGCCTTCTTTGCTTCATACTGCAGAAAAATCATGTCTGCTCGGTTGCTGCTATATTAGAATAACTTCCTCATCTCTCAGGTCTGTTCATCATCTTTGATGGCTTTTCTCAAAGCTTTTCTCTCAGGCTCTTTCTATTATGAGGCAATCTCAATTTTCATTAAAACAAAACCAAAACCGTACAGCCTTCTTGACTGCAGAGGGAAGCTGTAAATGTGCACAGAGTAATTTTAAAAGGTTTAAAATTAAAGACTGAGGAAAAGTCCAGCTAAAGAAAATATCGTGACTTCTTGAGTTCTGGCCTACCAAATTTTGGAACAGTTAGCAATTTTTGAGAAGTCCTATGTAAACTTAAGATACTGCTGCGAATTCTGGCATATAAGGATCTTGCAATTTCACAGCTGGAAACTTGAGTAGACTCTAAATGAAAGACTTTTCAATTAAATCATCCTTCGAGCATCCTTCTTCAGCTTGCAGCCTCTTAGATCTTCATTGTGAAACAAAATCCTGCATTCCTCTTGAAGGGGAGGAGGGAAAAATTAAGATTCAGCTGTGAAAAAGAATTTAGATAAGTAAATGTGTAGCCTCTCTCCTAATCTTAGTACAAATGCTATTTAATAAGACACCAACAACATTCAATTAACATTGATTTATGCAAGATGCTACAGACCTATTTATGTGAGGTCACACTAATTTAAAATATTAGAGGTGTAATTACAGATGGGTGTTACTAAACTAAGTGGAACAATACATTTAACTCACAAACACTTACAAAACATCAAGGAAATATTCCCATCTGCTGTATGATCAGACTAACTTTACATCAGCCCTCCTATTAGAACAATCAGTTTAGGTAAGAAAGGGACACCTTCATAATCCGCTGCTGTCTTTGGTTTGCAGCACACACACTCTGGCTTGGGAAACAGTAAATGAGTTACAAGTAAACACTCCCTGATCTTCAGGGGATTCACACTTGAACTATTTAGTTGTTTCATGGATTTTTAGTGAGGTGATTGATCCAGCAGCAGAAACTGAATAAGAAAAGCAGTACCCAGCAGGTTTGAAATCTGTGACATTCAGTGTGTAGCTGATTTGATAAGAAAACGGGACAGGAATTCCGGTCTCAAGGAATAATGTAATTTAGTGAAGCACAGAAATAAGTACTGGGTTCGAAGACTCTTTTAATCCATTGACTCCATATTGATGTAACCTTACTAAATTAAATGCAGCGGCATTTACATTTTATACAAAAATAAGATGAAAAACAGTTCTTGTGTATCTCTTACAGCACTAAAAGAATGTATTCTGAGACTTTTCCGTGAGACCGGTTGTGGCAATAATTCAAATTCTAGAAACACTTAGATCTCTGCAGAGCTTTAGTGGAGACAAATTAAAGATGTTTCTAATTCATGTCCATAACAAATCCATAAAGGGACTTTATTCCAGTCTCTGTGATTAATACACCATTGTATTGCGTCTAAGACAAATACCTTTGATATTGACCAATTTAATACATTACTTCCTCTGCAATTAATCATTATGGCAAGTTTTCCGCTAATTATATAAAAAAATATATAAAAAAGGGAAGAAATAGCAAAAAAAAAGGGACAGCTGCTACAGGCATAGTAAGCTGTTTACTGGCCCAGGATGACTACAGGAAGGGGAGGGGGGGATTCCATTTTTCATCACATATTTGAGCAAGGAATGAGCAGGATCAAGTTCTCTGGGTTATGATCTAGCCAGTACCTGCATTTGGTTTTGCCTATGGCCAGCCTGATCTCCATATTGCCAGCAGTAGCTTATTCTTGCTGTTAATGCTTTTAAAAATTGAGGAGCTTTCCACAAACCCCAAATCTGCTGTGCAATAAGCACATCTGCTTGGCACAGGATGCAGCAGCTTCTGAATACGTGGACTTTCAGAGTTCACAAAGTTCAAAAACTGAACCCTGTGTTTGCATATGCCCCTCCCAATTTATGCACTATAGAAGGAAATGAAATAGTGGCCTTTTCTATCTACTGCATAATAAACCTTTCTCCTTCTTTCTCTCCACTAAACTTCTTGTACATTACTTGATCATCAGCTGAATCAATTATTTATAAGAAGGAGCCTATAACCTTTTTCTCTCGGCCTCTATATCTCCAGGGTATTTGATCTATTCACAGAAAGTCCCCTCGCTTCCTGAATTCCTCTTTTTGGAAATCCAAGGTCAAGAAGAACCTGAAAACTTGCTCTGTCTTGAAGCCTATCTCACCTCTTCTCCTTTTCTGTGTATTTTTCTTCTCTTCTAATTTTACTCTTTTTTGTCTTGTGTTCACTGGGCTTTGAATTCCTACAAGAGATCCACCTGGGCTTTGTTAAGTATGGCTCATGCCCACAGGTGAAATTATTGGCAAACAGGCTACCAATTGCACTGCAGGAGTAGCTAAATGGGTATTATTCTAGCTGGGGACCTGTATTATTTTGAGTAGAAGTTTAAGCCAAATGGCTTCAATCCCACTTGAAAGTATTTTAACAACGTGGAATAAAAACATTCCTTTAGCAACAAATATGATGTTTAGGGGAGAATGCAAAAAAAAGGATGAAAAAAAAGAATGGACAATGTTAAAACTTCCTAGAATTTTCTCTACAGAGTCCAACTTCCCAAACCCAAAAACTGCTTGTGGGAATTTCCACTGGGAATGTTTCTTCCCACAAACATGTAATTCTAATGACAAGAGCCCACCACATCTGAGCTCTGGCTGTAAGAACAGGCAGCTTTACTCCTACACTGGCCAAAACTGGAAACCTAAAAAATCAGGACAGGCTTCGTGAGTGGCAGGTCTCGAACTGACATGGGTGGGGAGTATTGAAAAGACATTTAGGGAGATGACAGATCTGTGAACAACACTGTAAAGACCATAATATTATCCTAAATGTACATGGACTATGTAGCAATGTTAAGTTTTCACAGTGCACGATGTGTTGAATGGGGAGCCCCTTCACTAAACTTGAGGTGAGAACCATATAAAAATATAAAAAGGAGACACTAATTCATCTAACACAGTTCTTCAGCTGAGATACATATTGTACAAAATCATCTCAATTACACACCTCCACCAGGGCACAGTGAATAGTGATTTTTTTTTTCCTAATTTCATGGGTGGAAACAGAGAAACCTTCAGCTTCCTACTGGAGAAAGTTTTTAGTGAAATAGAACAGAAAGGAAGTGGCTCAGCAGCAGTGGGCTAATGGGCTGTGTTGTGCACTGGACCCTCTGCTGTAATGGGGAGGTGCAGGGGTGGCTGTTATTGCTGTACCTGCAGCACCCGTGCAAAACAAGGTGATGACTGAATGTCACGGTTGGCAGCTTTGTAAATGAAACCTTAGCAAATTAACTTCCTGCTCCTTGTCTTAAATATCCTTTTCTTCAGCGATCAGTAGTGGCATTGAAGTGGCATCAGTTCAGTATTCCCCTGATGAAAAGTCCTGTTAGAAAGTTACAAATGATAGCACCCAGACTTACAAACCTACAGGCTTGGGAACAATGCCTTGAATCTTGTTAGTACTGATAGAGCAAGAAATAAAAAGGAGAAAAATGTAAGCCATCTGTTCCTTTATCAAATTTCTCTGCATATTATGCACAGATATCTGTACTTGAGCATGTTTATTCCAGTCAGGCAAATCACGGATACCCAATTTATATTAATTTCTGTAAATAGTAGACACAGATGCCTGAGGCAGAAAGTAAAATATGAATTTCTAATTATTTTAGGTCTCAAGTAGTCATAACTGTGAAGTGGTCTGTCCAGCAGAACAGAAAGAGTAGGAAAGAAATATTCTGAATATTTGCTGTCTTCTTTTTATTCCTCCTCCTCCAGCTGTGATATTTGATATCCAGCTGCTATGCACACAGCTTCTTCCTTTGTCAGTGATCTGTGGCTTATGTCTACAATTTCAAAGGAAAAGTGTGAAAAAATGTGTGATTGTTATTGGAAGAAGCATCATTTGAAATAAATATTATACTTTTCACAGCACTTTAGGAAGCTTTTGTACACAGAGCCCCCAAATATCCATTTGTAAGTAATCCCAATTTGATATTTTTCTGTCTGGAGTGCAAAATGGGAGATGAGGTTAATCACACCACCAGTAAAGCTCTGCTGTTGTAGTTCAGCAGCACCAATTTCAAGCGTAAATAAACAACATTTTAGGTACTTCAAGAACATATAGTGAAATGGGCAAAGATCAAAATAAGTAGCTTTTATTCTCATATTTTTATGAAATAGAAACCGGGCTTGTTTTCAGCTGTATGTAGAGCAGTTCTTGACTTCAGTGGATCTTTATGGTCAAGCACTGATGCGTTTGTACAGAATTACATGCTGCTCAGAGAAGCAATGCAGACCTAAAAGATAATAGATAAGGGTAGGGAGGAAGAGGGAGAAACCTACCTTGGATGGGCATTTTTTGTCCATATCTACATATGGAAGTTTATCTCATATTTCTTGTCAGTTATGGTGCTTATCTTGAAGCCGTCTCCTATTTTCTATTAAAAGAGGGCTTCCAAAATGAGGAAGGATGATACAAAAAGGGAAGGGCATAAGAAGGTCTCCAGAATCATAGTGGCAAAGTAGCACAGGTAAAATAAACCAGCTAGGGCTGATATTAATACACAAATTGCTGTTCCTCTAATCTTTTGAAGACTGTCATTGATTGTGAGTCCCTATTATACCCTCAAATTAAATATCCCTCTATTTGGCTTGCCTCCCTTTGCCTAGTGTCATCTTAGAGGTTTCAGTCATTGGACAGCTTCTTTTCATTTTTATATGAAATTAAGCTGAGAGTTATGACCTTTTCATTTAAACTTCATATTTAATTTGGTGCCTCATTATGAGCTGATAGAAACCACCATGATAATTTCTGAACATCTAAATAGAGACCTTGGGGACCTTCTTTCATAGCAAAATAACTCCAAAACTCCCTGAGGCATAAAGGAAAAAATATTTCTTCAAAACATTTAATACAGCTCTTAAATGTTTACTCTTTTCTCAGCTGAACAGCACTTCCATTTGTTTTCTAAAAATATCCTTCAGGGCCCAAAACTGCATTGTAGTATTTGTTAACTTGGCAGTCCATCATTCTTTGTGCTTTATCTGACTTGCATTGTTTTACCTGCATGTTCTTTGACATAGTCAGTGTAAGCACTTTTAGCTATGATAATATATGCTGACATTTATGTTTTCTGTTCTAATTTTTTAGTACATGTCTTTAAAGAGTTTCAGATAAGATCTTGAACTCAATAAAATGAAATAATTTCTTTAGTTTATATTTGCTTATACATTTACAGATTAATGTACAGGAAATGAAACATTCACATTAAAGCATGTCAACCAGCAGCCTGTATCAAAATACTAAAATGAACAAACAATTTGCCATTTGCCAAGCTCACTGAATGTGTTAATTTGTTTTGCTCACCTGGTATTGTTGCTTTGGCAACATAAGCGCACTATCTGAAAACTATTGGGGGAAAAAAACCCAAAAATCTGCAATCAATCCATAGTTATGAAGTCTTTCCCAGTGTGACCCTGATGATGCCAATTTACAGCAAAGGCTGCAATAGAAGTGCCACAACAAGGCAAAAGTACCCCAAGTTGCCAAGAACCTTGCATAAAAGATTTTTGACAGATGCCATAACACTCACCATCCTGCAAAGTGCTGAGACACTAGAAGAGGCTGCTGACAGGCCACAGCTTCTTTAGCCTTAGTTATTGGGTTATAGACCATGAGGAAATGCACGTGCATGGTGGTCATTTTCGTAGGAAAGAAAAAACCCAGTCTATAACAAACAGAAATAGAGAAACAAACGCTGCAGGCAAATAAATAGACTTTAGGTAGTTGTGACCATACAAATTGGATGTCACTTGTTAACTGTCTGTCCCTCGGGCTCCTGCAGCCGTTTGGCATTACAGGAACAGGTAGTGAAGGGTTTTAGTGCTACTCCAGCTTGATCAATGAAGTAGAATGGAAAACAGTTCTCTTTTAGTTATTCAATCAATCATTTGTTTCTTGGTTCTATATCTTCAGCAGAGTTCAGTCTGGTCTCTTGCTGGGGACTCGAGCAGATCCCACAGGTAATGTAATCATTCAGTGTGTGGGGGAATCCCCATGATGCCAATGCTGCCAGAAATGCTTCCACTTCTTTTGACCTATTTTTCATTTCAACACTGTGCCTAATATAGCTT
>WEIT01015974.1:2601-42286 GCA_013389985.1 Dryoscopus gambensis | reverse complement strand
TCTGCACTCAAGAGTCTGGAATGATAAAGGAACTAAATTGGTAAACAAATTCCTAACTGAATATAGAGCTGTACGTAAACCTTAATTTCAATAGGTTTGGAATCAGACTCTTGCAGATGGATTAGTGTGCATTATTCCCAGTCATTTATCCCTAAAAATGCCCAGTTTTACAGAACAAAGACCTCATTCTTTCAAAAATGGCACCTCACCTGCATTTTACCAACATTTGAGAGAAATGCAGATTGGGAAACTAAAAACCAGACAACTCNGAATTAGTGAGAGTTGTAGCCCTGGAAAAGATTACACAGGAGTTAAATATTATGGTCATTTTCCCCAGAAGAAGATATTGTTATTAAATTTTGCTGATCAGAGCTAGCAGTTTGCTACAGATCAGGTTATGATCATTTATGTGTTTATGGGCCGACAAAACTCAGAAGTTAAACACTCCATTAAGTTACAGGGCAAGATTCTCACATGGTGAAATAATGTGAGTGCATTAGTTTGCATCCATTTAGGGAAATTAGATGTCTGAGTCCCTGGCATCTAACTTCAGATCAGGGGCTTAAAATATGCTATTCCATCTTCAGATTCTAAACTAATTTCAAGCACTCCAGCAAACCAAGCTGCCTTTAAAAGTAGTTCTGAACCAAAAACCATAAACATAAATTTCATTGGTTTGATTTTTTTAGCTAAAATCTGACTCACAATTTCTTTTTTCTAAAATTTAATTTCCTACCTGACACTCACTGCTATACTCTGGATTTGCTTTTAGAAGGCTCTAGTTGAATCATGACTTTCCACTCTTCTTTCCATTTGACTGGATTCTGGAAACAGTATTTCAGTAGTGAAATGGAAATTTTTTTTTCCCCAGAGCATAGAAACTATATCTTGGGACTACTGGTATTAAGAATCTGTGCTGTCTAAAGCCTCTCTATTACATGAACTGCTGAAAGAGTAAGTCAAACATCCGCTTGGGATTCTTGAATGGCCTGCGAAACCATGAAATGATAACATCTCCAAGAATATTGTGAAATTCTGTCCACCATGGAAACAATAAGAAATTTGCTTTTCCAGGCCAGAACAATGACTGAAATATTTCCATTTGGTTTAACAGATCTTTCCATGTGTCTCTCAGCACACTGTAGCCAAAACTACCATAAAAAATATGTGCAAGACTAGCCACTGAGGGCTAGAAAATGTAATTTGTACCCATTTGTGCAGAGTATATTACATAATTTGCTGCAGCTCAGCATTATCAAACACAACAGGATCCTGAGGCATTGATGGAAATGTTGATCTTCTTGATTCTGGCCCTACAAAATTACTTGGATAACTATCTTAAGCCTTAAAGATCCCATATTTTCATCTTTCCAGGAACTAGGGCAATCCTGCAGGATTCTTAGCAGCCAGAAATTCAGCAATTTTGTCTGCTTTAATCTCTGACTATACAGTAGCACTATATAGCGTTAATTTTTCCAGTGTAGAGTAAAATTTGGGTATTTGCCTTTGAATTACCTCCTTCCCCACACCCAAACCACCCTCTAAAATGCACTCTTGAAAATAACCATGAACAATTGTAAATGCTGGTGCTTTATTTACACATATAGTCTATTTTCTTACTTTTAATTGAAAAGGACAATATGAAGGTTGTCTCGTCTGATCATTCAAAGAGCAAAACTACTGCAGTTTGCCATGAAATAAAATATTTTGGCACTCTTTGAGCTGGCCTGACAGCAACTACCATGATCTGCAGCAAGCTATCATGATGATATGTTGCACTGACAGGCCGATAATCAAGCAATGAAAACATCTGATAATCAAACCTCTCTGGCAAATGCCACAAAGGCATATAGGCATCATGTGTTTCTCCTCAAAATGAAAAATAAAAAGAGACAATAAAAGGCATTTGTGTCCTGACACACTCCCTTTAGACAGTAAATATTTCTAACACAGTGTTTTTCAGAAAGTTTCCACCCGCGCTTGGAAGCACACTGCAAAATTTGATATTCAAATGTTTGCTTCCTATGGGTAAATGAAGCTAGTAATTGAAATGTAAACCTTTTGTCATGTAGGACTTTCCAGGTTTTTAGGCAAGAGGCTGTTCCATTATTCCAGCATAATAACCCTGAGGAGAAAACCACAACAGTGTGTCTGAAAATTTGCAAGTTCCTTAATGCTCTAAAATGTACCAGGTACTTGAGACTGCCACTATGTTTCTCAGGGCTAATTTTTCCTAATAAAAATAAGTCTCTGTGAATGTTAGTGGAGTTTAAAACACAATACCATGTGGAGGGAACGTTTATGATTTTAGACCCGTGGTACTGCTGCCTTTGTAAGTGAATAATGACATTCCCACACACGAAGGCTTAAAGGTAAGAGCGCTCCTTACAGTGTTTTTTCTTGACATCTATATGAGGGTTTGGGCCATTCACTCGCCGCTGATGATTATTTCTGCAGTTTTGCAGCAGCTTTGTATTAGGCAATTTGATCCATAAACTGCTATTGAATCAAACTCCTGAATAAATAACTTTGATGGTGTCAGGTGGTCTGAACTTATGGAGCCAGTGGAACTGCAGCACCCATGCCAGTAGCACTCATTCCTGCAGGGAAGGTTCACTCTGCATCACCACTTGTCAACAGCTGGATAGGTGTTCAGCTACCAGGACATGTCATTGATGCCATAATAATTTTTGCTTTTTCATATATTCCTCTCATATCCCCCTTCATATATGCTTTTATGCAGCTTTTCTGTACCCTCAGTGCTTTTAACCCACATACTTGTAATTCCCTAAATTCGATAACTAGCTTAGACCCAGAGTTCTGTTAAGGCAAGAGACCAAACATCTTAGAAGCTTCGTAGTTAGGGGGTCAGCGAGCCCCAGACCCAAGGTCTTCTCCAGAACATATTCTGTAAACTAAGATAGATCTATGCAGAGGGGGGTCACTCCTTAGGAGGGGGCTCCTCCTGAGCCTCCCATTGGAAAATCTGTGATAAATATGCTAATATGTAAAGTCTATAATTGTATAAGCAAACGATCGCGGGGGGGCTTTTCTGTGTATTCTCCGGTGTGCATTTTCCAACGTGCATTCCGTGCCTCAGTCCAGGGGGGGAATTCCTGCGGGGTGCTCCTGCCTGGATCTAAGGATCCTTAATAAACTCTGAGGTAAAATCCCTTTTTCCCCTCTAACCGTGTTTGGCTTTTAATTCTAAACCCAGGATAAGGCATCATCATCATGACTTTGGTATATTTATTCTTCATCTGCCTTGTCTGTGATTCATGTGTGGACATGTCCATCATTAGCAGAAATGTTCTTTAGTGGGACCTTAGTGATGTAATTCTAAAAAAAAAAAAAATCTTTATTTTTGTAATATTCAGCTAAAAATAATATCGTCAGCATTTTGGGGTAGGAAAGATTATACACACTCTCAACAATAAAATATTGTTTTTATATAGTGAGGAATACTGTTTTAAATTAGTTCAAACAGATTAGATGTGTTTACCAAAAGGATCTTTCTCTATTTTTCCCTATTATGTATGTAAGAAATTGGTTTGACCATGGGTAAGACTCAGAAGAGAATGTTTGCAGTGATCCCTTTATAGAACACCTGACAGTAGCAAATTTCTATTATTGACAAGTTAGGTTTTAAATACTACTATGTAATAAATATTCATCTCACATACCCTTTTTATATCCTTAGGTACCTTTTCAAATCCCATAGGATCACTGCAAATATATTCTCCATTATATTCTTTCCTCTTTCCTTTTCCCAATTTCATTCAACACCTGACATTTATTCTATCCTTATCCCTAAAAATTTTTCTTTCATTACTGACTGAATTATGTTATATTCATATTCATATGCCTAACATGTGTTCTAATATAAAATAACTAATAAAATAATACAAGAATTCTAAAAATGATAAATAAATTCTGCTAAAAGAAGTGCCTAGATCTCATGGTCTGTGTATCATCTTGTGCACCCTGTGCGAAGCACTGCACAGATGCTGTGTTCAGGCCTTGTAAAACAAATCATTTCATGAATAATCAAAGAAAATGGATGCCAGGAAGAAAAAGGTATCTGGACATAAAATGGGGAGCGTAAGCATTAGCAATATGAGGAAAACTTCTGGACAGGATTTTAGTGCCTTGTACATGGTGATGAACAGGCTGCATTTCTTCTTGGAGCAGACTGTGAATTTCATTCCATGCATGCAGCCCCCAGGGCATAAGATGCTCATACCTATAGGAGGGGAAAATGGGTATAGAACTTGAGCTGCAGCCAGAGGATTGGGGATCTTGTGACCATTCCTGAACTTATTTGGATATAGCTTTCCAAAGACTGTGTCCTTTTTGCTCCGTTTTGGGGGGGTTTGTTTTGCTTTTTTGGTTTTGTTTTTTGGTGTTTTTTTTTGTTTTTTTGTTTTTTTTTTTTTTTTGTAATGAAGATTTCAGGCTAAAGAAAGACTGACAAGCAGAGATTAGGCTTGGGGCCATGTTGGCCAGGATCGTCAGGCTTCTGGATACTGGTTGTGTTTCCAACTGTAGAACTGGTCTGGGAATTGTGCATGACAAATTCTGCCAAAAATTTTCTGAATCTTTACTCATTTTTATAAGCTCTGCACAGAAAATGAAAAGAAGCATGAAGCTCACCCACTTAAAAAAAAAAATGTACTTTGCTGAAATTTCTGCTGGAAGAAAAGAAAAAAATTGGTTTTCCTTATCTATATTTTTTAAAAAAACAACATGGGTGTTGATTAGATGTCTGTAAATTATGAAAATATTGTGATCCATATAATTCACATCTAAGTACAATAGATCTTTCAATGCTATGCCTAGACAAAGGCACAATTTATTCCTTTCCATTTGTGTCATGCACAAGCTCTTCATGACCCTCCTCAGCCACCACTCTACAATATCTCTTTTAGAGGGAAACTTGTTTTTATACCAGGCAAATTATGATTACAGAAAACACCATATAACATTCTATTAATAGGAAAATTATTTATTAAAACCAGCCAGTTTAAAATTACCAGCTTATTTTCCCAAAGATTAAATTTCAAAAAGCAGTTGCCCTTACTTTCCAATCCACTTTGTTCCACCCTTTGGTTCCTCCATATTTTCCATACACCAGATCATTTTGTGGTTGAAATTCTAGTCCATTGAGGGGAGAAAAAGGACATATAACAATAATGTCAGCTCTTACACCTCTAAGCCTTCAGTAACTCATATACATTGACAATATATGTGATGTTCCACAGAACAAAAAAGTAATGGAAAAATCTCATGGAAATTGGTAAAGAGACCTTGGAGTTCCTGAGGTTATAAAGAAACCTGTGTGAATTGTTTTTCTCAGTGTCTCATTGTTAAATATTTTTCTTTTTCAGTACAAAAGACAGCTCTAGTGGACTGGAAGAGACCAAATAAAAGAACCAAGGGAAATATTTGTTGCAGAGATCTGTAGAACAGAGTGCAAGAGTTGGGAGCAAATGGGCAGGTAAGTCTGAGAAAGATGCAGCCATAAAATCTTCTGATTTATGACCTTCTGGTTTATAGAAGTAAATAAATAACAAATAATCAGACCAACCAAAAAAAAAAAAAAAGCAGAATAAGTGTTTAGGGAGACTGTCCAGGATTAATTTCTCTCCCTGTGCCACATTATGTCTTCCCAAGTAAAGCCAACATTTTTCTGTTTTCTCTGAAAGGTAAAGATAGTCCCTATCCCTTTCAACAAGACCATATTTTGTCCCTTTCCCTTTTCCTGCTACCCTGCAAATGTGAGGTATGGGCCAGCTATGAGAAACAAAATGTTCTGAAATTAGGAAAAAAACCCATGCAGCAATTCACAGAGCTTTTGTGAAAGGTGCATCGAAATTCTGCAATTTACTTACTGCAACTTTAACAACAATTAATATTAGCATTTAGACACTGAATATTAACTGTTCTTCTGGCAGACTGAACTATATTTTCTAGGAATGCTGTTTTCCTTCCAATGGATGGATTTCATTCTTTGAAAACCACCACGGTGTTCTTAAGACACTAAGTGCAGACAGTATTCTAATATATTCCTGTACAAAGCAAACAGCCTCCAGAGCAGGCACTGAAGTGCCATGGGATGAAGAGGCTCACAGGTCTCAGCTACTCACAATGACCTGGCAGGAAAGCAGAATTCCTGGGCTCCATCGATGTTGATGTGTCTGACAGCAAACGATGCCCCACAGCAGTTTCCCAGCGCTGCAGAGGGAGGGTAATTCGGGTAGGGAGAAAGGGCAAAGGGGAGATATTGCTGCAATAATCTCCCTAGCTGGTGATTTTCCAGGAAATGCCTGTTCTCCTGGGGTTTGCCATGGGGCTTCTCTGGCAGCCAGCCCCCAGAGCACAGGTGCACAGGCACCCTGCTGCTGTCTTGGCGGCTCACAGGATTTTGTGGC
Source organism: Dryoscopus gambensis (assembly GCA_013389985.1). Classification (NCBI taxonomy): domain Eukaryota; kingdom Metazoa; phylum Chordata; class Aves; order Passeriformes; family Malaconotidae; genus Dryoscopus; species Dryoscopus gambensis. The sequence goes on along the minus strand of WEIT01015974.1, from coordinate 35,855 downwards.
ACCTACAGTCTTTGAGAGACCAGAGTGAGGCATATTGACTGGAGGCTGCAGTCCTCAGGTTATGGGAAGGAAAGAACTTTGCATGATGGTGTATTAAAATGTAAGCAGGTATCATAGTATTTTTAATAATAATAATCATCATCATCTTTTCAACGTGTAGTCAGTATTTCCTCCTGCTGCTGCACAACTGCTGATTCTGAAACGATGCCAAAGCAGCATGGCTGTCCTTTGGATACAAAGACCTGTCTTCAAAATACAGAGAGAAATCTCTCTGAGACATGCAGTGCTTTAGAAAACTAAATTCTGCTCCCTGTAGTTACAGCTGAACCTTTCTAGTTGTTATTTTACTTCTGTCAACATCTTGACCTTAATAACTGCTCTTGTGCACCTCAAAGAATGTGGAGACCGTGCTAACACTGTTTTCCAATATTAAAAATTTCCCAAAGACTATAAGTGAACAAAAGAAATGTTTACAGACAGATTCTGAAGAGTTTAGTCTTTGTAAACGGCATCCAAAGAACCTTACAACATATTATTTGCTCAAATAGTGTATTTTGGGTTTGCCCAGAAAAATGCAGGGATAGATGGAGTAAAACTGCCAGTAGAAGAATGTATGTGGGACTAGGGTATGCAGAAACAAGATCCAGATTTGATAAAATGTATTTTTAATGAGGTATTTAATTTTTATTATCTTTAATTATAGCAGTTCTAGATTGCTTGTCCAAAGAGCAAGAACTGAGGGATATTTGACTTGTTATTTTGTATGCCTTGAACAATTGTGGTCTTTATTTACCTTATTGCATGAGCAATCAAGGTTGCAACCTAGTTGTCATACAGTGGTTTTGATAATTTTCAACATCTGTGTTTGTCTGTAAAATTTTTGTGTAAAATAAATCAAAGTGTATTTATATGAGGGCTAATCAAAAGTTCTAATTTATGCTACTTTTCTGTGAGGTGTATTTATTTCAAAGCCTTTAAATAATATTCATGCCATTAGGAATTAGAAAGGTAATGGACATCAGTATTATTTAAACTGTTGTATTTTCCTCTGCTGTGTCTCAGTGGGAATGCTGAGTGCCACACAAGAGCTATAATTGAGAAATCCCTTGCTCTCTGTGACTCTGATTGCTATTATGATTGGAATAATTTGCATTTTTATGAAGATACTATTCTGTCTTCAGGCATCCATGACTGTGCTTGATGTTTTGAAGATCATTTGAAAAGACACATAGAAATTATTTGCTTTTAGTGGAATGGCTCTTTACTTGCAAGCAAAAACAAATTATTTGGTTCAAAGGAAATAAAGAAAGGCTCATAAATATCTGAAGAAGGAGCTGTTGGTAAACAATATCTCCAGAAAATTATTCCTCCTCAAATGCCTGCACAGACGCTTTGCTAAAACCTTCTCTTGCAGACACACTAAGACCTTTGCAGTCCCACCAAGAAATATAATTTCTGGTAGGGTTAGAACCTTCCATAGCAGTGGGTCACTTCATCTCTCTGCTCTCCCTGTAGGTGCCTAATAAAGAACTTGTGGATTTTTTCACTTTGGAAGCCTGAGGCTCTGACCATGTGGCCTCCATCTGGTCCAAAGCAGGTTTAGATTGTGGCTTTATAGAAGCAATGAATTAGTGGTACCACCCTGTAGCTGTCATTCTCTGTTGTCAGGAAAAGCACTTTTTAAGAAAGCAGACAGAAACAATACAGCTGAGGATTTGGTGCCCCTTTCACCCCACTAAATTCACAGTGAGCCATATTTTCTTCTGCACTTAGACTATGTTGAAAAGAGAATGTTTAAACTTAAGAGAAGTTTTATTGTTGTCTGTGACTAAATGCTTAAATATGGCTCTCCGTTACTCTGCAATCATAAGTACACATACAGAGGAAACGCACGTGGCAATGGAACTTACACACCTCTGACTAATGGTAAACATTATTTACAGAATTTTTCAATTTCATAAGGGAGGGAATTGACCACCTTAGAGTCTGTAGAGTAACAGAATCAAAACAGCTGATGTAGACCAGCTGGCACTTATCTATTGTCTTTAAAGCTAATATTAGAGACCTAAAAACTCCCAGGTATTTCATGTGATCTGAGAGTTTTATGTAACCATAATAATTTGTGTTGGGCCTTTCTTTTCATAGAGGAAAAAACTAAGACCTCACTCATGTAGAAGAATTATTGTCTTAATACTGCCTCAGAACTTTCTTAATGTAACATGTGTCCCCAGTGACTGTCTTAATATTGCTTTAACCAAGCTAAATTGTGAATTAAGTGTGTGGATTACAGAGAAACAGTTAATTTAACTGCAGTGTCCAAATGCAGTGTCCATTCTAAGCTTTGACTGCATCAGACTTACCAAAACAAACTGCATAGCTGTGAATTGGCAATATTCCCCACCTTTACCTCTCTCGCAGAGGCACCCCAAATCATGATTAATCAAAATTCATTTGATTAATTTCAATTTGATTAATTTAATTAATTTAAGGCACAAAGCACTCTCAGCACCAAAGGATCTAAGACAACTAATTTCTGAGCAACTATAAACCAAGCACATTGGTTCATCTATAGCAAAGTCTTCCAGGCACATAATCAACTAAATGACACTTTTTTTCCCCCCACTAATTTTATTACAGCATTGTTCTTCATGCCCTGTATAATTAAAATTCTGTCATAATCTCCATTATGAACCTCCATTTTTGCTGGTTTATAACCTTGTCCATAATTTACTCTGAAAGGGAGGCTGTGGTATGGGATTTTGTCACAATCAGGGGTTCTTCTTGCACTGACTAAAAATAAACTCTAAGATTTTTCAGAAGTGATTCATCAGTTGTACCCTTCTGGTTTAAACTGGTAGAAGGGTTATGAATCTCCAAGGGTGAGCAGGAGAATCTGTCTTTTCTGCAAAACAAGCCTCATTGGGCACCCATTTTCAAATTGTTGTTCTTGTCTAATGAACAAAATAAGTTTGTTCCTTTTTTTGAAACTCAGGGGTCAGCAGAAATTCAGTATTCGGTGTCAGATGCTCACTGCAATATTCTGATACAAAGGACCTTTCTCTTTCCAAGTAGAGTTTGACGTCTTTGGCTTCTTGTCTTCTTGCATTTAAAAACAACCTCAGTGTCTGAGGGAAAATACATCACAGGCTTAGCAGTTAATTTAAATATGAAATATTAGTATTTAATATTTCTTCTGCACGTATAGATATACAGACTAAAGACTTCCTAAATGAATACTGACGCAAACAGATAGAAATGTTATGAAGATGCAGTCTGGCTATTTTATGATTGTTTCTTGCACAACTACTTATTTTTTAGTGGTGTATTGCAAAGCCCTCTAATAATTTGATAGAACTGCAACTGGTCCTTGTAGACCTGTTTTTTACAATTTTCTTAGGCAATGAAATCTGAAACTATTATGCAAAGGACACAATCTACTGTCTCTCATGATCATGACAAAGCTATAAAATGTTCATTCTTTTGTAGACCACAACATTTTAAATGCTTCTGGTTTTCTGTTACTGTGTTTACCCTCCCATATCTCAATAACACTAAATGGTGCCATTATTTTAAATCACAGCTCCAAGTCATCCTTTTTCTAATGGGAATTGAGTTAGATCCAAGATAATAGTATTCCTATTTTTCAGAGAGATTGACAGGGTCAGTTCAACTTCATACCTTTTTTAAACCCCCTCAGTTGCTTTACTATCCTTCAGCCTCAAGTAAGAAGTTTTCCTGAAATCTGGGCCACAGTGGATCACAAATGATCACTATGGCCATAACTTTTTTCTGTGAAGCTAACAGAGAGAAAACAGTGAGAACTGTGAGGAAAAGATGGACAAATAAGCGGAAGGGAACCTGTCCTGTTCTCTAGTCCTGCCTGCATTTGAGTGGAGGATATTCATACCCATTTGGATGTCCTCACTGCACCGCCTGCTCCTGGCGTAATCTGCTTTGCAGCATATCATGGAGAGTTGCAAGAAGGGCAGGCAAAGAAGTACCAGTTAAGGACAGTCATATTTAGAATAGAACTTTATGCTGTTAATTCAACTGAGCACTTGAGGATGTGTCTGGGTCACCCAGTTTGGAGAATTATGTACGCATGTGTTCAACATTTGGCACATATTTTCCTGAACATGTGGGGCTTTTTTACAAGGTTTTTGAGCATGTATGGCTTAAGAACTGCTTAAATGCTTTCTTGAGTTGGCACTGGAATGAAAAAGCAGTCACAGAGAAACTGTGAATTAAAATGAAATACCTGCCTTGTTGAAAGAGAGTCCTTGAGTTCTCAGTCCTGTGCTGAACTGGGACGTGCACTGTCCATCCCGTCACGCATCTGCACTGTGACAGCAGCGGAAAGGCTCGCAGGGAGCTCACTGAAATCGGGGAGCAGTAGGACACTGTTCTGTGTGACTGGCAAAAAAGGGGTGTCTGGTTTGGAGAGATGGAGCAGCACCTACAAAGAGTTTCAGGTGAGGTACATTTGGTCACCTGCCTCTGGCTGCCACTCCAAAAGGATCCTAAACATTGCAGGCATTGATTTAAGTCTATGGCTCTTGCAGATGAGAAAGTCTCAGGCACATTTTTAGCAGAAACATAAAAATGCTGACATCTTTTTTCTTTCTTGACTGCTCCATATATTATGCTGCTAATAGATGCCTCTCTTGAATTTCAGACAGTAAAAATAATTACCACAATTTCTCTTTTGCCTCTCCCCCTTCCCTTCTGATGGCTTCTGAGCCTCTTTGAATGAAGGCTTGGCTGCATAACCAGACCTGCATAAATCACATCAGCCCCTGTGTCTGTGTGTGGAATAGCAGCACATGCAGGTCTCCTACGCACAAGAGAGGATTAAGAACAGATTAAGCACTGATTCTGCCATTCCCCCAGTATGTGCTTCATCTAACTATTCCACGATACACTTGGCACATTTGCGATAAAACCCTGTGTAACAGATGAACATATTGTAAGCAGATAGAAAGAAAGCAGCTATTAAAATTAGTTTGAATTAATTCAGATGCTTGCAAAAAAAAAAAAACAAAAAAAAAAACAACTGCTCTCCAAACCAGATCTTTTATCTTGAATTCTAGGAGCAATCAGAAGTATTTCTAAATGTCTTGTCTTCCCAAACAAGAAATTTGAAGGAAAGACCCCTATAAGAAGCTCAAAGAAAACAAAATGAGAAAGGGAAATTATTCCTTCTGGGACTAAAAACTCAAATTTGGTGATCAAAGGCAGGTCTTTTAATGTGTCTATTCTGTAAGATTTTCAGTCTGTGGGAGTACAGGGAGCTCAGTATCCCACAGGATGTTCCAAATTGGTCAGGATTAGCCCTCTGGGTCTAGAAGAGTGATTGTAGTTCCTATTATTATAGGAAGATGGTCTAGAATTATAAAATTTGAATTTTCTTTGTTGCCACTCCTACACTGAACAGACAATACTAATATTTTCCTTGCATGTACATCACCAGCTTGAAAATTTGTCCTTGGGTAGTGAGCTGGCCTAAATTCCAGATCCTAACAATGTTGTGGGTAATGGTAAAATTAAATTTTCCTTTTACTGCTTATCCTCCAATATAATCCTGACATTATCAGCAGCATGCCTCTGTGGCATGAAGGTTAACTGCACTCTGGCTCCATTTATAAGAATGCAGCGAGGTGAATGAAGCAAGGGCTTGTTCTCCTCTGTTCAGCACTTGGGAGCCTGCATCGGATGCAGTGCCTGGCTTGGGGCTTCCCAGCCCAAGGAACTGGAGAGCAAACGGGACTGAGTGCCACAGGCTGCAGCATGGGAAATTCTTACAGCAGTGAAATGCATCTCCGAGAGAGGCTGCGCAATCCCACCCCAGGTGAACATCGAATCTTGTCGATGCAAAACACTGCTAAAAGCAGCCTTTTCTGTTGTGTCAGAAACTGTCCTTTCTCACAGAACTTATCAATAATATTCTCAAAACTAAGAACACCTGTGACCTTGCTAGAGAAATTGTTTATTATAGAGAAAGAATGTTTTTAGAACTCAGCTGTCATCCCAAAGGGGTGGCTATGTATTTTGACCAATTACTGTGAGAAGAAGAAAGATATGAAAGAACTTGTAATTAATTAAATAAATCACCATTCTGCTGGATGAAGAAAAGACTGCTGCCTGATTCTTCTCCTCTCTCCATCCCCGGGACCGCGGGAACGGCAATAGAATGTCACTGGTTCAGGATCACTAACAGGCTCACTTCATTTCAACATGAGTCAAACTCCAGGCTCCTTTGTTTTGAGCGGTCAGGTCAGATAACCACCAAAAATCACTTCCTACCCAAACTGTGTGTGAAGCTTTTGTTCTCATTTACACTCTCAGTCAACCAAAACTTGTGGCCATTTAATTATTGCAATATTAAAGGGAAAAGTCTTCATACTGTGATCTAGGATTTTTTTCCAGTTATTTTTCTCCATTTTTTTATACCCCAACCCTTCCTTCATGGTCTCTCTACAAAATGTTGAAAACACAAGGACAACTAATCAACTACTAATGGCAGAATAAATTCACTGATTTTTTTTTTTTCAGGAAAAGAATTACTGATTGTTTTCATATTTCTAATTGTGTTAATAATGTTCAAATTTAAGGTCATAGGATTTTTATTTATTGATTGAGAGGTTTTTTGGGGATTTTTCTTTTAATTTGTTGTGTTTTGGGTTTTTTTCTGCCAAATACTATTTTCTGACATTAAAGGAAAGTACTAGGAATATTATGTTTGCATAATTTCAATTGTTTAACACCTCTTCAACCTCACTGCCATTTTTTTTTTTGCTTCAAGTGTCAGCTATTAAATACACTTGCAATAGGACTGTAAATTCTATCTATGGAAGCCCTTTTCCAGACAAATATGCTTTCCAGGTGCTATAGAAATTTATTTTTCAGTGCAAATTATTAAAAGCAGAAAGTTGCTTTATTACTTTGACAGTCTTGTATTTGAAGTTGTTAATACCCCGAGAAAAAATGCAACAGAGTTTTAAAATGGAGTTACGTGGTACAAACTAAATTCTAAACCTGACCAGATGGGATATTTGGGAGGTAACCATTTTAAATCCCCCTTTCCCTGCTGTTTTAAGAGCTTAATGGGCTGGAGATGATAGCTAAAGTGATTGACAGATGTATCAACATCAGAGAATATATCCACATCCTCCTCTACTACATCAATCCTACAGAATTAGCAATGGTAATTCAGCTTTTAATTGTGATACCTAGAAGGCTGTAGCAAAACACTTTAGCAAGTGATGTGTATATGAAAAATAGAAGAAAATAAACTCATTAGGATTGCTGTAAGCACTATGGACATTGTATAAGCATTAGTTGCCTCCCAAAAAACAGGAAAACAGCAGTGAATTTGAACAGCTATGTTTAAATCTGGTTTTTAGCCTTTTTCTTTAAGAGATAAGAAAGTCCTAGTATTAAATAAAAATGAACCTTGTCTCTCTATCTGAACTGAGACTCAGAATAATAATGAAAAGCCCACATGAATTCATTAGGAAGAAGGCCGAGTAAAACTTCCTGACAAATTAGACACTCTTCACCTTGTATCTTTCTAATATATTCAATGAACATTTGCAACTAAAAGATAAGTATAGGCTTATCCCAAAATTTGTCTTTAATTGTTATCCTCCTCTTTTCACATACCTTAGTACTCCTTTTTTATTGTCTCCTTACTGTGTTGATCACATAAACAGGAACTAAAAAATGAAGATACCCACCTTCTCAAGCTGTATTGTGCCAAATGATGTTCTTTCTTCCTGAAAAAAGCATTTATACAGAAAAACATCTTTTTTTTCTTCACTTTAGCTCATAAAATCTGTGCGCACTTGGTTAATTCGACCTTTAGTGAAGTGACTAAAGAGAGGAGAGTGGCGAGGACAAGGACTAGGAGGAAATAGCAGGAAACATAGCCAAGGACTGCACCTACGTGTGAAGCCTCCAGGTCCTTTCATATTTTATTCCATTTAAGAAATGCTCAGTCCCTCTATTAAAATTCTTATATGCACTACAGCACTAAAATGGTTGTGGTACTTTGAGGTTTGACTTAATTAATATGACTATAATTTGTTTCCAAGCAAATACCAGCATTGACAGCTAAAGCTACCATAGAGAGCAATATCTAGAAGATGCTTTGAAACATCTTTTTTTGTTACTCTTTTAATCCTTCTAAAAAGAATCTTCTGGTCACCCTCAAATTACAGGCTTCAGAAAGTAAAATTGCTTAATTTCTTGATGGCTAATCTTTTTCCTGGGCTTTCAAACCATAATAAGGTTTTATTTATAAATTACCATATCTTGTGTGTATGGTAGGAGCAGAAAAAGAGCCCCATGTGCCCTTATGTGGATTCTGCAGCACACCCAATCAAGGCATCATTGTTTGCACACTCTTTCTTATAAAATCTTATCTTACGGCTCTCATTTAAATGACCAGCACTTAAAAAACACTGAAGGAAGCTTTCAAATTATGCTGATTAAGCTGACGAGCTTGCTTATTATATTGTTTTGACAATATTTCTTTTTATTTAAAGAGTCCTGCGAGGCAGCAGCTCCTGGGGAGCAGGCAGGATGCTGGAGACAGCCCTTAGAACACAGCCCTGCAACGTGCTGAGGGCTGAACTACCTCCACAGCACAGAAAAGGAGCTGTGACTCAGCCCTATCTCCTTCCTTGCTACTTTTAGCTTAGGGGAAGAGTGTAAATTAGTTCCTTTTATTGTCCTTCCTGGAGCTGATTTTTGTCCCTTTTTGGTAAGCAGTCTGGGATGGCAGTTTATTGCTGCCATAAACAAGTGCTTCTCAGCTGACAGAAAATACTCCTTCACTGAACACAAAGTAAGCCCGTTTCTAATGTAAGTTTCCGTAAAAAGTAATATTTTAAAAGGACTAGTATTTAATTTCCCTTGGCTGTTTTGCTAATAATGCCATTTGATTGAGTAAATAGACTCTTCCAAATTTTTCATTGAAAGAGAAGAAACGTTCCTTCCAGAGAATGTGTTTAATAACTGTTCTGCCACCTTAAGATGTCATTTAGTGTCATTTACAGTCTGCTGCTCAAATCCCCTGGAAATAGTAAAGCAGGGGTTGGATATTTACTTTTCACTGGTTTTAAATAAAGCCTTGTTTAATCCCTAAGTGAAAGACTCGGCCTTCTCCTTGAGGAAAAGGAGCTGATAATAACTGTGAATGTGTAACTTCTGTGTCACTTAAAAAGATCTTCACTACTCGCCTTGGAACCTTCACTATTTCCCTTGCTGTAGGTGTGTAATGGGTGTGAAAAAACATTTGCCAGTCAGCCAGACTGCTACATGATTTGACTGCAAGTAATCTAAACCAAAGATATTTAATTTTTGTGGCAGCAGACAGCAACCACCACAAACTAGCAGCTCTTTAATGTGTATATGTTTTGAGCTAAGTCTCGCACCCCGGGAAGATCAGAACACAGTCAGTGGCCCAGATCGATTAAACGTGTTTCATTTGGAAGAGGTGTCACAGTGCCTCTCCTCTCCCAGCCTAACAGAACAGTTGGCAACCTTTCAGTGACATAAAGAAATCTTTTGAAACCCATACGCCCACAGAAACTCCCAACATTTTTGATTTAAAGGAATCGCGTCATTAAAGAGAATAGGGTACACATGGTTTCATAATATTTTCCTTTTGATTCCTCTTACTCCAAAACAATTCCATCTGCAAATACATTTTGATAACTAACACATTTTTGTATTACCTCAAGCAGAGGGGAACCAGCATTCTTTATGACCTTGGATTTGCTTTGTGGCACTTACATTACTGAGGAAATGCTCATTAGAACTCCAGTCAACTCATCCCACCCTTCCCCAGCCTAAAGTCATTAAACTTTAACACAGAGGCACATTTCCCAGAAACAGTATTATGACCAAATATCCAATTTAAATTGAAAGTAGAAGAGCTGGATTCAAAAATTCATGTTAAAGTAACCTCAGCATGAAACGATAGCCAATAAGAAAAGTAATTTACTAAAATTAGCCAAGACCCTGTATGCATTCATGTTCAGTGGCTGATTTTACAAGTACCAAAATGCTCACAGAAAGGGAGCCATAGCTACAATGCAAAATAACCCTGTCCCATGGAGACTGAGTAAAAGCAGGAGGATTTGTTTGTGTGTGTGGGCCCAAAATCATCATTTAGGGACAGCTCCAGCTGGCTTCAAAGTGTTTCACATCCAAGCAGTGGAAGGCATGCCTATATTTATTATATTATTTATTTTTATATAGCTGTGTCCTGGAGTGCTCTACAGAATGGCTATAAAGAGTAAATTGATAGAGTTAAAAAATTAATATTAGTGGGACAAAGAGAATTAAGAACTGTCAACGGGGGGGAAGGCAAAGATGTGTTTAGGAATGGGTTAGAGAGTCAATGAGGTGAAAAGAAAGAGGGAGGCTACTTTTAGCTAGTATGTGTCAAGAAGGAATGAACTAACAGCACTAAGAGATCTTATGTGGCAAAGCAAATAAACAGAAAATACAGAATAAAAGGGAGGATATAGATGGAGGCACACCCCGGGAGAAATAGGAGAATCACCTCGGAGGATTTTGGAAACAAAAGGTTAGAACTGAGCAGGGTTTGCTATTCCTCTGAAGCTTTCTCTTAAAAGAGCTGCTCTTAAAAAGCACCTTCTTTAAACAGACTGAGGCCACATCCTGATCTAATTTTCACTTCTTCTCATGTGTAATTTCCACTGAAACTCATGGAATTCTATGCTTACAAAATATCAAAAATAGATCCGAAGCCTCTATGAAGCCCCTAAAAATGTTCTGAATTTATAAAACTGAGACTGCAATTATCTGCTCACTTGTTTCTCAAGGAAAAGGAAACAAAACATCTAAAAACTTTATTGATATTCTAGAAGAAATGAGTACAAAAGACAAAAGTAAAGCAATCTCTTTAAAGGCTTCATTCCTGAAGCCTCCATTATCTGTCAATTCAGATGATTTTTGTAAGCATTTATTTATGCAAATAACATCAAGTAGAAACCCCAATGCCTGTATTACTAAGCAAATGATTAAAGGCCAAGCTAAAAGCAAACTCTTCCCAAGTTTGTCGTTCGTGTACCTTTAGGTTTGAAGCCTTAGGAGGGAGGCTGGAGCCCGGGTGACTGAAGAATTCACGTGATGAGCACTGTGGTGCTTCTGTCACTCCCACAAACTTGCCAGCAAACTGTCAGGTCAGTTCAGGGCTTGCATCAGCCTTCTTGCCTCAAAATAAAATATGGATCGTGATAATCTAGCCAGTTCCCCCATCAGGGCAAATATAACCTTTAAACCCACATATTAACTGTGTGGCAACATGCTTTACAATTTTCCTTTAAGCATTGTAATTAAAAAAAGATTCAGCACTTGTTTAATCTGACATAACACATTCAGCAAAGTACAACAGTACAGGCACATCTGTATATTTGCATACTAAAAAAGTCTAAAAATACTTGCATAAAAGACAAAAGGCAGCTTTTGAATGCATGACCTAGTCCTAGCTTCAATTATATGTTTCAGCACAGGGTATTATGGTCTTGTTTTCAGCTACATGTGTGTGACTACCTAATTACAAAGCAATGATTTTAAAGAAATGGCCTGATTCTAGCATTCACAAAGGGCCATGTGAGGATTACCACTATTAAACAGAATGGAACTGAGCTGGTGCAAAAGCTTCTTGGAATAAGAATGTTGCTCACACTTGTCTGCTTCTCAGTAAATGGAAAAAAAATATGGCAAAATCCAGGCTGGCAATCTCAGATTGGCTTTTGAGATAAATGCCATTAATTTACTGGTTAAAATATAATTCTTGACTGCAAGGAGCAGACAATGATAATGCAGTGAGGCCTCTCAGTCCGTTACATGGAATGTCTAACAAATGGTTGCTTCAGTATAAACAGGATGATATAAATTTGCCCAATCAGACGTGTGCAGAACAGATAAAGTTCCCAAGATGTGTGTTAAATGATTTATTAGTTTAAAAGATGCAAAACAATTGTACTACTCCGTCAGTGTCTAGTAACCTAGACATCTGAATGCCAGGTTTTCATCTCACAGCCTCTGATCTAAGGAATAGTTGTGCCTAATGCAATGTAATGTCAAGATGTCTTGAGATGGACATCTAATTACCTAACCCAAGAGAGGACCTCAGCATAGCTATAAATGCAAATCATCCTCTTTCCTGAGAACCTGGCAAAATAAAGCACATAGCAAATATTTAAATAAAGACTTTGGTTTTGTTGTTTTTTTTTTTCCCATGTGTTTCATCTTTCCACTTTCATCTGTAAGGTATCCACTTTTGACTGCAGCATATCTGGAGTTCCTTTATTATTTATGAATATCAGTGAGTTGAGAGTATCTCTCGGGAGGGAGGGAGAGAATCAATAGCCTAACATTTGAAGTACATCTTTCACATTTGAGATTACAGTGGATGACTCACAGCGGGTGAAGCACATGGTTAATGTCAGGCATTCCAGAGCAGTTTTTATTACCTGAGCTCTCATGAGAGTGTGGGAGGGAGCTCTATGCACCAGAGCCACCTACAACATGCACCCAGCCTTCAGACCATGATTTTTCCTTTATGAGGACTAAAGCCTGGATGCCTGATGTGATCCCAGGGCTGTTCCAGTTCTGCAGCGAGAGGTTGATGGCAAATAGAAATCTGAAAACTCTCCCAGGGACATCTAGATCATTTCAGTTTACCTGTTCGTCATTTCTGAAGCATCACTGGGCTTATTCTTTTGATTGTCACCCTAAATTGGCAGTCTTAAAGATCTATTTAAACATGTTACTTGGAGATTTCAAGATAAAAAGCATGGGCCTAGTGTAAGGCCTGCTAAAGTCAGAATGAATTCTTCATTAACATCAACAGACTTCAGGACTTAAAAATATTATTCCTACTTACTTTTTCTTTTTATCAAAAGGCTTTTTCAAGCAAAACGCTTTGGCTTGTGCTTAATTTTAAGTATATATAAGTCTTTAAACTCTTGCAGCTTGAACTCATTGTGCTTGGTATGGCATTTATTCCTTTCTGTTCCATGATTTGGTGAACTACTGGGGCTGTGTTTGAAGGAGATGGTTTGAAGTAGCTCCCTGTGTACAAGCATGCATTTGTGCATATGCTAATAGACTTACAGATCAAGCACTACTTTTTGAGCTTCTCATGAATTTTCTCAGTACCAGGATTATGAAAGTGTTGACTCTTGAGATTATTGGCAGAAAAGGGAGATAAAGTTCAAAAATCACTTTAAGAGATTTAAATATAAATGTCCACAGAGGAGCATATTATTTATCATTGAAAAGAAGTAAAAACAGGTTTCATTTTAAATAAGAAGTAAAGATACAATGGGTATTCTTTGCAGTAGGGCTTATTCTTAACAACTGAAAAGAAAATTACATTCTGAAGATTTAGCGGGTTTTTTTCCCCCTGATGACTGTGATCAATGAAGCTGCTTTTTAAATAAGATATGCTTAATAACAGCTTCTTGTCAAGAATGAACTGATGTTAATGGCAGTGGTGTCTTTGTTTTTCTAGATGATCAAAATTTTCTGACAGATAAAAAATGTTTACAAGGTTTCAGTAGGAACTCAGGTATGGAATTTTTCAAAGTCTAGACAGATTTTAATGTGAATATATAATGAAAAAACAGATGGGGTTACAGGTTGTTCTTTGATGGCAGTTCAACTTTAAAAATGAACATTTAGATCTATTTAGTTAACCAGTGTTTTAATAGAGTATATATTAGTGAAGACAAGTGAATATGAAGTTTCCACACTGAAAGTGGTACATGGTATTATTACATTGCCAGTATCTCTAATTAAAATAGCAGATTATTTAGTAGTCACTGGAAAAGATGTATATTCTTATCTCTGCATGGCAAGTCTCATGATACCTCTCCAACAGACAGGAAAATTAATGCAAGTATTTGTAACGTATCCAGAGAAAATGAGAGGCAGAGCTCTCAACAGCTACCAGAAATATTTCCAGAATATATTTCTGTATATGCTAACAGGAATAACAATATCTTCCCAGTTTATATCCACAGTTAAAACATGTAAAGCAAGTTGTATAGAACCAATTTTCCAAAAAATGTCAGTCATAGTTCAGCAAAAAAAACTGTTTTCTGATTTAAATAGATGTGTTCATGTAATACCAGAGGGAATTCTTTACACTGAGTGCCCATGAAATTGTCAAATGTTTTGAGTAACTTCTTTGAACATAAATCCTCTGTCACTGCTCTAACTGGCTACAGTTGTACCTCAAGCTAATAGCACTCTTGCCCACAATTGGACTGAATGAAAAATGCATTAAAGGACATTATAAAGTCCAACTTTTAATTTAGCTTCTTTGGATGACTCATGATAATTTGAAGTCTTTAAATCAAAAGTAGATAGCATTCTAAAAGACATTATAGATCGACAATTATGAGCACAAAGTAAGAACTCCTGGGTGATGTTCTTTGGCCTGTGGGAGGCATGAAGTTGGAGTAGAGGATGGTAATTGCTCCTTTAGCTGCCACGTCTATGAATCTAAAGTACCTTTTCCACAATCCTGAGGGGAAGGAAGAATAGATGGTCATCAAGGAACAGTGGTTTCTGTTAATGCAGCCTTCTAGCTACCATTTCTGAGAGCAGCTCTCTGTACAGAGATCACCATTCCTCTCTTTTCCATCAAGTAAGGAAGTGATTAAAACTTTTAGAAACACTTGTATAAGGTGATATTCAAGATATTGACTTTAGCTAAATGATAGTTAGGGTATGTTACACCCCAATATCACTCAATCTTTTCATTTTACAACTCATCCTAAAAGTCATTTTGCTAAGGGAAGCAGGCTTTATAGTGCTGGTGATTTATTCAAAGCAGCTCATTGTCAGACCCTTGGGGCTGTCTTCAAGCATATTTCCTTAACCAATTTCAGGTTTCATGTTTTTCATTCAATTTCAAATCTTTCTCTCTCTTTACATCTCTTATCAGGAAAGGATCAAATTTTCTCACCTTGAAACAAGCTTGTTCTACCTTTGGAGCACTCACGGGAGATAGAGACACATCATTTAGATATTCTTATGGGTAATCAGGAAGGTAATTGCCAGATCAGCTGCCTCTGGAGAGTTCTCTTCAAATGCAATCTTAATTCAAAAAAGAAGGGACTCCCTGACCTCTGCAAAATTAATAATGTCCAAAATCCACTTGGAAACCCCTCAGTCTTCATGTAGGGGTTTCTCAGATTTGAGGCTTTCTAGAAAAACAGCTAATATTCAATTTCCTTCCTCCCACTTATTCTTAAATCTTTAGAGATGAATGTGAAAGCATCTTGAAGTAATTCCATTTCAGTCCTATCTGAATTTCTGCCTCTGGTTTCTACATTGCAGTGCATTTTTAACCTTCACTTCTTGAATTTCTCACTTTACTGTGGATCAAGTATCCCAAAAATATGTGCCATTAAAGAGCATAATTATTCCAGGTGATGGAGATGTGGCTCTTGAAGCCATATGAAGTTCTAGACAATATCTCTGCTGTAGAGCTTCACGGCCAGGGAATTCATCTTTCATGAAACATGAATATAGTGATGGGGTACATAGCCACATTTCTAACTCTTGCTTGTGAGTAGAATTTTTATTTAAGGATATTTAACTTTTTATTATAAATATATCCATTCTGGCTTAATTTCCTCCTTTCTTCTTCTGTGTCCCTTACTCAAAACATTCTGTAGGAAATTTTATATAATCCCCTGTTTCTTTCTGCTCCATTGAAAACTATCTTCCTCCCAGCATTCCACAATAAGTCCTATATCCCAGTAGGCAGTAATCTCTGTTCATTTTCCTGGTGTTCTGGAAAGAATTTCATTATTTAAGCCACCTTGGTGGATTTCACCGTGGGATAACCATTCTGCTCAGGGCATGGTTGTGTGGCCCATGCAGGTGCTCTTCATTCCCCACTTCATCTCCCTTGGCTTTCTCCATCTGTGGTCAGTTCCAGCACCTGTGCCTCACCTTTGTGTTTAATATCATTAAAGCCTGTAGCTGGATAACCCAACAACGAACAAATTTAATTTAGTATTCCAGGCAAAGCCGGCGGGAGGATGGAGATGCGGTATGTGGCACTAGCAATGATAATGAAGGAGGGAGTAAGGAGTGGGAGAGGTTTATTGTGTAGGTGGGAAGTAGTATTAATGTTTTTCCTCATCCTGTAACAACAGGAACTGAGGCAAATGCCAAGAGGCACCTAATGCCCTGTTCTGGCAGCCCAGGCAGAAAGACAAGAGGTTCACAGCTTGATTCCTTGCTTTTGGCAGCTCAAAAATGATAAATGGAACAGAAGTGCTCTGGAAAACAGCAAAGGCATAATTAGGCCTCATTTACCCATAGCAGACAGGGGAGGTATATACTTGTAGGCTTACAGTATGTTCCACACTGCATTTCTCTATTAACCCTTTGTTCCTGCTAGAAAGTTGAAGGTGCTTTTATTCTGCTTGGGTACCACAGTGAGGAGACAGCTTTATTTTGTAAGTGACTCAGGTGGGTTTGAATAAGTGCTCAGTTAATATTTTGGAAAACATGCTGGCAGGTTTTGAATTTTTTATTTGTTTTTCTCTTTTGGTGATGCACAAATATCTTGAACTCTTTGAAGGAAGTATGATGAACCCATCAGCTGTGGAAGCAAAATACTGGAGATTCAGTCCTTGCCATGCTCCTTCAGCTGGGGAGATAAGAAAAATCTCTTTTGTCAGGAGATAAGTGAAGGGGTGCAAATGGATGACTGCTCTGCTGACAAGTGAAATTCAGTGGAGGATCTTCTCTGTCAGAAGCTGAGGAAATCGCTGTGGCAGTTTGTCTTCCCAGTGATTTGTGGCTGCCCTCCATTGCATCCTGGCCAGCAAAGCAGCACCAGCGTTCCTTGCTGGCAAGGCAAGGCAAACCTTGCCTTCAGCTGCAGAGGAAAGCTGCTTAAAATAGCCCTGTTGGTTGTGCGCTGCAACAGCTGAGGAGCATCAGCCTGAGCCGTCCCCCTGACTCAGCTGAATGGAACAGCGTGCTGGGGAGAGGGTTGGAGCTTTTCAGATCATCTGACCCAGCACAGGCCGGCGGAAGACAAACACTCTTCCTTCAGGTTCATCTCACCTGCAGATAATACCCTCTTTGAACTTTTTTCTTCTGGAAGACTAGTAGGATTTATACTCTGTGTTATGTGATATACCTCGTGGTATTAATTACGCCTATAAAAATTGTGATTTATTTATTGAAAAAAATATGATTTATTGATTTTCAAAATTAGAAACAAATCTACCTAACTACGTAAGGGAAAAAAAACTGATTTAGAACTTTTTATTTGTAATCTAAGTATAGATTTGAGAATTACATTTTTTCCTTAGTCACTTCACTATCCTAGATATTTTTGAAGAAAAAAAAACAGCAGCATAGCTGCACCTTTTTCTGACCTCCCTGTAATAAAATGGCAGTCTCCAAACAACTTTCAGTTTGCAAACAAAAGTGAACAAGTAGTTCTTTAGGTGCCAGGCAGCTCATTTCAGGATTCTGAGTAAGCTTGGAGAGGCACTGGAGTGTCACGCATGCCTGTGACAGCCTCATTTGGAAATGCAGGCAGGTAGCAGCACTAGAAACAGCAAAAGCGTCTCTGCGACTTACACCTACTATTTAGGGGGCTCTATTTCTTGCAACATTCCCTATAAGAGTTGTATTAAGCAGTAAACTTGTAAGGGCCATCTACGGCAGAGAAATCAGTATCTTTCCAAGGACACTATAGGATGGGAAGCTGGCTTGTGTCCTAGTTCTGAGCTTTTTTTGGGATTTTGGTCTCAATATCACCTAGTTTCAGGCTAGTGTGATTTTTCTCACTATCACTCAAGCTGTACTCCAGGTGTTGGGGTTTGGGGGGCCAACAGACACAGGCATTACCTCTGTACATTCATGGTATTCATATTTCTTGATTGACATCTTGCTGGTTTGTGCTTAGCTTGAATTTGCAGTAACTGCCTCAATCTCCTGGTGAGCCAAATAAGGCACTGAAATTCAGCTGCCTTGAATGTTTGGCTGCAGGAGGTTCCCACTGTGCTGCACAGGGAAACCACATTCACATATCAGCAACCAAAACATGCAGCTGGAGTCCTTGCCCAGCCTTGGAGCCAGAGCTGATCAGAGCCAGAGCCAAATGATTCCAGCCACACTGGAGGAATGCACATGAGGATCAGTGTGCCCACATGCACAGCCCCTTGTCACAAAAAATACGCTGGAAAGCTTTTCTTGATAGGACATCAATAGTGACAAACTCATGAACATTGCAATAAAAAGCCCAGGATCTCTTGTAAAATTCTTCAGGGAATCAAGTGCTGATTTTATTTCTTTTTTTTTTTCTCCTTAGGATGTGTCCTCACTTTTCTCACTCATGCAAAAAGAACAATGTCCATAGCACTGACACAGACTTGCAGTAAATTACTATTGATTTTATCAAATCACTCAGCTGCATTTCAGTGCCCAAGCAACTATGGGGCCATTTATTGCTTCCTATTGTGTATTCTGCATCAATGAGCATTGTGTGCTCCAAATGGTGCATTGTGGAAGAAAATGACTCTGAGTCCTGAAAATATAGTCAGTTTGTTAACTGGTAAAATGCATTCCTTGTTGGCAATTGGTTCATTCCTCTCTCCACACCCCAATATCAAAATATACTGAAAGGCCCCTTGAACAAGGAGGGAAGGGGGAAATAATAATGGAAATAATAGATATGGTGCACTATAAAAAAGGAAATCGATATTTTAAAATATTATGGAATAACTTGGTTCATTCATTCATCTCTAGTATATGTCCCTGAACTTTCAGCATATTCTACTTCCTAGTTAATAATAGCCTGATCTGAAGTTATTCTCCAGTTTTTCTCTTTGTGCATTAACAGGAATGTTGTGTGTGTGGGTTCAATATAGTTCTTGTGATGCACTTATGCACTTAGAAGTGATTTAATTCCAATAATCTGAAATGAGAGGTACTGTATGGGTTTTCTGTTGGCATTAATAGGATTAAATCAGAAGTGAGATATATACCGACAGAGAGGCAGGAATTAAGGATCATAAAAATAACATTTGAAATGGTTCTTAAATTGATAGAAAGCTCAAAAAAAAGTGCAAGGAAAAACATTCAAGCTGTGGGAACAAAGGAAATGTACTGTTCATTAAAAGAACTAAGGGCATGAACAGGTGAAATAAAAGTGGCAAAGGACAGTTTTATGACATCTGTTAATGGAGAAATGCCCTAGAGATAAGAAAGAGGCCACAGCAGTTCTAACATGCAAAAAAGAGAAGCAGCAAACACAAGAGAAAGCTAGTGATCCATTAATTTAACTTCAGTTTTGGGATAAACTCGGTAACTTCTTAGAGATCAAGCACAGCAACAACCAAGAAAAGCACAGAAGAGAAGTACTTCAGGTTTCCTTCTCTTTCTTTCTCCTCAGTATTTGAGTTTTTCAGCTAAAATCGCCAATAAAATCATTAAAAATTAGATTCTTTCCCAATCCCTTAGTAGTAGGGAAATTTGCATAGAGTTAAGGAGGGGAATCTATAATTGAGACCAATACCTAGGTGAAAAATTTGTATTGTAAATAAAGAATCAATCTTATTTCAGTGAGGAAAGAAAACTGAAGGTGAAAGAGAACCAGTACCTCTTAAATATGACAGGACTTCATGCTACTGCATATTAAAGTTATGTAAGGAACTGTCCTTTCCTTTACAAGCATGAACTGAAAGCAGGACATCCAGGTAAAAAGAGCCCACAAGAGCAAATTAAGAATGAGTAAATAAGAAAATGTTCATTTATGTACAGGAAAAACTGAATAAATTCTTCATCTTCAACATGGCTGCAAGAGTGTTCTTGGGAAACAAGAAATTATTCTTGTTTGGAGGGGTAATAAGTAGGGTCACGATGCAGGAGGTTCAGCAGAGAAAAATGCAAGCAGTTCACCTTGGTGGGAAAGGATGTTGTTTGAATTAGGAAATTTAAGTCTCTAATGTTGGAAGATTGCTTTTCAAGGTATTTGGCATCTTTCAAGATAAGACAGTAAATGCTACTGCATCCTGTGACCACTTCACATGTTTTGGGACACTCAGTCTGTGTTTCCTCTCTACCATTTCTACCCAGGCAGCTGAACAAACCTTATTCACCAGTGCAAAAAAGGAGGAAAAAAAGACAGAATAAAAGTTTTAAACCAAGATGTGACATTGTGCAGGTTTTTGCTCAGTTTTAAAAGAAGCTTTATTGTTTTGGCAATATTATGCAAGAACATGGCGTCAATGATTTACGTTCTGCATAATTTTTTACTCCATAGACCATAACTTAGACTTAAATTTATATGTGGTCAGACAGAAGGGGGTTGATTGTCGTTTATAATTTTTCAGCAAGTTGTAATGCTTATTAAATGTTCATTTTCATAGAAATGCCACATAAAAAAATATTTACTCCTAAGCATCCCTTAGGAAAATAAAAAGATTTCCTTTAAGATTTTGATTCACCCCATGGAATTTTATTTTTTTACAGGCTTTTATTATCTATTTCAAGAAAAGATATGTTAAAATTAAGTTATTTTATTAATAACGGTATAAAACTCTGTTGCACAGGCAGTGCTTTTGTCTTCCTCATGTTAGATTAATAGTACACAGTGTGAAAAATCTAAACTAAACCTTTACCATGCTGTATAGTTTGGAAACATAAATACTTTTTGTCCTCACAAGAAAGATCCATCTAAATCAGTGCCGATTGAATGAGCTTATATAGCAGTAGCATTATTCCTTCATTCACACAGAGACTCTGCAGAGGGCTGTAGGATGAAAGAGATGTAAAAGACATACAGACAGATGCAGATTAAATTTGGAGCGTGATCGCTTGATCTTTTATGTTAGAGCATTTTAATAATATCCTGTCCTTTAGTTCAGATGTAGCATCTGACAGCAGACATGATGCAAATCCCTGGTAACGAAAGGAAAATGCTTCAGCTGTGTTGTTTTATGTGAATTATTGCATCCTGTTTGTTGCACCTTACCTCTTCCTAGTTCAGCAAATTCATAGTCCAGCTGCTAAATATGTATAGCTAAAGTTTACTTAGGCTCAAAATTAGTTCCGGATAATTTTGGAAGTGGCATTGTTTCATCTCTTAGTTGTTCTAGGCCTGTTTCAACAGCAAATGAGAAAAAACTTTTATGGGCACTGAAGGTTCGCTACCTGAGAATTCCCTCAGTACCTACAGCTCTCTCAGCCAGGTCAATTTTCTGTCATCGTAGAAAGATACATTAGAATATTAATATAGCAAACATCAGTTTAAAAACTCCCTTTGCTGTGTGGGAGTGGCTTAGCCTGATCATAAGCCGCAGCCCACTGGGTACGACCCTGAAGATTGTTCTTCCCCTTGGTCTGGAAAGTTCTGTTAAATTCGGTTCTGCATTTGTTCTGTGTTACAACTCCGCCTCCCAAACTCCCTCATTGGATTGTATCCCAGTTGTGTCCGCCCCCCTCCCTGTCCCTCATTGGTTCCTCTTCTGTTACCGCCCCCCTTGAAAAAGGGTCTCCACGCCCCTCTCAGGGCCAGTCTAGTTCCTGAATTCGCCAGTCTAATTCCTGAATTCGTCAGATTAAAAGCATCTTGGACTGAGCCCTTTCTGCCTCCTTTGTTCTTGGGAACGCTTTTGCCTTAGATCAGGCTACCTGGTGCGAGCTGCCCGAAGAGGGAAAAAAACGCATTTCCCACCCGGCTCTGAGATTCTCCGTTGCGTTTCCTCTGCTGCCTGCTGAGCGGCGAGGACGCTTTGGAGATGCTGCTGCGCTGCCTCTGCCTTGCGAGCTCGGCCAGGGAAAAAGCCGGAAAGCGTTCATTGCTGCATTTCAGTGCCGTGCAAAATAACAGACATGGAACTGCTCCCTCTCCAGTACCTGCACTCCTTCTGGATTTCATCCTAAGTAGGGAGCCCTTCTTGTGCTGTCTTTATGGAAAAAGATTTTCTTCAGGCCTGAGGGGAACAAAGACATACTAGGAAGAACCTATGTCTCCACTTCTCTAATCATGTAAAATGCCCAACTATTTGCTGATTTTTTGGATCCTTTATTTTTCCAGATTAATTTTAGTAAGTGCATACAGCACTCTGCATTTCAGTGCACTGCTTTTTTGGAGAAACTAAGCTCCACTACTGAATAATATGCAACTCAGCACTAAATAATAATAAAAAGTATTAACATACTGTTTCAATCTAGATACCAAAATTAATTTTATTTCTTTTCATTCATTAATTCAGACCTGCAGCAATGTGTTAGAATGCATTCATATGAAAAACCCCAAACAACAACACAAAACAAGTCATTATTAAAAAAATAAAAATTCATATTAACTAGCAGTGTGAAGTGGAACTAGTCTGACCAATTTCCCTTTGAGATGGTCTTCTGTCCAGGTATTTTTTTCCCGTGAAAATGTAACTGAAGCGCTTAAACCCCCCTGGTTATAGTCCCATCTCAAAGCAGCCAGTCACACGTAACTCCCAGAACTGCAACAGGAGTTACACCTTAAGTCCCTCTGTATCAGTTATTATGCATATGCAGAAATCAAACAGCATGAAAGCAGCAACAGCTTTTCCCAGAGTTATTGAGGTTTATTATTAATCTTTGCTCTGAAAAAGAAAAACATTGAAAAAGTATTTGCTGCAATCCTTCTAGTCAAAAATCCACTTTAAATTTGACAAAACAGGATTTACATGGCACTGCTGGATGTGAGAACCCTTGAGAGAGAATTACAGTATTATTTGGATCTTGTGCATTTTGATGTTCTATGTTTGGTTATTTTATATGACACCTAGTTTGCCCAACATCACAAAGTTGTTGTCTGCTCCTACACACAGAATGCCAGTACTCAAGAGAGGTATCTCTTCCTGGCCTTGTTACCCCTGAGCTAAGTCACAGTGTAGATCCTTCAAGTTTTCTGAGACTGAAATGAGAAATGTACATTGGTTATTTGTTATCTTCTCATTTTTTATTATCCTGTGAGCATCTCAGCATCCTGATCTGTAAAAGTTTTCTTCGTTAATTCTTCTCTAAAGGCCTCAATTTGATACATCGAAACCTCTAAACTCTCATAAAAGTCTATGAAACCAGAAGGCAAGTGCTCAGAGCTGGACAGCAGGTCTTGATTCAGGCTCTGTGACACATAAATTAAACATTAATGCACCAAAATTATTGAGTTTCGGAGCAAAGCACTTTTTTAACACTCAGGGGAAAAAGGTGAAAGTTTATTCAAGTTCCCAGAATATTAATAGATTGGACTCCATTCTGGAGTGTTCTGAGGATTATCCTGCAGTTTTGTCATGGCAACACTGCTTTTCATGTCCACTATGAGAGCTGAATGAAGGATTTCGTGTTAGTAAGAAAAGAGTTCTGATTATTAGGGCTGGAATAAGAAGTGGAATCTCCACCAATGGAGCAGCAGAGGCCTGACTTGGAGGACATTTCAAGGCCTATTTCAGAGTCACTTACGTAGATGTGTCCATTGCTGGCATAAACTTGGGTAGCTAGTAGGCCAATGTCTGCTTACGGCTTGCCCCAAACATTAATCTTTATATTAACAATGTTAATTCCCTCGTCAGAGGCGGTGCTGAATAAGAAATTCAAATTTCGTGCTGGCAAGTGATATCACTTGATTATTCCTTGCCACGGGATCTGAAGGGCCTGTCCTGACCCAGTCCTTCTCACAGCTGTGTTGCACACCACAGTCATTCATGCACTGAAGTCAAGAGAGTCACCTCACTCACTGTGCAGTGCAGAACCTGGCACGGCAGATTTACAACCCTGACATATTTCATACCAGTGGAAGGTGGCTGTGTCTGTTGATTATTCACATTAGATGGGTTATGACCTTTAAGCTGGCAGGCAAAATATCTTTTGCTGCTGAACTCAATAAGGGGCTCAGTAAAAGTGACAGAACCCACCCCCAAAAAAATCAAGATGAAAGGTTGATATTCAAATTTAGGTGCCCAGATGAACAATGGAGACCATTTATGTGTTTAAGGAGAGTAAATAAGATGCTTAGAACCCCAAAATGCTAAGGTTTCTCAGATTTGATTGGAGCATCTGAAAATTGTAGGTTCCCAGAATTTGTTGTAAGAAAACCCCTTTATTTAGAACCCTCTATGTATGGTTGTATTATATTCCTTTATACATGAAGTGCATAAAACTAATTTTAACCACGTGACTTTGAATATTTAAATCAAAATATAATTACAAATCATTCCACTTGCACACTTTCTGCTGAAGGGCTTTATTTTTGATAACCAGACCGTAAGAAGTTAAGAACTTTAATTGTGTGCAGTCTTTGCCATTCAGAAGTGAACTGATTAAGAACTTTTGTCTTTATGACGAGAGTAGAATTCAATACACTTTTTTCATGTATCCATCATTACTATATAAATGAATTCTATTGAATTTGTGTTGTGTTGTTAACAAAGAACAATTCACCAAGCCTATCTTTTTGCTTATAATTATTTCATTAAAAGGACATTTGTGTGTTCAACGTCAAACCAGTATTTTTCCCCTTTTCATTTTCCATTTTGTTCCATTCCATATTTTAAAAAAAAAATCAGAATAATACAACCTATGAAAAGAAAGGTCAAAGTGTGAATTTACTTCTGTTTAAAAGCTGTGATATTGATTTCATTATGTGTATGAATCTAGATGGCTCTGTTCTTTACCTGCACAAAATTATGATATTGGGTGGAGCTTGTTAGGTAACTGTGTCTAGTTAAAAGAAAAAAAAAAGCTTCTTCCTGAAAATGTCAGTGTTAACAAAATGTTTTGCAGTGATTCAACCTAAATGGAAATGATTCATTACATCAAAATGGCACAGGACACTTTCTAAGTGAATCAAAGCAAATGTATGCTGCATTTTCTTAGCTTATGCGTTGTGACTGTCGTAACCTGGGACGCCACTGGGATTTTAGAGAGAAAAGAGGGATTGTTTCGAATGTGTAAGAAAAGATGCAGTCTCACTAAAAAGTCTGGCTTATGGAACACAATGGGATGTCATGCTCCCTATCTGGAATGGTTCAAAGTCTTCAAAGGGTATTTTTTTCCACAGACACCTCTAATGTCCAATTTTCTCTAATTGTAGAGTGAAATCACCTTCTATAATGTAAGCAGTGGGGGAAAGTTCAAAACTTATTAAGTTAATTTCTGTCCCACTTAGAACAGAAAAGCTTATTAAAATGGGAGAACATGGGCATGCACGCAGGCTGGCTCACCTTTGTGAGACTCACTTCAGAACGGGAAATATTTCTCAGCTGCCATCTCTCAGCTCCCATTTTCCCCTGGTGTTGATTCTGGGTGCAGAACCCCTTTCTTTACTGCCTTCAGCACTCCTCCCACTGAGGCCACTCACACTGGGGTACATCACTTCCTACATGGACAAGATGTGGTGATAATGGATTAATTACATATTTTTACAAATGCCTTTGATAAAACATGCAGTTTCTTCCTCGGACCAAAGAAATACTAAGAGGAAATGGGATGAAGTTTGGAACCGAATACCAATGCCTATTATTCCTGAATGCCTGAAACACAAAAAGTAGTCCAAAATAGGCAGAAAAGGTTTTAGCAGCAGATTGCTGTTTTGACTGTAGACTTTAGACATGGAATACGGTGATTATTTGTTACTGTCATTCTTAAGGATAAAAAATTATACTCAATAATTTTGAAACCTAGCTGAAAACTCATACAGAGTGTGGCTCAGAGTTGTAAAAACATTGTGAAAATAACAGAATGGAATTTGGAAGGGCAAGGATTAATCATTAAAGACAGCCCACAAGGTCTCAGGAAAGGCAAGTCACACTTAAGTAGCCTTTGGAGGCAATCTGAGGAGAAGATGACCATTTCTATTGTATTTTTATACCTAGATTAAGAGCAAGTGACGGCACAAGGCTCTACACCCAACGTATTCTTTGGATTAGGCCCTGGATAATGAGAGTGATACGAAGTGTTACCTTAAACTGTATGAGGGATAAAATGAACAGATTAGGAGGTAAACACATATATTTGGCTGCCTACCTTTCCTGGAGCTGTGAGGCAGAAAGTAAGCAGAGATACTGAGTAAGATAAATGATGGTGTGATGTTTGACATGGCAGCACATGCCTGGCTAGAAAGAAGCATTCAGAGTTTGAGCGCAGAATGAGACAGATTACGTGTCCCACAAACATCCCACCCCAGAGCATTCAACAAGAGTATCATTTGCAGTATTTATGTGCATTATGACCACAATGCCCACTGATATCTCATGTCATCATTTGCCACTGCTCTCTGAACTAGTGGGGTTGTACAATTAAGCAGTTACTGGGCTGGGTTTTACTCAGTACACTTGGAGTGACCGTCTCTTCTTGGTAATGTGGTCTGTGACTTACAAATAGATGCAAACCTTTTTGTTCTACATGTTCTACATCTGTGTGACAGGCCTAGGTATGATCCCCAATGTATTTGGGGAGAGAAGGTACTCGGATTTCCTTGATTTTGATTTTCAGGATGATAATGACTTTTGATTTTTTTTCACATCACTTGGTGTTGAGCTGTACCTTTAGATATTTAAAAAATTTGTGCAAGTGGCCGCAAGCTCTTACTCAAGCACCCCCAGAAAATGTTAATGTGGTGTTAAGGCCATTCCAGAGTGCCAGGCAAGTGCATGAACAATGAGACTGCAGACAGGATGTTAGAGGGGGAGGAGAGTCGTTGGCCACTACAAAAGCTCTGCTCCAGCAGCTCCCTGGGGCTGCTCCATGAGTTGGTCTCCAATGCCTCACATTCTCCACGCTGAGCAGAAGCCTGTGAGCTCAGCTGGGCTGCTTCAGCCTGCTCGGTGCAGCCTGTGCAAAGGGCCTGTGCACATCCCCAGCCAGCATTTCCCTCTCCCCCAAACACAAACCTGCTCTTTGTCAGACAGTCCCCCTGTGGCCCATCCACCATGAACTGCAAGGGTAATGTTTTGTGAGAGAGGAGCAGAGTAAAAACAGGGGGAAGCAAATGTCAACCAGCAAATAGAAGTGGAAACACCTGTTTGGCACTGAGGAACAGCTGTACATATGCAGCTGCTGCTCTGTCTCTCCGTAAGCACCACATGCTTGTTGCTTTACTTAAGGTTGACCAGGTTCTTGGTGGGTGTGCAGGATTTAGTTGATGCTATTTAGAAAAGGAGGCTTCTTTACCCTGTGGATTTACTCAGCTTTAATCAGAACTTCTATGGTAAATAGCAGACCTGTAAAAGTTGTATCTGTTTTTTAATTTTATTTCTAGAGAAGCGTTTTGAAATGAAATTTTTCTTACTATTGATCCTTAAAATAAACTGGGGATGACTTTTAGAGAATTATATGGGGAGTAGATTTTTTTTTCCTTCTACCTCCAATTACCTTTTAAAAAACGCTACAAGCAAACTCATTTTTGGAGGATCTACTTAAAGTGATTGG
Source organism: Dryoscopus gambensis (assembly GCA_013389985.1). Taxonomy (NCBI): domain Eukaryota; kingdom Metazoa; phylum Chordata; class Aves; order Passeriformes; family Malaconotidae; genus Dryoscopus; species Dryoscopus gambensis. Next base: position 8,357 of record WEIT01015974.1, on the reverse strand, counting down.
GCTTGTTGGAATCTAAATATGATCTTCAGTTTTTGAATTTGTCTTTTTTTTTTTTTAATAGGAAAATTTTCTCTTAGAAAATGCAGTTCCATTGCAATCTAAATGCATTCTAGAGTATTTCCATAATCACTTTGATTAAAATAGTTTATTTGAAATTAAGCATACATCTTCCTACAAGCAGGAAAGGTCCCATTCCTCAATCATATGTAGGCAATTAATTCCTGCTGGAGAGCATCCAGCTCAGAGTATAATTATAAGCAATAGCTAAGAACCATCAAACTCTATTGCATTGAACCATGAAGGAGAGAAAGTATGAGAAGAGAACACAGGTTTTGTAGAGATATGAAAGCCAAAAATAATTGGCCTGCAAGCTGAGTGCAGATGCCTAACCATGTCATAAACTGTGCAGAGTAGCCCAGTCATAAAGGAATTAAATGCTGAACTCCAGGCACCAGTGCTGATTGTAATAACCAATTCAGATTCAGCCTGACTGTCCCTGCATTTCTTTTTGTTTCCTTCTTTCTTGTAGTGTAAATTTATTGTATGCCAGAATTAGCTAAAGATAAGTAAGTTGGTAAAATTCAGAGAGTTGAAATCTATAGGAATGAATTAATTTTGCCATAACATGTGCAAAGTTAAGTAGAAGTTGGGAACATATGGAATAAAAACATTAGGGCACTCAGTTCATATGAAATTAGGCAATCTTCTCCAGAAAAGGTAAAAAATTAAATGCAGGAAGCATTAAAAAAAAAAAAATTCAATCCTGTATTACAATGATAAGGAACAGAGTGATCTTTTGTAAAATATATAAATATATTTTTGGCAGTGACTTCTTCCCTTTTTGTCTGCCAAGTCTTATGACAGTGTACATAAAACCAACCATAAAAAAAAATCTTATAATTAGAGTACTCATCATCTTGCATTAAAAATTGGTACAAAAAAGAAATGTCTTTAGTGGATAGCACTTAACTCCAGCTGACAGTGGGCTCAATCCTACATGTTTTACTCATCGCTTTAGTGCTGCTGACGTCAGTGACTTTTGTACAAGGCCAGCAGGGTTTGCCCTGAGTCCTGTTTGCTCAGAGGGAGTAGACATAAAAAAACTACCTTTAAGGATAATTATAATATAATCCAAGTAAAATCTCTGAACTTCCTGTTGAAGAAAGGTATTGTCTTTCCTGTGAAGGAATAATATTCAAAGACCCTTTTATATCTGTATGCTTTGGGTATGCTGAAACACACCGAAGTGTAGCCTCCTGTCCTCGTTTTGCACACTCTGTGTGAAGCACTCCTGTATCAGCATCCCTCGGGCTGGCACACCCCCAGTGAGGGGCAGTGCTCTGCACAGCACCCTCAGCTCAGGGGGAAACACGCTGTCTGCATCGTGCTGCAGTGATTTGTCACAAGAAAATATCCCTCTCTGAAATCCTACAACTACCAGGTGGGGCCAGGGTGTGCTTTTCTGATTGTGGCCCCTGCCAAGAAAAACCTAAACAGTCCCACGGTCCCTACCGGGAAATAATCAGAGAAGGGGAGGAAAGGAAAAAAAAAACCCACATGATCTTGCTCTGTCTTACCGACATAACTTTGGAATAGCTCTGCTGAAAGACCCCTTTTGCTGGCCATAGCATAACCCTGGCACAAAGAAAAACGCCTGCTTGTAGAAACCTATACCTTTGCCTGTTAACATGTTTGAATGGACACCTCAGCGGGGGCTGCTAAAGTTTGTGATCTGCTCTTTGCTCTGCTTCACCACACACCTGCAGCTCCCCGTGCTCCCCGGTGCGAGTCGCCCCCGCAGGCAGCCCCCGGAGCGGGGCTCAGCCACCTTCCAGCTGGCCACTTGCCACCCAGCCTTGTGTGCAGCTCTGCAGACAGGTTTCAGACTCTCCTTCCTTTTTTTATCTTGCTAGAAAATCAACAGAAGGAGCTGCTCTAAGCCTTGAATCTTTGAGCATCAGCATCAAACTTTGCGTCAGTTGGTGTTTTGAGAATGCCTTTTTTCACTTCTGTTCTTGATTGTCTCTAATTTATCCAGGCTTACCTTAAAAATATTTTGCATTCAGTTGCACATTTTCAGTGCCATTCATTTACCATTTTTTCACCATTTAAATAAAAGCTGGAGAAACAGCCATGGCAATTAACAACACGTATTGTTTCTCTGAGACAATCCTTGTAATTAGTATGTTAATTTCCCACAAATATGACCAAAGCTGTATTAGCAACCAGTATTACCATATGTTTCTGGAAAGAAAATAATCATCAAATTGTTTAAGAGTCTCCTGGGAAAGGAGAATAGAAGATCTGATTTAAGACAATATCATGTCTTGAGAAAATTACACTATGTCCCTGTCATATTTTTATCTATTATGGTGCTGTCTGCTGATGCATTTACATTTGAAGAGTGTTATAATTTATCATGGAAGTAGAGGTCTATTGGATTGAGGCTAGTTAAGTGCCAAGAAACAGAACATCAGAATTTGCTGAATTTGGGACAGAAAGTTGACCCCTAGATAGAGGTGGAGTCAGTCCTGTCAGAAGTACTGGTATGTTATTATAAACCCTCAACACAAGTTGTGCCGCTTTTCTCTCTTTTTGGCAAGCAAATTGGGACAGTAATTATTTGATAAGGTTTTTTAAAAGCATCACTGCAGTATATTCTTTCTCTACTTTTCTACGTTGCAGTGCAGCCCAAATTTGCTTGTCATTGCTGCATGTTAAAAAATCCAGGATCTGTCCAAAGGAAATATCATGGGAGTTGGCACAGACATCCTTCTGGGCTTCTGTAGCCTGGATAATCTTAGATATTTTCTGCTGATTCAGGTTCTCCTGATGATAATTTCATCTTTTCTCGCCGTGGAAACACACACATTTGTCATCTTAAGTATGGAGTGTAAAGACAAGCAGTGCAGTGATGCCATATGCTGAGGAATCAATGTGAAAGGACTTTGGAAAATTGTAGCCTGATTTAAAAAGCAGGAGGCCCTTTCTAGGCACTTGGCTCCTTCAAAGTCCAGGTATTGCTCATCAAATTGTGGGCTGGGAAAGGTTAGCCTATTTGAAGTGTACTGGTTTTTCAGATTTCCTAAGAATTCTCTGCTGTTTCAAGTTTTTTCAGTTTCTGTGCTTTACTATTTAGAACAAGTTACTCCCTTAGTGGCATAAGGAAGCCTAGAGGAGCAAGTTAGGCAGAATCTAAATATATAGAATATCCTTTGGCTGTGTCAGCAACTCCAGATCTTTGTTTTATAGGTATATAAGACTTTCTTGAAGAGACTAACTAAAGAAAAGGCTGAAAATCTACTTTGAAAGAACATAAACTCTTGAGAAAAAGCTCATAAAACCAGTCTGCAACCACGTTCTTTGCATGGCTACTCAAGCAGAATATTTTCCTGCCTTTTACTCCTGTTAAACTCCATTACATGTGCTGAAAATCTGAAAATTGCCTCTGGATTGGGGTGGGGAGTATTCTTTCATATGATTTGATTTTTTTGTAATGAGAATTTAAAAGGAAAATAGAAAGTACTGTAGGCCCCCAAGAGTCAAAAATCAAAAAATGCTGCATTAAAGCTGAATGAACATTTATATGAAAAATATCCCTTCCCTATAGTGGGATAGAAAAGGTTTATTAATTCTGTTTTATTTTATGGGATCGTGCACTTTGAATCTTAATGTTCCCCAAAGTTTTTCAAGATCAGGTTTTTCTGTTTTCCTAATGGAGCAGTTGATATTTCACATGAAGCCCATGGTGTTTAGTATTTGAATGTCTTAAGTATTAATACCAAAATGTTAAAAATCCAATGAACATAGCTGTCTCCTAAGCAATGGTTATATTTTAAAAATAATGTACTTAGATTGATCTCTTTTTTCCTGAAAATTGTATTTATCTAGCTCAGATACACATCGTTCTATGAATCCAAAAGTTTTTTCTATAGACAATAGGAAACAGATACAAAGGTAAAGTTATCAGTATTATTAGCACTTTCCTGATTAAGAAAAAGCAGAATTTGACAATATTTTCTTGCATTAACATAGTCTAAATATTAGAGTTAAATATGAATTCAACAGCCCTGTTGATGAAGGTCTGTCGTGAGCCACAGCTATTTCTGGGCAGTTCACTGTGGTAGCTCATGGCTGACTCATTTCAGAGACAAGATGAAGAGAGTTTTTTCACTTGCTTGACACAGTAGTGTGTGTAATTATGCCCTTCTTTTTTGTATTTGAGGAGTATTTGACACCTGTATTTTGAGCCAGTGACATTTCCATGAGATCGAGTTCTCTGATACCACACTAACTTCAAGTCAATATGGATCAGCTGAGGTAACTATGGGGAATATGTGAGGAGTCATCCCACTAACTTTTGCCAAATCACATGTTCAGGGCATTGTCTTGCGGGTAAAAGAACTTAATGTTAACAAATTTTAACAATTTATTTTCAAACTCTAATATTGGTGCTGATTTGAATTGCTGAAAAAGCCAAGTTTCAGTTTCCCCCCTCCTCCAAAAAAGCGAATGTCATAAAATTTCTTTTACTCTATAATAAATATTAAAACTCTAGAACTAGAGTCCACAAAGAAAGGTAGGAAATCTTTTAATTACAAAGGTATTATGGGTTGCAGTTCCATTGGATTAAGGCAGTAGTTGTACCATGGTTTGCTTAACTTTACCGATTTGATGTCAGAAAATGATAACACCTTTTTTTTTTTAATTGAAGTGTGATTGTGCTGAAAATACTTTGTAACATATAATTCAAGCCTAGATTCCCTCTCTGAGAATGTGTGGTGGATATGAACACACCAACAGTACAGTTCAAACTTACAACTTGACTCCACAAACTGATTTTAGATATGAGCAAAGTGTGCAAAACTGGTGTGCTGCATTGTCCTAATCAGTTTTACTTCATTGTGGAAAATGAATTTATGATAACATACCAGAGAACCATTATGCATTTGACCTTATTATGCTGGAGTAGAATCAAATTGTATACTATTGACCTTAACCTTGGCTCACTGTGTAGATGAATGAAAATAATTGCACTACTGAAAATAATCAAATGGCTGCACACAGCTCTTCAGATTGAATGGACCTTGGCTCAGTGCTATTAGGAATGATTTAGCCTATAGAAATAGAGTTTTGTAATTAATGAAGAACAAGGACAGGAAAAAAAATAGTGCTCCACCAGCTGCCTTTAAGCAAAAGTGGATGGATGCAATTGTATTAGCAGGTAGTTGTTGTAACTGTTGAGACTGGTTTTAAAGGCTGAAACAGAAGAAATGCATAGCAGGGTGGAGATGGAAATTATGGTAGGAGAGTTAGAATGAGGTGTGTTTGTAACCCAAATTAGACAAGTAACTAAGGAATCCCTAACTATTATTCCAGTTAAGAAAATGGAGCTACTGAGACTTGCAGCTTATGTGACTTTGGTGGAAATTTGTTTCAGGCACTGTAAAAAACAAACCAAAAAAGCTGGAAAGATGTCTTTCCTGAGGTCAATGAAAATATTCCCATCCTTATTTGGGGAAAAAACCACATATTTGCAATTGATGCTGCTGGACAGTGGAACAGTTTGTGTGTGTGTGTGTTTGTGGTCACTAGGTGGAAGGGCATGCAGTCCCTCTTGTTCCAGACCCACTAAACCAGCAGCTCCAAGACCCAGAAACCCTCTTGCAGGGACTGGCATTTAAGTGGCGCAGTCTCCTGAGGCCAACTGAGGCTTGATTTTAAACCTCTTACTTAACTAAAAATAATATATTGCA
>WEIT01015970.1:70534-141516 GCA_013389985.1 Dryoscopus gambensis | reverse complement strand
CGGGCGGCGGGAGCACCGGGCGCTCCTCGGGTTCGCCCTCCGGCATCGACGCCCCCTGGAAATCCGGCGGGAGCTCTTCCTTCGCTGCCCCGCGCTGTTCCATCCCCGCCCCCCGACCACGTTCTCTCGCTGGATTCCCCTGCACGGAGCGTCGGCGGGGCTCCGTGTCCCCGCTGGGCACGGACGGGGCTGACCTGGCAGGGGGTGCAGCTCGGCAACGGGAGTCACGGAATGGGTCATCGTCCTACCCCTGCTCCAGCAGCGTCATCCCAGAGCACACGGCACAGGAGAGCCCGGATGGTTCTGGAATAGCTCCAGTGAGGGAGACGCCACACTCGCTCTGGAAAATCTGTTCCACTGATTGCACAGGGAAGAAGTTCTGCCTCCTGTCCAGGGGGAACTTCCTGGGATCAGTCCCTGCCCGTTCCTCTGGTGCCATTGCTGGGCCCCCAGAGCAGAGCCTGGGCCCTGCTCGGAGCCCTCCCTGCAGACAGGGACACCCAGGGCTGAGGGCCCCTCTCAGCTGGGGCTCCTCTCGAGGCTGAACAGCCCCAGCTCCCTCAGCCTTTCCCTGTCAGAGATGCTCCAGGCCCTTGACTGGTCTCTTCTAGACCTGTTCCATGAGCTCCTTGTCCTGCTTGTACTGTGGAGCCCAGAACTGCTGGGCCAACTACTACAATGGCAGTAATAAAATCGTAGTTGGATAGAAATCCACAGATTTATGCTCCAATTTCTCCTCTATACACCGCCCTTCCTGATGAGCCTCCAGGGAAGCTGCCAGGAGCAGTTCCAGCCTCCCAATCCCTTCCCCCTGTGGTTTGGCACTGGCACCACAGTCACCACAACCCACCTGAACAGGACAGCCGGGAGCTATGGAGGGCCCAGGCTCTGCTCCGGGGGGCCCAGCAATGGCACCAGAGGAACGGGCAGAGACTGATCCCAAGAAGTTCCCCCTGGACAGGAGGCAGAACTTCTTCCCTGGGCAGTGCCTGAGCTCTGAGCAGAGACCAGAGAGGGTGTGGAGTCTCCTCACTGGAGATATTCCAGAACTGTCTGGACACAATCCTGTGCCGTGTGCTCTGGGATGGCCCTGCTGGAGCAGGGAGGTGGCACCAGTGACCCANACCCACCTGAACAGGACAGCCGGGAGCTATGGAGGGCCCAGGCTCTGCTCCGGGGGGCCCAGCAATGGCACCAGAGGAACGGGCAGAGACTGATCCCAAGAAGTTCCCCCTGGACAGGAGGCAGAACTTCTTCCCTGGGCAGTGCCTGAGCTCTGAGCAGAGACCAGAGAGGGTGTGGAGTCTCCTCACTGGAGATATTCCAGAACTGTCTGGACACAATCCTGTGCCGTGTGCTCTGGGATGGCCCTGCTGGAGCAGGGAGGTGGCACCAGTGACCCACTGTGGGCCCTTCCAGCCTGACTCATTCTGAGACTTTGTGCCCCCAGTACAAGTATATTAATGCTACTTTTTGGAGGTTTCCTTGAGAGGTGGAAAGACCTGAAATTGTTGAATTGGGGGAAGGCATACCTTTGAGGAAGGCAGAGAAGAGACCTAATTGCAGCCTTACACTACTGACAGTGCATTGAGAAGATGAAGCAAGGGACAGTGATCATCAATTGATGCAGAGGACATCCCTACCATATGCCATGAAAATAATATCTCCCCAGTATGATAAAAAAGCACAGGAATGGGATGACCAGAGAGGTAATGAAGTTTCCATCCCTTGAAGTTTTTAAGACCTCATTTGACAAAGCTCTGAGCAACCTTGTCTGAATTCCATACTGACCCTGCCTTAAATAGGAGTTTGGACAAGAAACCTCCTGGGGTCCTTCCCCACCTGACTGGTTTTGTGAGGCTGTGAAACACAATGGGAACTCCTCACCTGATAGCTGTGGTATATCCATTATCAAAGTATCTTGGGAACCTCTGCAAAATAAACTTGGAGAAGACATTGTCCAAACTCTAACTCTGTGAGTGAAGAGGAGCTACTGCAGGGATCCACTAAACTAATGCTGACCCAGCCTTTCCCGGTGCTGGATCCTTATCCCAGAGGGTCTTTGCCCAGACCTGGAAAGGGATGTAATAAATCAGGGGATATTACTGGAAATGCTGTGGGCTACAGAAAATCCTGACTGATCCAGCCACCCCAAAGAGGAGCATAAACCTTCTCTCTTCTGTGTTGGGGGATGGTGCAGTGCTAGCCCAAGAGGCTGAACATCATCAGAGAATCGGAGAATGGCTTGGGTTGGAAGGGACCTTAAAGATACCCCATTCCAACCCCCTGCCATGGGCAGGGACATCTTCCACCAGACCAGGTTGCTCAGAGCCCCATCCAACCTGTCCATGAACACTTCCAGGGATGGGGTAGCCACAGCTTCTCTGGGCAACCTGTGCCAGGGTCTCACCACCCTCACAGGGAACAATTTCTTCCTCATAGCCAATCTAACCCTGCTCTCTGTCAGTGTGAAGCCATTGCCCCTTGTCCTGTCACTCCAGGCCCTTGTCAAGAGTCTCTCTCCATCTTTCCTGTGGGCTCCCTTCAGGCACTGCAAGGCTGCAGTAAGGTCACCCTGAAGCTTCTCTCCGCCAGGCTGAACAATCCCAATTCTCTCAGTGTTTTTTCATAGGAGAGGTGCTGTAAATGTGTTTAGGGAACATTAAATGTCTGGGTAATTAACAGATGCTGGGGACTCTTAGAGGTAAGCAACTCCCGAGGTGTTCTGAAATGCATTTCAACAAGACCCCTGGGCCAGCGCTGGCTTTCCAGCTGTGTCCTTTTGGCTCATTGCATTTGTTAATAAAGGATTGTGGAGGGTCTCACAGTCCGTTATTTCCCAGTTCCAGAAGCCCAGCTTGGCTGTGCCAGCCCTTTTCTACCCTGTGGGATCATGGCTGCTCCTTGCAGAGCTTCTCTCTGTTCGTGCACAAACCAGGGCCATGGTGCAGCTCCGTGACAGTGATATCCTGCAGCTGAGGGCACAGGTTTAAGTCCCATCTGCTTTCAGTAGCAGCCACTCCTTGGTGCTGCTCTAAACTAAGGTGATAATTTTGTCTGACTTTTGGTTTTCAGGGCATTTGCCCGTATTTGTCAGGATTAAGTTTGGTTTGGGAAGAGCTGGACTCCATGGTCCTTGCAGGTCCCTCCCAACTCGGGATGTTCTGTGATTTGATGATGTGACCTTGTTTTAGGGCAGTCTCAGGTGCTGCTCATTGGTTGAGCTTTTCCCACTCTGCAGTTGTGTGCTTTGGAGGATCAAGGTATCCCATCCACAGTAACAGCCAATATTTTGCAATAAAACAGGATTATTTTCCCCAGACTTCATAGTCCATGATAACAGCTGTTAATGAGCTCATTGCATTAGATGCTGTTGGTTGTCACTAGACCTTTATGCAGCATCCTAATAAATCACATTCTAGCAAGGTCTGTTCTTCCTCTGGAAGGGAAGAAAGGGAAGCCTAGATTAACTAACTTCCACATATTGGAAGTTGGTGAAAGGATTAATATTCCCAGTATCTAAATGAATCTGGTCTATAGATATTGAAGTGATGAGTGTCATAGAAAAATGAGTAAAGAAATGAATGATTTTCTTGGCCTAGGAGAACTTGAACTGTGTGCCATAATAGCTTGTAACACCACCAGGTAATAGAGGTGCTAAAAAGATTTTGAAGAGTTTTCTCACTCATCCCTCAAGTTCACTAAAGAAAGCAGTGGCCCTTCATGCAAAAATAGTGTGTAAGTAATAAAAGAGCCTGTCATAATACATCAGTGGGTTAGAAACCATTGCTATGGCATTTTATCATTTTAAGTTCTTGAGTCTGGGAAAGTAAGAATGTTCATTTATATAAAATCCTTTCAAGACTGTATCTCAAATTAGACAAGTCAGTCCATATTAGATGTCCGTGCAAGTATTTTTAATTTGAAAGTCATAATTTTCACTAACTTAAGTAGGAGCCTTGGGTTTCAATTTAACAGGAATATTCTAACTATCCCTGTCCCCTGCACTGCTTACAGCCTTCCCACCTTGAGGTCAAGGTTTTAAAGAGCCTACCCTGTATCCCAGCATTCAGATCCTTAATGAATCTGTTGAATCCTCTCATCTGGGGCGACACATTAACTTCCTAGGTTAGCACTGAATTGCAAATAAGTATTGTGATTTTCTGTCAGATTTTGCATTAATTTTGTAGTATTCTTGCCTCAGATTACTCATGAGAATGATCACGTGAGATAAAAACCTTTTAAAGCACCGACTGTGTGCCATCCTCAACTCCTCTGCTTTTAACAATGCCTCTCACTCTGTTGTAAGAGAAAATTTGATGTGACATAATTTGGCTTTGGAATTCCACACTGCCTATTTTTCTTCTTTTAAACTGCTGTGTGACTGCTAAGTATTGTTCTTGTATTGAGTCAGGCTCCCTAAAAATAGCTCCCAGGTTCTTGTCCTGTCGTATTTCCTCTGTCTTCTCCAATCTTGTCCATCTTTCCTGAGCTCTCCAGGATATCTACCAGCCTACCTCAATTTGCTCCAGCCTACAGGTGACATTAAAAAATCTAAATTAAGTAACCTGTAACCTCTGTAACCTCTTCTCTGTCTGCTCTGAGTTCTTACCCTGATATTGTGTTTATTATGTAATTTCTGCTAATCTTTCCAGCAAAGATACAGATTTTGGTGGTTTTTTTTTCTGTTATATTCCAATCAATAATATTCTAGAATATTTTTGGGCTGTTCTATGTTCTGGTTACTTTGTTGCTTAGCTGTGCTTTTATTTTTTTAGATACATTATTTTATGTAATCTGACCTACTTGTCACCTCCTGTGCCATTCCTGTTCATGATTTCAGACCAGTAGGGAAATTTGTGGCTTGTCAGATTTATTCTCTTAACCTTTTTTTTTTCTTTTCTCTAGTTTGAGACAGTACATTCTTTAGCAGTTTCTTAAAAGGACTTTTAAGTGCACATCTTCCTAGTAGCTGTTCTCCAGGGATTTACCTGCCTTGGGATCTTACTGCTGGTTCTCTGAGACTGCAGATACCTAATTTCTGCAAATACAGTCCTTTCTTTCTTGGTGGCTATCCAGTTCTCACCATCTCCTCAGCAGAAGTGAGGAACAGGATTTTGACTTCCTTTTTGTGCCCTGGGGCAGCAGATGTTGTCTGGGATCTTTTCTCTCAGTATTTTGTCTCACTTCTGATAAGGCAAAAACCTTGTATTTCACAGTTCTCACAGGATCACTGATGTTGGAAAAGACCTCCAAGGAAATAAGCAAAACTTTTCAGTGTTTCAAATACATATTAATCACAGGACATAGCACTTCCAAATAAAATGTCAAATGCTATAAATAGAGCAAGCTGTAAAGAACTTATCCGCAGATAAATTCTTGTTTTACTACCAAAACATATTTACTATTTTGCATTGCTTATTGACTGATTTTATGCTTTCTGAGGCTAAACAGGCTCTTAATTAGAAGAAGTACTAATAGAAGCTAGTTGGAATTTAATGCATATTAAATTCTAGCTAATTATTTTGCTTGCTTTCACATTCTACATTTTGAGTATGCAAATGAAGCCTAGGAAAAAAATGTAGGTTTTTTTCCCTGGAAGTATTGATCTTACTCCAATGCCAAAGATTAAAGAATGAAGAAAATAATATAACTCTTTCTTTTATTACCCCACCACTGGGATTGTCATCTATCAGATGCCTAAACTCACATCCTCTCTCCCAGCTTTTTCCTTCCTTTCATTGTTATTCATTAAAGCTTTGCATAATCTTGACAAAGGAGGAGCTGCTTGGTCACAATGCAGGAAAATACCACAACTTTCTTAGTTTCATCTTATCTCTCACTTTGGCTTTTTTCCTAAATACATCTTAACTTACAGACCTTTAAGAATTCACTTTCTTACAGCTAAAAGCTTCTGTAAGAGAAATTGCATCAATTACTGAGGAAAAATAATCCTCTAATATTTAATTCTACCAGGTCTTACATGAGATCCTACACAGCTTCTGAGGATTTCTCCCACCTTCCTGAGGACCTGTCCTCAGGAACAACCCCCCAGAAAACCACAGGAAGGATTCTCCTCACCAGTCAGCCCCTACCTGTGCCAGGTCTTCCCTGCTCCAGCTCCGGCCTCACCTGGCCCATCTTCTCCACGCGGCAAACAGGGAGCACAGCTCTGCCTAGGAGCGAGCCCCACAGGCAGGGATCGCTGTACCCACCATGCATGGGCCCAGCGTTTGTGACTGCAGAGTGGCCAACTTGAGCCTCACTTGCCTTTTCAAGCTAATTTACCTCATTAGTCTGCTCACTGATGAATTTGCCCTTGCTGACTAAATCTTCGTTTATTTTTTTTTTTTGGCATATCCTCTATGGCAGCCCTGTATTTATCAATAAAGCTTCCCCAGAGGTGTTAAGTGGTAGCAAACTTCCCACAGACCTCCACGGGCAGCTGGCATTTCTCTTTTCCCTGATCAATTGTCACATCAGCCTCAGCTGGGGAGGGGAGTAACAAAATGTGCTAAAATGATCAATAATCATGGATTGTGAAGAGAGGACACAATTTCTCCTTAAATTCATTGTTGCATAAACACAGTCACTGTTGAACAAGTTAATGCTGTTCACACTTTCAAATAGCCAGTTTTACTTACTAGTCTACAATTTCAATTGTGTTTTTACTGTGTATAGTTGTAAATTTCTCATTCTTTCCTCAAGTTCCATGATGCCTCCATTTTTAAAAGCCTGAGGCAAAGAGAAAGATATGTTCAAATTCACCTGCCTTTCGCTGCAAGATTGTGCCATACTATAAACTTTCTATTACTTTCTGGTCAAAACCTAACTGCCAGAGGCACTGGAGTACTTGCCTGAATTTTGGGGGCTCTTCAGTGTCTCGCACAGCAAATACTCAGTGACAAGTGACAGTGGCAAAGGACCTGTGTTATCAGTAGCAAAACATCAGTCTTTGTGTGCCTCAAATCTCGCCTGTTTACTTATCCAAGTTCAGTTACAACCTCTTCCTACAAACATTTTTGCTGGCATTTTCACCAGCCCCGATTTCTCTGGCCAGTTTATATAGGTTAAGTCCAATGAATTATGTTTCATTTCTTGCAGCAGCTTTTCCGAGGTTAAGCCAGTGGTTCTCAAGGGTTTGTGTTCTCTGGAGAGGTTTTGAGCCCTGGTTGGAGAGGAGGAGTTTGCAGTGAGAACTGAATCAGAAATACAGAGGTCAGGGCACAAGCTGAGGTGGGAATTCCTGTTTGAAAGCCCTCTGCAAAGCTCTCTGCATACCTTGTTCAGGAAAAACTGGGAAAAGATGGATCACACTGGCAGCTTCAGAGCTATTGCCTTGATTCCCCTCTTGCCTGATCTTCTTTTACAGAAGATGCATTTTTTTGCTGTGTACTTTTGCTGTGGCTTTTACATCTGAGGCTGGGTGTTACATGCTGCTTCCCCGGAAGGAGCAAGTCACCTCTGAGACTGCAGTGCAGGCAGCTGCAGGAATTTGTTATCATCAGGGCACCTGTGGCAAGAGAAGTAGATGAGTGTGTGCCCCTCTCCTGGCTCTGGATGGGCTCTGGGTTAATTCAGCCTCCTTTGCTGTGGTATCCCTTCCATAGGTAGGGCGTGAGTCCAGAAATCCAATTTATCACTGTTCCATGGCACATTTCACAGCCAAATAATCCTGGGAGTTATGAAATGGGACCTGTGGGGTCAGTTCTTAATGAACACCAGTTGTCCTTAGATGAGGGAGATGGGGAAAATTGAAAATTGGCTGGGATGCCTTCCCTTGAGACCTGATGCTTATTCTGTCGTGTGACCTACGGTGTATCAGCTAAGGACTTGTCCTACATTACATCATTTTCCTCCCCCCTATTTTTGCTTCCCTTAAAAAACACAGATTAATACAATTTCCCTCATTTATTTAATTGATTATTTGCCTTGATAATGTTGTGCAATTAAAATGTCAGAAGAAGAGCTTTAAATATTGAAGTCTGCAGGTTGACCTTTAAGTCTGTTCTTTGGAAAGAATTTGAACTTTCTTGCTGATGGCTTTAATCCATTGATGCATCTTAATGGAAAATTGATTTATTTTTTCTCCATAAAGATCACATTTACATATAAAAAAGGGAAAATGCTATTTTAAGAAAAGATTTGCTAACAAAATGGAAGTTATAACTTTGAGGTATGCCCTGGGTTTCAGGACTGGAAATAATTTTCATTAAGGAAAGGGTCAGGATAATGCTGTGTCTTTTCCTCTCATTAAAGTCTGCTATATTGCAAGGAAGTGAGAGATAATTACTAGACGTTATCTACTCTTCCTTGACCGAAAACTAACATAATGAGGTGATGTCTCTGTACTTAAAACCTAAAAATCTGGGGTAACATACTCAGGTACAAATGGGATGTTTTTCAGGGAAGTTGGCTGGGTTACTCACAACTCTCCTTTGCTGCAGACCTGTCCCTGTGAGTTTCCACAGGACACTCACCACAGCAGGACCTTTCCAGTCTTCTCCATCTGGGTTAAAAGTCTCACTATAGCAGCCTTTAAAGTTTGGGTTTCCCTCCTGTAGGTGGGGCTGCCGTTCCACCAACAGCTGTGCTGCAGATGTGGGCAGATGTGCTGGAGAGGCAGCCTCTGCTCAACTGCAACGGCCAGCAAGTAACCACCTCCTCTAGCAAACCAAGCAATGCAACGTGACCATAGCTTTAAAATATTTTGTTTTATTAAATGTTTCAAATAACATAAACATCATATTAACAATTTTATGGCTGAGGTTCACAGAATTTGTGGTTTGATCATTTTATCTGATTTGAGAGCTCAAAAGATTATGCCTTAACATTAGAAACTCTGTAATTAAGGTTTGTAACAGGAAGTTGTCCCGTAGCTAACAAGAGGATAGAAATAGCAGATAGAACCGTAGAAACTCTGGACAGTGGGAGAATACATTTTACTATAAACTGGGGTCTGCCAAGATCATGTAGGACAAGAAACCTTTTGTAAGTGGCTTCGCGTTCATCTGAAAAAGAAATTCATAGTTGGCTTTTAAGCAATAGAGAAAAGTGGGATAGTACATCTTTTAGTTATTCCCCAAATACACTTTACTTTTTGGATTTTTAGTAAATTTGTACCACTTTCTTACCAATATTTAGCACCATGTAATGGGGTGTTCACCACTTACCTTCTGGGGAACGTTATTTGCTCTGTGCTAGAATAAGGGGTCCAATTGTACTAAAATTGTACTGAAAGTTCATTCTTGCTTTCAGCGGTAGAACGTCAATGCTGGAAGAGCAACAG
This sequence comes from Dryoscopus gambensis, assembly GCA_013389985.1. Taxonomy (NCBI): domain Eukaryota; kingdom Metazoa; phylum Chordata; class Aves; order Passeriformes; family Malaconotidae; genus Dryoscopus; species Dryoscopus gambensis. The sequence goes on along the minus strand of WEIT01015970.1, from coordinate 132,227 downwards.
CATGCTTTCAACCATGAAGCTGTAGCTTATTTACAAACAAAAGGATGCCCCCCTCCCTCTTTTCCCAGTTGCTTATTCACGATAATGACTCAATTAACAACTACAGGTTATGCTCCCTTTACGCTGGAAATGAGGGTATGTTTTAATCGCTTTGTCGTGAACTGAAGTGGAACAGGGCATGCCAAACAAGCACAGCCTGGCATTTCAGGATGAGCGCCACTGCTTTTACCACATCTGTTGTCTGGTGCTGGAAGATGCAGCTGTACACACAGGGAGATGTACTCATGTTTGCTTAGAAAATGTAAAAGAACACGTTTCTCCAGGAGGTGGGTAATGGGCCAACAACCTGTGATTTATCAGTGTGTCTGTTACCCCTCCCTCCCTACTGTGGAAGAATTGTTCCTTAACAAGGAACAGAGGAGGGTGGAGGGGTAAGAAATTTTATTTTTTTAGTAACAGACATGCTGGATATAAACAGGTTTGGTTGTCATTCAAAAGGCAGTTAAAACACAGATTAATTGTAGGGATTTGTTGTGGTTTGTTTGTTTTGTTATCACTGTTTAATTAAAAAAAGATACTTGTTAATTGCAAGTTTGTGCCCATTGCTGACAGTGAAATGATATTCAGTGTTTTCTTTCAGATATTTTCCCCAAGGCTTGGGTTTCTTCAGAGCACAAATAAATCCACTGAGGAGCACAAAGTAAACCATCAAACATCAGCCACTGCTTGAGGTGAGAACAAGTTCTTATGCCCAGCTCACCGTGACGACAGTCACAACTGGCACTCAAGGGCCACTGCCACGCATCAGCCCCTGCACTGAGGCTTTCTGAAATATGTCCATGCTTCAGACAATCACCTGGAAATATCTCAAGCCACAAGAAAATGGATTAAAGATTCAAGTTCCCCTGCATGTTACGTGTGTGTTAAGACAAGCTAACAGCTTGATCCACCCCAGGCAAGGCCAGAGCTCTGGAGCCAGCTGCTGGCACTGCTGTGTGGGCTATGAAAGGTCTCCAGAAGAGCAGACACCATCTGCAACAGCTCTGTTTTTCCAACCCAAGCAGCTCCTGCTGTTTTTTCAGGGCTGAGTAGCCGCTTTTCTGCGGCTCTTTCCTTTAGCAAAATGCTGAAGAGCCTTAAAATGTCACACCACTGCTGTTCTGAGTGAAGCACCTTTTTGTGTGTTCAGAAAACCAGGTCTGGATATGCTCGGGGGAGCAAAAAATACACCTCAGACTTGCTGGGACAATACAGCCTGTGCACACAACTGTGAATGCCTACAGGGATATCGTCAGGAATGCCTGGCATGAGTAGAGTGGAAGGGGAAGGAAAGGTTGTACACCTTATTCTCAGGAGAGCTGACTGATACAGGTGTAGCAGCTCTGCACCTTCAACTTTTCTGAGACCCAAGCTTTTGTCTGTCACGTGCACAGCCCAAAACTTATGATCCCCTTTACTGCTGCTTCTCTTTGTCCATAAGGCAGGCACTTAAAAAGACTTTTCAGGATATGAGTTGGAAGTATTTCCTAATGTTTGAGTGGAAGTTTGTTTCAAAGTGATCTACACTTTTGGTTTGCTTTTTTCCTAGCCTTTCCTGTGAGAGGACTGCAAGCTGCCTGATGACCTGATGATGTAACTGAGGGAATGCACTCTTCCTGGAAGAATCCCTGCAGCAACCTGCCTCAGTCTCACCAAGGCAGCAAAGTACAATGCCACAACCTTCACCAAAATATTGCTGTGGCAGCACTGGACAGGGAATGTTGGTCCCCAGCCCCTGAACACACAGCTCCAGGTTTCCCAGGCGGTGACACCTTGCAGAGCACGCCCCAAAGCTGGAAAACAAACACTTAACGACCAGTTTCACTAAGGAAGCACATTTCCAAGGCAAGAGCTTCAGAAATTTGCATCTTTGTAAACTGGGTGCTTGATCTATTTAAGCACAGATCAAAAGTAGTGCGTGACAAACACAGAGGTCTGTGGCAGGCAATGCCAGAGCCCTGCCATGCTGGAGGCCACGTTTTTGGTCAGGTTCTGCTGCAGGCATCCTTTGGCAATTGCTTGGAACTAGACCTCTGGGGCATATGGGGGAAGATTAATTCCTTGCACCTTTAGAAAGATTTCTGAACCAGCTTGAAGGCTTCGGATATAAATATAGTGTCATAATTTGCTCTTGCCTTCACTGCCAAAACCAAGTATAATTTTTGAGGAATGCCAGGTTTGTAAATATTCTGCTCTTCTCAGCGCACAAAAGAGCAACTGTCTCACTCTGTTGTGTTTTTTGTGTAGCATTACTTTTTCAGACAGCTGGCATGACACAAGACAAGAAAAACTGGGTGCTGCATTGTTTCAAAATCTAGCTGCTTTGAAGACTGATCATCTTAAAAGTGCTTATTCAGTGTTATCTGAATAAAAAATATTTTGGTGTTAGATTTGACTCTGAAAATCTGACAACACAGTAATTTGTTGCTGTTGTTGCACCAGCTACTTCGAAGAAGGCTCTCTCTCTCTGCCCCCACAGGAATTTATAATTCACTACAAGAAACAAGGATCTCCAATAGCCATGAGCATTGGGAAGGTCCTTGGCTTCCTTTCCATATTGCAATTTAATTCTAAAATTCTGAGAAATTAAATTCTGAAAATTCTAAATTGCTGAACCAAGTGCATTACCTTCACAGTGCGTGACTGTTCTTGCGAAGAAGTCAAAGAATCACAGAGCTGTTTAGGTCAGGAAAGACCTTTAAGATCACCAACATTTAACCTGTTAAATCCAACATTTAACCTGTTCTCAACAAAAACAAGTTTCAGACTTTTTAACGCCTCCTGACAGGAGTGGCTGCAGAACAGGCCCAATGATGTTTCCTCATGTGTGTCTTTACACTCTCTTTGCCAGTGGAAATGATCAACTGCAAAGTGATTTAGCTGTAATGAAAGCCCAGTATCAGGCTGGTTTTGAGCTACAGGGAGAGACATTTCCTGCAGGGGAAAAAAAGACCTATGCCTCAGAAATAATGAAGAGCTTCTGTATTCTTCTTCCAATTTTTAAGAAGTCTTCTCTTCATTCTCAGGGTTAATACAGCATTTTTCAAGACCCCAAGAATGTTCCAAGCAAATGTGATAAATGCAAGACCAGGAATTTTTTAATAGACTGAAACCTTAACCACAGGGAGAAGAGAAGACCTCTCTGTAAGAGAGCTGCTTGTGAGTGAGCAGAGTTAACACAGGCGCATGAATTCTGTGTGTGTCTTCAGGTATGGCTTGAAAGCATCAGTCCTCAGCAGCAATACAAGACAAGATCTGAAAACTGTTCCGTGTGTTCACTTGCCTCATGTGACTGATCTTTTCCCTCCTCCTAAGTTTTGAAAAACTGAGAAGGTGCAATCTTGTTTTTTCAATAAGGTACCATTTCACTGAATGAGAATGAAGGAACAGCTGCTTTAGGAAAACCTCTTACAAGTTAATTTCCTTGGCTGGGTCTTCTCTGGTGGCATCCCTTTCTTCTAATATCGTGCTTTAAATTTGCCTCTTTTGAGGAAGAAGATGTGATTAAGATAGCCTAAGGAGTAGTATGTGGGAAGACAATGACTTTGGTTAATCCCTACTCTTGCACATCAGACTCTAGATGAGGGGTCCCAGCTTGACCTGTTCCTAAAGCTTCAGTTATGGCTTTAAAAATTGGCCTGGTCCTATGGAAGAAAGACCACCATGTATTAAAGCATTAGTTAAAATTAAAAAGGTGAGCATGTAACAGTGCACAATAAATGACAGCTGCTGTTGGAGGAAGTAGATTTTTCTGCTACTTTCAGACCCCGATGCCCACAGTTGCTGATTAGAGGAGATGGAGGTCCTTCTGGAAGAGGCTGGTTGCTGACGGATGGCTTCAGTGCCTGAGGGTGCTGGATGCCCTGAAGTAGGACAGGAACTTGTAGCAGAGGCTCACCACAAAGTACCAGATGTTTCGAGCCATCTGTGACCTCGCGATGAAGATGCGCCAGATGATCACAAGGAGGGTGGTGTTGAACGCGTATCGGATGTTCCTCAGCCTGGGAAAGAGGCATCTTATCAAGAAACACACAAACAACAAGAAGCTCACCAGCCCCCTGCATTTCCTACAGGTTATTTCGGGAAGAAATCCTATTTACAAGTGGCCCTTGGCTTTTTGCCATTCCTGTTTTAGTGGAGACACTGTGCTGGAGTCCTTGGTCTTGCCAAGGACTGTTCTGAAGCTGGAGCAAAATGAATAGTTCATGGGATAGGCGGAAGAGCTGTACTGGAATTCTCTCTTGTTCTGCACTCTCATTTCCAACCAGAGCAAAGTCATATGGAGAGGTTTTTCTTCAGGACAGTCTGTGTCCAGTACTTTCTGGTTTAGTTTCATATATTGGCTATTTCTCACTTTGCACGGTTTGGGGCAGGCTAGAGACAACGTCACAGGAGTTGATGAGCAAGGTTCTCTTATTTGGGTGAAACCTTTTCTTTAGAGTTGTGAAATTACCTAATGATCATAAATGGTCTTAACTGTTGCAACACTGCAGCACTGGGATTTTTTATTTTGGGGGGCAATGGATTAGTTTACAGCATCAATTTCAATGGTATTACTGAGTTTTTCAGATCCTCATGATCCTGTCTTCTTTCTGTCAAGAAAAAGTTTCTGCAGTTCTCTAATTCTCATGTTCACAGTGCTTGACCACAGAAAAAAAGACACCTAAAGATCTCAAGAGTTGTTTCATTTTTATAAGAGCCCTTTTTTCCCAAGGTGAAGTTTATCACTGCACCACAGCACACTGTCTGAGGCAGTTAGTAGTCCGTTCCTGAGGTCCTTATAAACCTCCTTAAAATGATTAATGAATGATGAACTTGTTTAGGATTTCCTGCTATGGCAAACTATTCCCTTATTCTTCGTTTGTTAATACTGACAAACCACTATGAAAAAAAGTAAGTTATTTATCTCCATTTTAAGCCATAATAATTTTGCAATGTAGCTAGAATTATTTTCCCCAACGTAGCCAGGAGCTCTTACCCCTGTCCCTGGGTGTGACTTACTTCCGTAGATGCTGCTTTGCTGCTGGAATGCCAGCCATGTCCTCATTTAGCAAGTACTTCTTAGCACCTATGCAGTAGCTCTCAATGTACTCTGACCAGTGCAGCTGGCGAACATCGAAGTTGTATAACTGGGATTTAAAGACAAAGAGCAAACGTTGAACACCAGAGTTCAAAACCAGTTCACTTGAAGCATCAATTCTTCACTGATCTCTGTTCCTGACAAGGACCTCTCTCTGAGATTCTCAAAGCCACGGAGTTCCCAAGCACTGCCAGACTGTGTTTCACTGCTGCTGATTAATGTCCCACCCAGCTGGGAATCTGGGCAAAGCAAGCAGAAATGTAGTGCTAGCTGGCAGAAAATAAAGGTGTTATCTTTCAGGTTGCAACTTTTCCATAAATACATGTATTTGTACACATACACACACAGAATCATGGAAGAAAAATGGCATTCCACACAGGCAAATGGATTCAAATGGAAACCTCCACGCAGTTTTAATGTGTCACTAGAATTATGTGTAAATAAATTAACTGGACATTGAGTCAACAGGTGCTCTCTGCTGTGCTGCATTTTCTTTTGGCAGCTAGATCAACAGAAGTCCAGGAAATGGGTCACTTTGGTGTTTGACGAGAACACAATCTCATTGCAGAGCCAACTACCCCAGTTCACTTTAGGTGCTCATACTGGACAAATCGTTAGCAAGCTCTCAGGTATCTGTCTGTCTCTTAGAGCAAAGAAAGGCTTTGTAGAGAGGAAGAAATTTTCACAGAATAGGTTGGGTTGGAAAGGACCTGAAAACATTCTCCTGTAATAAACAGAAAGCTACTGAAATAAATTATTTCAGCTTAAAATCAATTCCAGTCATCTAGGTATCATTTAAAAGCTCAACAATACACCAAAAATAATTGCTGCAGATGAGCAGAATCTGAGATTAGCAACCCATATTCAAGACATATTTACCTTTTTGTCCTCTGTGTTAAGGTGACTCATTAGCATATTCATATTATCTGAAGACCAGTTCCAGGACTGGGTGGAGAAATACTGCAGGAGTGTCATAGACTTGTGCAGCCGATTGATGATCTTCATCATTCTGAAACAAAGGGGGAGCATCAGAGGTGAGCAGGAAGTGTGGCCTTATGCAGAAGCTGTTCGTTTGTGTTTTCACCAGTCCAGGTGAATAAGCAATGCAATTCCTCATGAGTCCTGCCCTGCTGCTCACTAGGCTGAGAACTTGCTCAGCAAGTCTGAACTGCTCCAGCTGAGCTCTTGAGCCTAAAGCTACCCAGCTTTTATTGTTGGCTCCAACATGGGTGAAGATTTGTTTGCCACTGATGTCCAACGCAATCGTCTGACCTAAACAAGGGCTGGAAGCTGCATCTACCTCATGTACCACTGTGGAGGGAGGAGCCCATCTGAGCTAGGATGAAGTCTGCACCACAAAGGCGCAATGCTTCTGTTCCCAAGGTGGATACTTCTCTTTCTGCCACAGGAATTCTCTTCTGCTCCCAAGCCTGAGTTGTGTACCGAAGCAAGGCTCTAATTTTTGGCATTAGCTCCATACAGCAGTGACCACACCTGCAGCAGGGACACTGAGCTCAGAAGTCATTTGCTCAACTTTGGTTTTCAGACAGAACCAAAGAATCACAAAGTGGTCTGGGTTGGAAGGGACCTTAAAGATAATCTCGTTCCACTCCCTGCCATGGGCAGGGACACCTTCCACTATCCCAGCTTGCTCCGAGCCCCATCCAACCTGGCCTTGGACACTCCCAGGGATGGGGCAGCCACAGCTTCTCTGGGCAACCTGTGCTAGGGCCTCACCACCCTCACAGGGAAGAATTTCCTCCTATCTAATCTAAATGTAATTTCTTTTAGTTTGAAACCATTACCCCTCATCCTGTGATTAGGCTCCATGATAGCGTCCGTCCCCTTCTTTCCCGCTGGTCTGCTTTAAGAACTGAAAAACTGTTATTAGGTTTCTGTGGGTGCCTTGTTTTCTCCAGCTTCAGCAGTCCTGGCTCTCTCAATTCTTCCTCATAGGAGAGGTGCTCCAGCCCTCTGACCATCTTTATGGCCCTCCTCTGGACCCACTCCAACAGCTCCACATCTTTGTTGTCTTGCTGCAGGGGCATAACTGCTTAAGGAGCTGGGAAATGTAGGTTCAGGTCCTCTCATGTGTCTTGGCCTTTTCTTATTAATTTTTTATGTAAAAGTGGATGACAGTAACACTGTCCTACCCTGCAGGATTATTTTAGTTGTCCCAGTGGTCATGAGTCCAAAAGGCCTCTGGCAGTTGTTCTGAAGTGTGATGTACAGGGCTCAGTCAACTCTGAGAGGACACCATGTCCTCTCAGACTGGGTAAGGGCAAAAGAAAGCATTAAAAGGCTCATTTTTGTGGAAAACAGAGCTGTTTTCATGTGCAATTCTGAGCTGCCCAGAGGGTAACACAGTTGCTGTGACAAATAAAAGGCGGCAGTCTGGGAGAGAATGGTGCCAGGCTGGCCTCTCCCCACACACACACGTGACTGCCACGGCGATAAGCACTCGGCACAGCACAGAAAGACACAATGAGACCATCAGCTCAGAACAGAACTGTGCAGCTCACCCAAAGCAACTGGAAAGAGCACTAAAACTTTAGATAGGCACTCCTTCCTAAAGTGGCTTTCATTTTAGAAGCAAAGCAGACCATCACATTAAAGGAACCTTCCTTCTGAATAATTATGTGCACGTTGACTGAATGCAGTTTATTTGAACTGCTTTAAAATTATTTCAGATTAATCTTCCTGTGTAGGGCAAGCACCATGGGGGCAAAGCTTTGTGAATATTTTAATACATATTAGAACCTTGGGAAAAAAAAAAGTATGCAGCTAGATTGCAAAGATCTGAAGCTGCCCCTCAAGCTGAGTCCCCAAAATCTTTAAAGTTCTTAGGACTAATGGAAACTGCCAGAAAAAAAGAAAGGATAAGAGAATCAACTCTTTAATATATGGAAAAAAATTCTTCCTTGTGAGGGTGGTGAGACCCTGGCACAGGCTTTCCAAAGAAGCTGAGGCTGCCCCATCCCTGGAAGTGTTCAAGGCCGGGTTGGACGGGGCTCGGAGCAAGGTGGGATAGTGGAAGGTATCCCTGCCCATGGCAGGGGTGGAACTGGATGATCTTTAAAGTCCATTCCAATCTAAACCACTCTGTGATTCTAGGATCTGAAGAGGTGTGTGTGAAAACAGTTGTTTCATGTCAACTGCCTGAGCTCAATTGTTGTGACCACTTTCAAAGCACTGACTAATAATTTGTATGAAGGAAAGGTCTTCTGAAAAACATCAACTGAGTAGTAACATGGCAAAGATTTCTTACAGGAAGTCTCATCCTCCACTCTGGAGGAACTGAGAGGAATAAATAGAGTATTAACTCTCATTGTAGCCACACTTCAGACATGCATTTTGTCTTCTAGAAAACTGTTTACAGCAATGATTTCTGTATTTGCTCCCATACAGAGCCTTGCACGAGGAGATCCTCAGGTGGGATTGCCCCAGGAGACTACTAAGGAAATAAACCACATTATGCTCTAAGTCATGGATGGATGTGCAGCACTCACAGGAAACCATTTAGGGCAGTTTTGCTTGACATCTGGTAATTTATGTGAAACGAGCTTACACCTAAATAAGCTTCTTTTTTTTATTATTTGATGTGGTTTACTGCCCTTGGACCATAAAGGTCTGATATAAACAATGAGCTACTACTGTGCTTTCTACCACACTGCGGCAACACCTGGATGAGCTGAAGTAGTGTGTAAAAAGAAAATGAGAATTATATTAAAAAAAAAAAGGCTTGGGAAACTCACAACTTCATTGGTGAGCCGCCTCTGCTGAGGCTGCAAATCTTAAAAGTTCAGAAGGTCACGCTGAGGTCTGCTTGACATTTAACTACAGCACTGCAGGCAGTGTCCACTGGCTAATTATGCCAATCAACTTCATAAAAAGAAATGTCAATTGTAATGGCAGTGCCAAGATCTTACTGCTGCCCATGTCAACAAAGACTGGATATTCCAGCTTCATTTTCAGTTTACCTCTATTTCTAGGGTAATTCTTTCCTCCTGGATAACTGGAGGTCTTTTTACGGACCAATTTGCCTCCGTAGCAGAATGTCAGGGATAAATCAGAGCAATGCCAGGGATTTCCTTGCGAACAGCTGCAGCCAGCTTTCTAGCTAGCAGAGGAGCACAAGAGCAGCTGACATCAACACAGTGCTGGCATCCTGTTCTCACATTGCACAATAAATCCTCCTCTCTGGTGGCAGGGAGTATAGGGGGACAATGTCTGGAGTAATGTTACTTACAAGAGGATTCCTTCCACGTGGGACATGGATATTGGTGTTCCTCCAAGCCACACCACTGCCAGGGCTCAAATACCCCCTGTAATGGTGAACTGCCCTCCTAAAGACAATCAGAATTTAATCCTACTCAGAAGCAACTGCTTCCTGGATTTCAGGCCCATGCTGGAAACAGCTACTTAGGCATCTGATTTATGGGGAAAAAAAAATTAGCTGGTATGTTCTAAACCTTGCCAGTCTCAAGTCCTTATGCAAGCTCATGCCAGATAGGGCTGATCCCACTGCAAAGTTGAAGTGGTAGAGATCTGGATACAGGGAAGACACGAGACTACCAGTCCTCCTCTGCCTTGGGAAGCTCTGAAGTGTGTAAAACTGAGTTCAAAAGATGTGCTGTTCTCCAGGTGGTGGGAAGGGTGCAAGCCCTAGGCTGTGCTTAGCTACAGCCATACATTTTCCTCATTTTCCTCAAGACAAGGAGAAGGGAAGAAGCTCAAGGACTACAGTTCTCATCACTGGTTGGAGCTCTGCTCTCCACAGCAGTGACAGGCATGCAGGAGGCTGAGGGCACCATTCCTTACCTGGGCTTCCTCCCCGTAAGCCTCATGTACAGGTCGTAAAGGATGGCGGGTGCCTTGTGGCTGACAGTGATCCAGTACTGGTTTATCAAGTAGCTGGAGGTCATGTGAGCGTTGGGTGTTCGGAAGGCCTGCTCCAGAGGGTTCCTTTTGAACGTGGACATGACATACTGCCCTGGAAGGGAACAGGCATTCTTCACTGGCAGTCACTTCCAGCTGGGCACAATCATGATGCGGCACAGCCCAAGTTATTGTCCTTCACACCTCCAGCCCCCAGCTCTCTGAACTGTGTCACCAGAGCCTGGAGAAGCTTTCATCCCTTCTGCCATGACAACTGATGACTGCATCTATTGCCTATTTGAAACCCAATCCTGCTCCAGACTTAACAGTGGCAGAGAAAAACCTCCTTGCCAAAGCACCAAAACATAAAGGAGGAAAAGCAAGCAGCTCTAGGAGCTTCAAGGAGCTGCAGTCCTGCTTTCACCTGCAGCAGATATAGAACAAATTGGTAAGTGCTAACATTTCTTTAGATCACTGAGAGCAAACTTTGTTCTGCTAGCATAAAATAAAAATGACAGATTTTCCAAAGGGCAGATGTCTGAGTTAGACTATCGCTTACACACGCAGGGTGATACCTTTAAAAAGGCTTCATTACATTCTTTCAAACCACATCTGACCCACATCACCAAATGTCTTCCTGTTTTCAGAAGACCTCTGGATGCTCTAAGGCAGCAAACTGTCTTGCATTCTTAACTTGAAAACAAATGATAGGGTGGGAATCTTCCCTTCCCTTTGCATGTTAAGGCACAAAATATGCTGGGTCTGAGCTCTGGCAATGGCACAGTGCCACAAAGTGGCATCTAGATGTGCATATCTGGGGCATTTGCATATTGCAGAGGCTTAACAGAACTGCAGTAGTTGAGTATAAGACTGTCATCCTAGGGACCGATAAACAGATGGTGCTCCTATTCCTGAGCACCAGTGAGCTCAAGAAAGAAGAATATGTGGGCTTTTTTCACTTTTTAAAAAACTGATTTGAGAGTTAACGATATCAGTCTGTGCTCATATTATAGTTTAGTCTCTAAGCTTATGTTACAAATAGAAAATCAAATGACAAGAAACATCCAGATCATCCTCAGATAAGCAGATTCCAATTGTAACATTCAGACAGGACTCTCTAGTGTCTGTGGTCAACTCATTACTGCACTTCAAGTAGTGACTTTTGCTATACTTCCTACAAGATCCCCAAACCAAAAACCTGCCACCTCTAGGAGCTACTGCAACAATTTAGTGGGTGGGTGGTCTTTCCCCTTCAACCTCAACACAAAAACACAGCAGCAAATCCTACAACTCAAAGGTAGGTTCTGCAGGGGGAGAATCATACACAGGTCTCACCCAGGTAGACTATCATGAATAAATTGAATAAATTAATTTTTGCCATGCTGAACACCATTTCCCAGCCTGTTTTAAGGTTTAGTTTTGAGGAGAAACTGCAAAAAGTACTTCACCAAGTCAGACTAACCAGATTCACGCTGCAGCAAAGCAGAATGTGCTTCTTCAAATTAAAATTTAGTTGTTTGACCACATCTTTGTAGCAGCAGGGAAAGTAATGAGAAAGTAAGAAAAAAAACCCCAAGGCATAGCATTATTTGGAAAAGAAATAAATCAGTTAAGGTTCCTTTTAACACTAGGAGTTTTTATCTGTGTCTGGAGAGCTTTAGAAGGAACTGCCTAGCAATGAATGTTAAAGCATAAACTCTCTTCTAGATCTCTTTCTTTCCTCTCTCCCTCCAAGCTCATCACCTTGGTACTCAAAGCGTCTACACCATCTCAGTCACTTCTGTTCCCAACCCTCTGTATCCTCAGCCCAATCCAGCCTCAATTTCTCTGTTTGATCTTTCTCCCCGTGAAAAATCCCTACTCTGTTGTGTCCACCTGTCACTCCTACAGCAGGTCCTGGTGTCACCTGGCCTAACCAGGTAGCCCAGGCCCTCCCCTCTGCAAACCCCACATTTGCTTTGCACTAAAATGCTCAGTCCCACGCCAGCTGACTCCCATTCCCCTCTCTGGTTTCTCAGCAGCTTCCAGACACTCAGGACCCTCCACCCTGGTGACCAGTCACACACCCTGACTCCCTGAACAGAATTATGTCTATTTCCCAAAAAGAAACTGGTAGGAGACTGAATCAAGGATTCAGACTGGATGGCTGCAGTTGTAACATCGTGATGCAGTACATCTTTCCCAAACTCATTTCTTCAGCCATGCAACATCTTTAAAGGCAAAATTCTTCACTTTAATACTCCATCCTAATTTTCTGCAGCATGCTGCTCTCAGAAAAGCCGCAGCTACAACATGTGGTAGAAAGAGCTTCAAAGTGTCACCCAAGGAGAAAATTTTGCCTTCAGTCCCATCACACAGCTGAGCTGCTCATGGAAGCTGCTGCTGCTGCACCCAGATGATTTCATGGCTAAATTCACAATTATAAGCAAAGGAACAGAATAAATCAATGACAATGCACTAATACACTGCTGTTTTCATCAGTAAATTTACACTGAGAAAGGGTTAAGAAAGGCAAACCTCAGAGTGGTGCTTTGGCGGCTTTTGCTGAAGTAGCAGCTGAAGAGCTTTGCACTCACTCCTGTGAAAAAGCCACAGAAGATCTGTGACTAACTACAACATTTTATCTCTCATTAAAAAAAAAAAAAAAAAGCCAGGAACTTTGTGTGATGTTCTCAGCACTCAGCCAATTGCTGAAACCTCTTCCCTGCTAGGCCACTTGATCAAATACCATGGTTAAGACATTTATTCTTTAAATGCAATTATGGTCTGATTCTCTGCTGACTTGGTTTGCCATGTAAATAATGCAAGGGGAAAAGCAAAGCAAAGGCTGAGAGATGGAGTATTTAAAGCACAAAGATATGAATGCAGGGGCAACAGAAAGTAAACCAGGCCCTGTACATCTGTCCATGAATGCACGGACTGTACACGGTATTTCACAGTATACAGCTGAAACAAATTCTGCTGCTTGGCTTTAGCGTGAGTTTTTTTCTGCAAGGGTGTCAGAATCTGTCTCCCTTTCTTTCACCCCTGCCTCGCTTGAAGAAAAGTCAGCCATGAAAATAATTTGATTTTTTTTCCACTGACAAAACTCACAATCAAGATACAAACTGTTCTTGAAGCCCACGTGTCATGCCAACGTTTTCCTCCTCAAGTGCACACCTATTACTTCTGCTCAGAATTTTCTGATGGGCAAGAAAGACCACTTCACTTCCATAATATCCACAGAATCCTCGAATGGCTTGGTTTGTAAGTGCCCTTTTCCTCACAGGACCTTCACCCACTGCAGCTGGGCTCCCCAAAATGCAGTTTGAGTGGCAGACACCAAATGCCACCTAAATAGTGGAAACCAATTCCTCAAAGCCTGTTTGAAGAATGCTATTGATATCTGACAGTGCAAGGAACACTGTGGATGTTCTCCATTTAAATGAGACCTTACCCATTTCTCCCCAGAAGAAAGGGTTGATTCCCCCTGTTGTGCAGTTGTACACCAACAAGTTTTTTGGTCTGGAAAACAGAAAGATGTATTATTTTGAGATGTGAAGAAAACTCCATTTCTCAGGGAAGGGATTACAAAATCAATCCATTTCAAGAAAATTCCCAATTTAATACCAAACAAAGTTTGGGTTTTGTGGTGTGGAACTGAACATGGATCACACTGGTTTTATTTCTTCCTTCAACAGAAGTCAAGAATTAATCAGTTTTCTTGACCTAAGCCTGCCATGCCAAGGGTGTCAAGTGATGACATCGATACAGTATTTTTCTTACTGTACACTTGAAAACTGCACAGTTTAAATTTGGTGGTTTTCTTAAAAATGCTTTGAGGGGAAAGCTGGTGAGCTGCTCTTCAAGGTCCTTTTAGGATCCTTATGTAGTTTACTGGATGTAGCTCTACCCTCAGCTCAGAGGGCTTACTCTGTCTTTCAAAGTAAAACACTTCTGCCTTTTATTTGCCTGGGTTTGATCTCTCAAGAGTTGCATAAACCTCCAGAATAATTCATGTGGTTTATTATCTGTACTCCTAACTAACAGTTAAAGGCCAGGCCAGAAGTTCACAGGAAAAGATCTTAAATCCTTAATGTCACTTCTAGATGCCCTTCTCAACAAAGCAAAGAAGGGAGATCTTTAGATCAGATAACCTATAAGCCCATAATATATTTATATTGTGCAGTGTTTCCCAGGGAAAACACACAGAGCTTTTTTACCAAGAAAACTCCAGAAGACACTTGAAAAGCAACTCAATGAAAAGGAGGCCCAAAAAACCACTGCTGCAAAGCTCTTGGCCTTCAGAAGAGTGATTTCTGAGAGGCAAGAAACAGGTTCTCACTGGTAGCTTCAAAGATTTCCTAACTCTAAACCCTGCCATTATTGCTTCTTCTACACTTTCAGTCCTTGCCCACCCGCAGGGAGGACACGCCAACCAGAAAATGAATCAACCAGCCTCTTGCACGGATTTTTAATCAGCTCCTGGTTCCCTTTAAAGTGCTGGTGCGGGGAGCAAATATTCCAGGTGTGTGGCCAAAGAGGAATGCCACGCAGAAGGGTGCCCTCCCACCTGTGCACAGCCGTGTACCAGCCGGCTGCCAGCGTCAGGTTGATGGCGACATCGACGGGAATCATGTCTGCCACTGCTTCGTTGTTGGCAATGACGGTCCGCAGGATCCCTTTGCCTGCCTGTGGGACACAGGGAGACAGGGAAACAGTCACCCACTTCAGGCTGGGCTGTGATTTAACTGGCAGGACTCCAGCAGCGTGCACTGGGGACAGGCCAGCACGGTAGCAGTTTTTTTCTGCTGCAGATTATTTGGTTTCTGTGACAGCAAAGATGGATCTCCCATGGATCCCGCTGTCCTGCATTTTCAGAGGAAGCCTGGAAACGTGATGATGCCTGTGCTGTGTACAACAAGAAAAGCTGGGACTCTTAATTTAACTCAATATGAAAGAAATACCTTAGGAAAGAAACATATCTGAATTTGCTGATGTGAAATTCCCAGAGATATCTAAAAATTACATTTTCTTAAGTGACACAGACAGACAGAGGTCTGAGTGTCCCTCAGAGACTGCAGTCACTTTGGAAATGACACCAGTAGGCTTTCTGAAAAGTTGACTACCTTTCTTTTGGATGTATTCACACTCTCCTCTTTTCCACAGCTGTCACTTAAGCACAAAGATACAGTCAAAGGATGGCCCCTGCCTCGAAGAGCACATCACCCACCAAAAGTCAGTAAAAGGAATCAGTGAAAATACAAAGTACTGACAACCAAAATGAAGAAACAGGCAAGAACAAAAAAATTTCACCTTGCTTTGGCTGGAAGTGCATTTGTCAGGGGATCAGGCTCCCCGGATAATATACATTCAACCTGAATGCTTATCAAGGGGTTTCCATGATGACTAATCAGGCTTTGGAGCTTCCACAGGAGAGACATGGCAACAGCATGGCACACTGGATCAGAGAGGACAAGGCAAAATACAGAAATGTGGGGGTGAAATGGGGTGAAGGAACTTGGTGTGTCAGGGATGAGGGCAGAACAGAGCACGTAAGAAAAGAAACCCCACGTGGCAGAGTCAAGGTTGCAATCAAGTTATTTCTCATGTGGGCAACAATGCAGTGAAGCTGAGGAGCCAGGGAAAAAGCTCAGACGATAAAAGTGCTGGTGAAGCAAGGAAGGAAAAAAGCTCTTGTAATTTAGATCCGTGCAAAAGCAGAGGGAAGGACTAAGTGAAGGAGAAAAGGAGTATCTGCTACAGATCCATCAATATTTAAAAGTTAGGGCAAAGGAAATGTTATAGCTTTTTAAAAATTATTTTCATACAATCTGAAACTCCAATTTCATTATAAAATAGATTATGTTTTTCTACAGCAACTAAACAGAAAGTGCCTAGTTGGGGAAAACCTCTTGCCTGAAATCTGAGGAGACAAAAAAAGTCATTAAAGAAGCATTAAAGAATTGCTATTAACTTTTAAAGCACATGCCATTGGCTAGTGGTCACTGGTGGATTTTAAGGGACACTGTATCCGCTCTTTGGGAGGTGTTTATCTCTTGGGATCTTTTTGGTGGCTGTCCTCCTCATCCTTTCTCCTTCTGCAATCAGATGTGTTCGTTACATTTCACAGCTTGGAAGCAAGGGAATACCACTTCTGACTGATTTAATTTTCAGGAACTAAGACTTCTGAGCAGTCCCACCTCATCCTTGGTGCATCTGGCAGAGGGATCACAGACTCTGACACAGAAAACAGTGCAAGATTCCCCACATGGCTCACTCCATCCTTCTCAAACCTGTGTCATGCATTAACTTCTACTGCCGTGGTGAGGCTCAGACATTAAAATTTATCTTCCAACATGACTATGATTTTCTTTGGGTTCTTACTACCAGGTTTTTTCAAGGGGAAAAAAAAAAAGGCAGAAAGTAACAAAGGAGACAACCAAGCTCAGCTCTGAATTTTCCACTGTGGTGAACACACGCCCGCTAGAGACCACCGTGTGATCAACTATCACTTTTTCACAGGTACACTAAAGACCTTTCTGAGGTCTTCAAAATGAGGATGTTTCATGGATCTGCTGCAAAATGTATCCAGAGCAGCAAGTGATGGTCATATACACATAGATGATTTCGAGATTTCCTACATTTTGTATTTAACAAAGGCTTCAGGTTTAAGTTTTTCAGGTTACTTATTACATTGCAAACAGTTCAGTGGTACTTTCATCAAGTATGGCTTGGTTTCTATTTATAGATGCTGACATTCTTCTCTTTAGTGAAACAGAAGCTACTGCAATGTGAAACCTCCAAAATAATTTCCTGCTCAGAGTCTGATGTTTCTGGACAGCCTTTCAGCTGAGGTGCTTTGGGGCCAGTCACTGTCCAGACCACAAATTAAACCAGTTGTGCCCTACAGCTTCACTGCCTTGCAGGGAGGAAGGTCTTTGCTTGTAATAGGGAACAGTCAGACAAAATGCTTTAATTACACTCCAGCAGAAATGTAATTAATTTCATTTTGTTCCTCAATCAACAAACACAGCTCCCCACAGCAGCTGGAGCAACTGTAGGCGAAAGAAACATAATTAGATTATCAAGAACAACTTGGACTCACATATTTCATGAATATTTAAAAGCAGTGTGTCTATTTATGGAACGAAATGATCAGATTCAAACACTGCGACTGAGGAAAAACGTCTTTGCAAGGTTTGGAGTCCAAATTCTGCCCAAGTGACATCAACGATCATCTGAACCAAATCTGAATCTGGGGGATGTTCTCCCTATAGCATGAGCTTGGTTAGAAGTTGGAAGTGAGTATTTTGGTATGGAGGGACACTTCAAATGCCCAAAACCAAACCACCAAAACCACTTCCCTTTTGCTTTTTCAACACTTAATTAAAGCAAATAAAGCTACTCATCTGATAATCACAGTTTAAAATACATTTGGCCAGGAGAGCTGGTTGTACTGACACAAAATCAAACTAATGCATCACTCAGATGTTCAAGGGTTCATTTTCAAACAACTCACCACACTCAAGCACATTAATTCATGTACTTACTCATTCCCCTCCTCCAGAAGAAAAAAGTCTCTTGGGTCCCTAATAATAAACACCTTTCCCTTCTGGAAAACATCCCAAACAGCTTTGTCTCTACACCCTGCATCCATTGTCATTGTTTTTTGTCTTTTTCTTGGCTAACTTTCAGTGTAGTTACAGACCACATTTCATCACCCAAGAGCTCAGTGTAGATGACATGAATTTCATTGTCTCTTTATCTACTATACTGAAAAACCTCAGAGCTTCAATTCTGGACCAAAAAATACCGTATCTTTTTCAAATCTCAGTGCAAGTCTAATCCTTTATATAAAAAGAGAAGCTATTTCCCACAGTGAGCCTAGAATCTCTTAATCTTTGCTTTCCATGGAGCTAACTTGGATCTAAAGATATAGGCTGCATCTGCATATAAAACCTGGCCCAAAGTTTCTTGCAAACCAGTTCTGGATAAATTTTGTGATAGACATCATCAAAAGTTATGATAAAAATAATAAAATAAAATTTGTGTCATTACAAAAGTTAGAACCTGACACATGAAAATGTAAGGAGTGGATCTGCAAAATTAAGGAATTGCAAAACATTCCCTGATCTTGCTAGCATCATGAAAGAACCTAGAAACCAGCACAAGATGCTGGGACCAGAGCAGAGAAGCAGTACAAGCTTCTTGAGTCATCACCAAGGAATAGAAGGCTTTTTTAAAAGAAACTGTGACATAATTAGAAGTCAATAATTTGTGAACAAAAATTGAATGCCTCTGAAATGTATAGATGGGGTTCAGATGAAAGCATTAGCTGGGATATACACACTATTTGTCCTGTGCATTCCGTAACTGTAACACTTTCTATTTATGCTCTACTTCAGATACAAATAAGCTTTTCTAACAAGATGATATTTGATTTTTTTTCTGCTCTCCCATGATTGCAGATCACTAATCCTTTTATACACTGCACCAGGCTGATTAGAACATAGTTTTGACAAAGTAACGAAGTTGGACAACTCATACATGAACATAACTATCTGCCCAGAGCTATACAGCATTGTGAACTGACAAAGAGACCTAAGGCAGTGATTTTAGTTCAGAAAAAAAAATGTAAGGCAGGAGAAAAGGTAGGCAACTTTACTCTCTTCATGTATTAATTGTAATGATTATTTTCACCTTACAGGGAATATTTTATCAAGTTATTATTTATCTTATAACTTGTTCCTCACCATTTTGCAAAGGCATTATTTACATCAGTGTTAGAAAAAAATACAGTGAATTATCCACGTGACTGGCAGAGTCTGGATCAATCACACACATTATTTAGGTGTAGTCTGTACAGGGAGAAATCCTGTACAAAGCAGTGGCAAGTGGGAGCCAGAATCTTTGGTATTGTGGAGGGATAACAAGTTATAGCAATGGATTTAGCAACAATACACACAGAGACAAATGAAAGGATAAATACTGCTGCCTTGTATTGACAGTGTGGTAACCTGGCCTGGAAAATAAAGTTGTGTTAAAAGATTCAAGCTGTGACACACGTGAATTACCCTCATTTCAAGGATACATCTTTTGCCTTTTCTTTGAAAATTTGGCCAAATGTGTCCAAACCTTTAGTTTTTTCAGAGTTTTTAGAAACTGCAATTCACATTTAGTGAACCAGCAGCATGAATACTCTTGCACTGTCCTTTTTTGAGCTCAGCACACACAGACCATCCTCTGGATCCTACCAGCTGACAGATGTGTGGCAAGTGTGTGACATCTTTCTCCCAGACTCAGAAAACTCCTGTGGCCCTTTACTGCACACAGTTTCTACGTGGGGCTGTAGAGTTACATCAGAATTGCTATTTTAGTAACTCAAACTCTGCTTTAAGGAGAGCTTAAATAGTAACCAGACCTACCGCAATAAATATTCCGCTGGTCCCGTTGAAGTTGTCAATCCAACCCTGTAGAAAAGAAGAATGATTAGTGTTCCCTTCAATGATACGTTGCTTACACAGGCTTCTAAATGATGACAGTGGTGTGGTGTAGACGAAGAAGGAAGGAGACACCAGTTTAGATGGATGCCAGCCCACCTGGGACAGCTGCCAGGACGCCAACCAGTACCAGGGAATGCACTGCCTGCAATTTACTTATCAACAACAGAATCTAAGTTTGTTCTTAGAAACCACTTCTTTCCTATTCTCTGGCCTCAGGAATAAAATGTGGCTTTAAACACCACAGTGTCTTGGTGCTGCCACACTTGCTGAAAACAGATGGAGTGATATTCACCCTTGACAGACAACATGCAGCTGTCACCAAGAGTGATTTGATCACTCCAACTAATTTCTAAAGCAAGGAAGAAAAAAGCCCAAAAACCAAATCAAACCACACCACTCCTTTCAAATCCCATCCTACTTCAGATGAGGGGAGCTGCCACTTGTGGGAGCTGGAGTTCAGAGCAGTGATGAGCTGTTTGACCTGGAACAGGTTGTGACACCAAACAGAGCACTTTGTCTTTCCAAGATGGGGAGCTTGGCCCAGAGCCTGGGCTGTATCTCAGCCATCTCTGGCACACTTCAGGCTGCATGAAAGCCAAAGGTGACTTTGCATTGCCTTTCTAATTTGGCTGCAATGTTAGGGCACATTATTCCTACCAGTATATTTAGCTTAATGAATTATCTCATTCCAAAGTACAGCTGCATTTAATTACTGAGTGCCTGACATTTGTACCTCAACTAGAATGCACCAGGAGTATGACTGACCCTCAGATCCCATGTTCTGAGCACAGAAACTCCCCTGGTGTGCCTGAATGGACAATCAGGTGCAAGCCCAGCATTCTGCCCCATAACTATCCCAGCTCTTGTTATTATTGCTTAAATGCGGTCTTTTCACAGGAGTTTTTCCTGAAGATGCTGAAGAAGGCTTGCTGTTCTACTCCAGCACAGGTTCTCCACCTCTTCCACACATTTTCCTAGGAACTGGACACGTGTTTCTCAAGACACTGCTACAAGGAGGGACAGATTCCTGACAGTACCACAGCTCCAGCTGCATCCAAAGGCTGCCAGCAGGGAACTGGGTATTCATGCTTACTGGGAAAGGCTCATGCCAGCTGGCTCCCACGATGGATGGCCTGATGATAGCAATGTTCAAGTTTCCTTTCTCTTGCTGAATCAGGTACTCTGACAAGGCTTTGGTGTAGGTGTAAGTGTTGGGCCACTCCCCAAGCAGCTTGGGTGTGATGTCTTGAATGATGGATTCATCCAACCACCTACAGGAAACAAGGAGAACATCATCATCCACCGTGCAGGGAGAGAAAAAGACTCGGGCAAAACAGACCAGTGAGACAGGAATCCTCACCTGAAACAGAGGATAAGCCAGTCAAAGCTATTTAAGGTTTGGATTTAAAACAGCTCTGCGTGAGAAGGTTACTTTTGTCTTCAAGGTGCAAAATAAACCTTGGTGAGCTTCATCCTAAAATGCGTGGCTCCAATTCAGGTACCTCTGCAAACTCACTTTAGTGCAATCTCTTGCATGGTTAATGCTTCACTGCAATCTGTAACAAATATTGCCATGGTCTAGAGCCTGATGGAGCTCTCCAGCTAGGAATTCCACTAGGCTGTGCTCATTGTTAGCCAACACAGTCCCTGTACACACCCAAACATGCTTCTGGATATTCTGGGTAACCTTGAGTTAGCAAGTCATGTAACAATAGAAAGGTCTCAAAAGCTGGAACGACGTCCTACTTGTTGGAATATTATTCCAGCAGTGGATTTCCATCATTTACAGTGTTAGATGTTCCTTCTATCAGGCTTTCCACAAGTTTGTTCACACAGGAAACTGTTGGTGCTTTAAGAAAACCAACCAAAACCAAGCCACCAAAAAAACCCAAAAGAACTCTGCCAAGTTGTTTTTTATTTTTTTAGGTATTCAAGTACCTAATCCATCAGAAGCAGTTATGCAGATAGCTTTCAAAAAGCAGCCCTTACCACCATGGAGCTGCAGGAAGGGCCTAAAGCCCAAAGGCTCTTCCCTGGCACAGCACCAGGACCTCACAGGTCCTGCCAGGAGCTGGGTCTAAAGGACAAGAACTGGCTGTGCTTCCAGAGCCCTCGCACACCACTGCCAGTCCCTGACAGGCTCCCAGCAGCCTGGTGTTACACCACAGAATCGAAGATTAGCTCTTATAATCCAATTTGTAATTAAGTCAACAGACTTACAGTTCAGTCTGAAGGGGTGGACTCTTCCCAGGGGCACCGCAAGGATACTGCTTCCTGCAGATCCTCACTTCACCCCTCCTTGTCTTGAATTTCAGAAAAAGGCAGAGGTCAAAGGGAGAGAAATATGATGCTGACTGTCACACCTGAAGAACTGCTTGATCCTGTCAACCCTGCAAAGACCTGGTGGCTCAGGTGGCACAGCACTTTTCAGATGGCTCTCACTGGGCACAGATGCAAAATTGTTGTATGAGAGAACACTGATTCACAGGGGAGGGCAGGATGCAGCAAATCTCTCAGTTTTGGAATCCATTAAAAATATGACAATTTGTAGTATATAGAATTTTTTTTCTTTAAATAAAAAGCCCTATGGAGGCACAAACACCTTCCTTTGCAAGTCTGGTCCCATGCTGCAGAAACAAGGCAGAAGAAAGCATTTAAACATAAAATATGAACTATGTAGAGGTTAACAGCAGCACATAATATTGACATAATTTGCAAAGCCTGCTTAGGCAGCCACTGAACCTCAGGGTCTCAGCTAAACTGCTCTTGTTTGAATCTGTGGAGTAGCTAATTATGAGCCTACCAAAAGGAGATGGCTATTTCTGCAGAGCCTGGAGGAAGACTAAGTTCATTTGGGAACTTGGGTTAAGCTGTGTGCAGGTTTTTTTCTCCTACTCTTTTTAAAAATTTTATTTTCATAATAGGAGGTTGCAGGTTTGCATTCTCACAAAGCAAAGCCAGGTGTAGAAGTACAAGCAGAGGCTATTTCCCCCTGCCCTCATCCTTCCAGAGAGGTCTCTGCATTACCTAAGGACCTGTCCCAAGAGTACCAGCCTGCCAGGTGATTTGATTGACCAACATTCCCATCAGGGGAGCAAGCTGAGCTGACAGTTCAGCAAGGAGAGCAGCTCTGTGACCTACTTGGAAGATTGTGGAATGCTAACTCACAAAAGCTGCTCCTTCTGCCCACTGCTGCATTTGCCCCTTCCTAGCAAATGATGCAAATTAAACAATTAATAACTTCTCCATTATATGCACCAAATTACTCTGCCACAGGAAAACACAACTTTCTGTGTTAATGACTTTGCATTAGTAAGAATCTTTCTTGTAAGCAATGATGGATCTCTATTTTCTGCAACAACCAAACCACAGCTTCAGCTAAGACTTTGCTGTGTGCTGTGTTCCTTGCCTCAGCACACCCTTCAAAGCTGATTTCCTTTAGCTTCAGATTAAGGCAAACCATGCTTGATGCAGCAGATTATATGTTTCCCCTATTGGCCTGGCAGCACTTAGAAGTGTGACTTTTGGTTTACACAGCTTAAGCCTAAGGGTTTACTTGCAGGTTAAATATCAGAATACTGAAACAGCAAGATGTAACAGGAGGATAAGTACAGAAAAAGAAACAGCTGGGAGTCTTCCTTGAGATTTCAAGTGAATACGTAATCATAAGCATGTATCAAGTGCATGGCCAAAAGCACTGTTAAATGGATCTGTTATTGCATCCAGTTGTTCGATTATCGCTCTTAAAGCACTTGCAGAGCAGCACTTTAAGTCAGGGGTTGGTCGTGAAGGGAATCATCCACAGCTGGCAGGTGCAAAACATAACCTGTATTTCTCCCCCATTTTTGAAGGCAGTTTATATTTCCTTGTCTGCTTCCCCTCCCTCCCCTTCAAAAGTAAAATTCTGATACCTGTTACTCCCCTCTCTCTGAAACCTTCTGTACCCTGATATCCACACACTATTTCTTTCACTTACATGGCAAATATTAAAGTTGCATCTCAAACATCATCCCCTTTGCTGCATTTTCAAGCTATGATACATAAATTCTTAGTGTTTTAAATGAAGCAGCTGAAGTAACAACCTCTGAGATGGCCAGGCCCTTCTCCAAACTTCTGATTAGCAATCAGACCTGTGCTATAGTCTTTTTTTAAATCTGAGCCATCAACACTAATTGTTTTCAGAGCTGCAAGTGATGGTAAGCTTTTTGGGACAGTGAAATGGAGTCTTGACAGTGATGAACTCCAAAGGACATTATAAAATTGAGTCAGTGGGCAAAGAGGTGACAGAGCCGCTTCACTTTTAGGGAAAAGCAGTCTATCAGAATTGGTTAGAGGTTGCTGAGCTCAGAACTGGCAACTGTAGCTCAGCAAAAGCTCTTGAATCACAGCTGACAGCTCTGAAACCTCCATGTCCATGAGTAGCAGCAGACCAAAAGAAAAAAACTATGAAATGATGCACATCATCAGGTACTGAGAACAAGACCAGAGGTGTAATTTGAAAGCTACTTAAATAAAACTTTGAGTGACTGCACCTTGAGTAATGCATGAAGTTATGTCTGATCCCCACACCACAGGGAAGGAGTAGAGTTAAAGAACAGGTAGAGGGGAAGGATAACTAAAATCAGCACAAAGACAGATCCATCAGCACGTGAGGAGACAGTAAAAAGGCTGAGACTCTTCAGGTTTCTGTGAGGGGAACAGAAAAGAGTATCCAGGCTGGTGTACTTACCCTAAATAGCTTCTCCCAGTGACACTCCTGAGGCAAGATATTGGGCCAGGCAGCCATTGCTCTAATGCACTAAGATGTTTCTCAAGTTTTTATCATGCTCCACTTACTAAATAAATGATAAATGATTGATGACTACTAGCTGGAAGTAAACATATCCAAGAATATGAGCTACTAGAGAAATTCAAATAGAAAATACCAGTTTGTAGTAATTTTTCTGGAGTAGTGCTTAGTTAAATTGTTTCTTAAGACAAACTTTTTTTTTTTAAATAAAAAATCCGCAGTTCTCTTAGTGGGCATTATTTAATTTCATCTTCCAGTACCCTAAAGAAGAAGAAGAAAGATTTTATACCAGCTCAGTGGGTTAATAGTTTACAGATCAGTTGCTTATATCACCCACTAGAAAATGAATGAAAACACATTAACAGTTATGGGAAAATTCTTCTAAGGAGAATGTTTCCTGGGGCCTTTATCAGCTGATTTTGTTATTCCTTCTAATTACTGTTTGTTTTGGTAAATTCAGTTAACCAAATTTTTTTTGTTGTTTCATCAAAGCCCTGTATTCCTGTCCGCATTGAGAGGACATAGCCTCACACTGTGCCAGGAGCAGTTCAGGTGGAAATCAGGAAGATTTTCTTCACTGAAAAGGTGGCCAGGCATTGGAAGGGGCTGCCAAGGGACGTGGTGGCATCACCAACCCTGTAAGTGTTCAAAACCTGACAGGACATGGCACTCAGTGCTCTGGTTTAGTTGACAGGGTGGTTATCAGTCAAAGCTTGGACTTGGTGATCTCCAACCTCAATGATTTAAACTGAACTGTCTAAAAAGGTCTGCTTCTTACTCATCCCCATATAACTACAGTTAAATACCACAGGATTTCTGAAAGAAGTGGAAACAACGTTGGAAAGCTGAAGAGATGAAAGAAATAAGGCATATGAAAAAAATCAGTTCTTACTAAGGCAGCAGCAGAACTGAGTGTTACAGAAAGCAGAAACTCCAATCCTGGCAGAAAATGCACTCCTGCAGAACTTAATACTGGACTCTCATGAAATCAGACTCTTTAAAAAACCACAAAGAAACAGCAGTAACAGCAACTCTGAACAGAAATCCCACCCAATTCTGTGAACAGCTCTCAGGTCTGCTGCAGGATGAAGGTAAGCCAACATTGGAAGGAGCAATGCAGTTCCTACTTACTCTACTAAATCAAAGAGCTTCTGGGGCTCGGCTGGGGGTGGGTAGATGATCTCCTCGATGCATTTCCGGATGCAGTTTGCATAGGCGGTGGAGATGTGGATGAAGGCCTCGAGGTTCCGCATCTGCCGGGCCAGCTCGAGGAGCCGCTGCGTGCCCATCACGTTCAGCTGCAGGGCATGTCTAAGGAATGCAGGGAAAACAAACAAAAGGCATTTCACTGGGAAGAATGTATCAAGGCTGAGCCTTATCCAAACCTCATCATGGAAAGGGACGTCAGGGAAGGGCTGGGGACATGGTGGAGAAGAAAGAGTCAGTGAAATGCAAGTGTGAAACCAGCTTTCAGAGCAATGCTGTTGGATTTGCTGTTCTGAACACTGAATGTCTCTCAAATATTTTTAGTCAATTTGAACGGTCACAAGTAACACTTCAACAACATCTCTAAATGTGACATGTTGGCCACCGCTCCCTAGAACATGTACTTCTAACCACTGAGGCACTGTGGTTCCTATGGTACCCATTCAGTGGTCTCTGGAGGGACCACGGCTAAACCAGATGAACACACGGTTTCAGAGAGTAAGAAAGGGTCCTTGAGCCCAGAAAAACAGATTCATAGCCTCATACATTGGCCTGGCTTGGAAGAGACCTTAAAGATCATCCAGTCCCACCCCCTGCCATGGACAGGGACATCTTCCACCAGACCAGGTTGCTCAGAGCCCCATGCAACCTGGCCTTGGACACCTCCAGGGATGGGGCAAACCCAGCTGCTCTGGATAACCTGTGCCAGGGCCTCAGGACCCTTATAGTAAGGAATTTCCTCCTAATATCTAATCTAAACCCACTCTCATTCAGTTTGAAGCTATTCATAACCAAAGAAGACACAATTAGAGATAACATCTTAAATTCCCAAGGAATGGCGACAAGAACTGATAAGCATAAGAGAAAGAATATCCTGATTAGCAATAGAATATCCTGACCTTCAAGCACCCAGCATAGCTAGAAGTTGTCCTAGAGACAATCTGCAACAGATCTCAGCCTGCAGACTCTTTGTACTGGCAAACCCTTTCCTGCACAGAAGGGAAAAGGCTCAGGAATATGCAATCTGCTCAGCCCAGGAGTAGAAGCTTTCAAAGACATGTACACTGTTAGGAATTACACCCTCAAGCACAGTGTACACTAAAAAACCTTAATTATGTTGAAGAGAAACTGTAAATAGTCCAAAGGAATGAAAACATCAGCTAAGGAGTATGATCTATATTTGGATCACAGTATCGAAAGCTAGAGATACTTTTCTTATTACATGCTGCTATTAAAGAAAAGCATTTTCTGTAGATTTCTATTTCCTCCTGCCCTTCTAGCAGGATGAATACTTCTACTAGAGCCACCCTTCAGACAAGAGTTACTTTTCCATGCACACTTCTGTTTGACTGCATCCCTTCTGAGAAGTGGTGACCAGAACTATGCTGATAATTTGGGCCTAGCATGGATTTCTGCTGAGTTGCTCACAGTTCTTTTAGCCTTCACCTAACCCTGGTGGCTTGTTATTTGTTTTGTCATTCTTTATTTTTTTCTACTTCTATTAAAAACAGTATCTATTAATATTTCAGTATAACACAGTTTCTGAGATTTTTGGCCTCAGGAGTTCCATCTGGAGAATTCCCTAAATGTACTGCATGTTGATGCCAATAATTCATTTAGTGTCTCCACTGCTGCTTTTCCAGTATCCCACAGCAATGCTTTTGCCCCTTCCTTATCTATTGGCTTTACATACTCTGTTGCAATCTTTGAGCTTCTGCCATGTTGAAAATATAATTTTATTTGTGTAATCATCAAGTTGCAGCTCGAAATTCTTAACTGAGCAGCAATATTGTGCTTTCACATTTAACTTTCACCTGTCTGATATATTTTATTATTCAATCAGGAATAACTTGATTTGAAGAACTTCTCATATTTTCCCTTCTAATCATCATTTACCTTGTTCTGTTAGAGAGATTTTGACAGATCGTATACAATCAGTCTTTAAATAGTTTCTACACTGCCTGCAAGCTGATGACCTTTTAAACTTCTTTCTGGATATCCTCCTTATTAAAAATGTGGTTTCCCTTTGATGTTTCATGCCACTGAGACTTATTTTTAAAGTGTGTTCATTTGTGCATTGACTTAAGAACATTTATGGCTACTTACGTGTTGGGTCAAGATTACATCAAGAGCTGCTTCCTTTCTGGTGTTTCTCTAATTAATTGTGCTAAAAAGCAAATATTAATGGTGGACATAGTGGATATCTATTTAGTCTATGAGCAAATAAAGACTGATATCATGAATTGTGTTTTGTGCTATCACAGCTTTAGTGTTTTTCAAAAGAACTGTGAGGATCTGGCAATGCAGATCATCCACCTCGGTTTGTTGAACAGGAAAATCCGCACAGAAGCACTTACACATCTAATCTTGTTTCAGTGGCTTATTTCTGCTGGTTTTTCTTAATGGGAAAAGCCTGCCTGGACAGGCACTCCCAAGGGAACTCCTTCAGAAAACCAGCACCTACTGTAAACAGTTAATTACAGGGAGAGCTGGGTGTTTTAAAGGTTGTGATGGGCTGTTTTCTCAAACCACAGCTCATTTCCTTCTCCAGCTTCTCAATGACAAAGAAAGGCCATCAACAACACCAACTTTAGAGACAGAGACAACACAGTTTCACTTCAAGCTGTCTTCAGCTCTGCCAAAACATCTCCCTGTTGACCTAAACCACACCTTTCCCCACCCCAGTTTTAGGTCATACTTAACTCCCTTACAGTATTACAACCCAATCCTGCAGTTCTTCCCTCTGTTCCCATGGGAATGTGCCAAGACAGTTCACTTTTGACATGCACACGCACATGACATTTTCAGGGCACTCCCCCTGCATGTTCAGCACAGAACCATGTGGAGCACGAACATGCAAGTGGGGAATTAGCACTGCAGACATGCAAGGGATGCTCTGAGCAGTGCCATGGTGCATCCTGGATCGCATCAGCAAACAGAGAAAAGCAGGACGTACTTGAGGGGTTCATCAAAGCGAACTGTGGCTGCACAGTGGAAGACAACATTGACCCGGGTCAGAAGCTCCTCCTCGTCTTCAGCACTGATGGCCAGCTTGGGCTGAGTGAGTTCAGCATTAATAGGCTTAATCTTCTCATGGAAATTAGGGCAATCTTCTCGGACCCTGTCAAAGACCTTGAAGCACAAACAGAGAGAGATCAGGTACAGAATTGGGCTGCTGAGATCGCTTTGATTAGCAGCCAGTCTGATTACATCAATCAGCGCAACTGGCGCAAAAGAGAATTCCTGTCTGGGGGGACACTGGTGAGATGATAAAATAGTCCATTCACTTGTTCCCTCGAAGGAGAAACAGAAAAAAATATAGGGGGTAATGCATTGCTCTGAAGAGATTAATGAATCTTCTCTGTCACCACTCATTTCCTCAGACAGCCACCGAAATTCCTCTATGACCGCATCTCCTGCAACCACTTGCTGTGTGACCTTGAGGGCTGCCTGTAGGACCAAAACAGGAACTAAAGAGCAGGAGGGCAGAGTACAGAGCAGCAAAGCCTGTGCAGCATTAGACTCAAGCTAGGTAGTTCTACAAAGGACTTGCAGAGAGGAGGGGAACTGGGCACATTCTTGCTCCTCCTCCTGTTCCTTTGCTGCTCCTTGTCTACTGCCACTCTTTGTTCATGTCAGAGGAGTCCAGTGGCAATCTGCTTTTGGGATGGAAGGATGGGCCATCTCAATAAGCCTCGCTGCTGAAGCTGTTGAGTGCCACCAGCAGTTTTGCATATCTGAACATGTGGGCAGCTGGTTGGCTTCTCAAGACATCTTCCAGCCCTTTTTTCCCTACGAGTATAATCCATAGCTCTTTCCAAGACACATTTCTGCACAGCATTATTATATTTGAGCCACTTCAACTGAATTAATAGAAACTGTCAAGTCCAGAAAGATCCTTCCTTTTTTTTTTTTTTGGGTGGTGGCGGGCGGGGTGGAGCAGAGTGACAACACCAAAGGTAGAAAGAATCAATAGAATAGAAAGGCTGTGGCATCTGAAGAGGTATAATCTAGATTCCAAAGGATAATCGCACCTCCAAAGTAACAAGTCTACTGACAGGAACACCTAATACTGGGAGAGATTACTGAGGCATGTAAAGGATGCATCACACCACCTCTGGACACCTTTAAGAGCTGTCTAGGTAAGCAGTGACAGGCAAAGCAGGGAACAGGTGAACCTGCCTTGGGGCAGGAGGATGGACCAGATGACTTTTCAGTAGCTCTGTGGTTTTGGGGTGTTTCCCCTCTGTAGCCTACTCAGCAGTAACACCAAGTTTGGAAATACCTTTACTACCATGGCCTCTTGTTTTCCTAGAGATTCTTCTGCCTTTGATGTGCCCAGTGCTTACATACAAGCAGAAATTGTGAAATAAATTAAACACACTAAGAGACATATGAAAGATTAAATTGATCCTAATAGCAGTATTTTTTGTTTGTTTGTTTGACTAAGGGCTTACCATCTTTCTGCATATCTGACAAGCAAATCTAGATAAACCTTGAAGTTCTCAGGGATAAAGAGGTGATAAGAGAATCATTAGCCTTCCCCATTATGCACCACACTCTGTACTTATTGTAAATTGCCACACAGCTGCACATCCTTCATAAACCTGAAACTTTAGCCCAAGTTAGGACAAGACAAAGCCATTTCACTGTTCTCAGCTGCACCTGAGTGCACACATCTTTCATCAGTGTGGCTAGGCCAGAAAACAGATCTCTAGACAGAGAGAGTTATTCATGGGCAAAGGTGTTGGTGAGAGCTGGCTGGATTGTAGGAACTGAATTCCCAGGCATCAACAGCCTTAATGTCTGCAAAAACCTTGTCTTCTAACAAGATGCTACGTCGGCTCTCCAAATATGCATCACCTCATGAGAGATCACATGCCAGCAAACCCTGATGGGACACAAAATGGAAAGGTTTCTCAGAGAACCCATGTGCGCTATCTTGTGGGATTCTCAGGAATATTAGTTTGCGTTTGTTTGTTCTACTGCAAAGAGAGTGCAAAATGCCACAAAATGAGAGTTATTTTCTACTTGTTTGGCATAAATAATGCAAAGGCAGAGAAAGAATGAATCAGTCCTTTCTCCATTTCAGTCACAGCACATAAAGAGTAGTATTTCTGCAGTTCCAGCCTTGGACAGCTAAATTCTTCCTACATCTCTTCCTGACATTCCCTCTGCAGATAATATCCCCTTCGGCTTCTGTGCCTGCTGCTACCACGTGCCACTCAGCTGCTGCAGTTTTTCATCTCCTCCAATGATTCACTGCATTCCTCTGAAGGATGAAGGCAATTTCTAAATGCAAGCTCACAAGTCAGCACACTGCTTTGGAAACCTTCTGCACCACAGGAACATTCAGTACACTGTCACCATTAAATCAGATAACGGGAGCAGCTGTTTAATCAAAGTCTGCTGCTTCTTTTATGGAAGCTGAAGGTTTCAGACTTGTCAGTGCTTTACAGGGAAATGAAGGAAGATTTAAAGGCAAAACAAATGCAGCTTATTTTATACTGTTTCCTGCAGTTCAAGGAGTACTTAACATAAAGATGATGCTTAGTCTGAAGGTAAACTGTAATTGCATCTCTAAATTCTGATGAACTCACCAAGACCATAAGTAATAAATCCCCAGTAACTGTGTGAGGCCTAAGGATTGTTCTGTCTTTTCTTTTTAGAAGCCATCTGCCAATATAAAATACAGTCAGTGCACCGGCCTGATGTTGGAATCACATGAAAATACTGGCCAGGTCAGCAGGTATACAGGAATTGCCACAAAATTACAGTGAAGAGAAAGGAAAGGCCTTTGACTTCAAGTTGTCCAATATTAATGAAACTGAGGGAAATCAGTAATAACATTACCCTGATTTCAGTGTCTTTTTGAGCATCCTGATGCATTGCAGGGGCAGCACTGCTGCCTTGCCCAAACCAACAAATGAATATAGTAGCTGCTATTCTCATTTTTAACCTCAAAATAGGATGCAAGTTCAGCATGGGCTGTGCTGCCGCTCAACAGAGAGGAGAATTTCTTATTTCTCATTTTAAAATCAGTATGACTTTATGTCATTTTAAAATGACATAAAGCAATACTAATCAAATCCCTGTGTTTTCACTTTACTTTGTCAAAAATGTGACAACAGGATGTCTGGAATTTCTCCCAACATTCTAGTTGAGTGTATTCGATGGACACTTTCCCTATTCCTGCCCTCCTAAGCTCTAACTTCCCTTTCCAAAGGACATCTGCAGCTCTCGGTGTTCCCTGCTCTTGCCTTAAAGAATGTAATTATTCAGAAAGGTTTCTGCCTACCAACCCTTCAGTCAGAAAGTTTTCCATGCCACAAAGATACAGAAACCTCAAAGAAAGGGCAAATTGCGCATCTATGGAACAGCACAGCTGAAAAATAAAGGAACCACTGAACAGTACACAATGCCAAAGGCTTTGCATCTTCCTCAGGCAGCATTTTCAGTGAAGCAAATACAAACTAATGAAAAGTAGAGTGCCTAAGCCACGGTCCACTTTAAAAAAGGAACTTGCACAAGTCTGGTCTTGTAAAAGCCTTTCAAAGGCAGGGGTAGTCTCTTCTTTTTTGGACAGCACTCCTGGATCTCCCCCTGCCCCACAGGCACTCGTGACTGACCCAGAAAGCATCAAGTTTTTAAGTGTGGCGAAGAAAGGCAACCTTTTCTCCTCAGGTATGTTTAATAGGTGCCAGGAAATCAGGCTTCTCTAGGAGGATTGGTAACTTACATTATAACATGAACATTTCAAGGCATTACTGTATGACAACCTTTAAAATGGAGAAAATACAGAGAATTCCCACAAAATGGAACTCATATATGACAAACCAATGAGAACATTAAGGTTGAGAGAGCTCAAATTAAAAAAAAAAAAAGGAGAAAAAAAGATAAAAAGCTTCCACCTCTCAGATGAAGAAATGGAAGGGATTGCTTAGCATAATTCAGGAGAGTATAGGCAACAACTGCTCCCTGTAAAGGAAATACATAATTTATCCTACAAAATAGGATAAATAGGCCAAGGGGTAAAATATCGTGGCAAGAAAAAGGTGTCCACTGGCTGTGTGGAACAATTTTAAATCCAAGGTGTTTGAAATCCCTCTTCTGAACAGAGCATTGGTGTACAAACGCAGGGGGACAGCCTATATATAAATACACAAAATAACGACCCCCAGGGTGTGCATCCATTGCCTCGGTGATTTCAATGACAGCATCATAAATATACAAGTGATCATCACAAATTTACACTACTGAAGGTACCAAAGTCATGAAAACATCTCTTAAAAAAACCCTGATGTCTACAGTTCAGTCCTGCTGAAAGGGTTTATCAGACTTGTGTTTGCCATTGATAGAATCCTCCAATACATTTAAGGAAGGAAGGTACGCAGCTATTTTAGAATTGCCAGTGTAGCAAATTTGAGATATAACTGGGCAGCTTCTTGACATAAAGTAATTAGCCAACAATTAATCCTTAGCCTGGTAGATTTCCAGCAATAAACACCAGAATTATTCAGTCAAGAAATGTGTGAAAATGTAGGTCAGGAAGCTTTAATGGGGATAGAGCCTTTTTTCCCCACCTTTTTGCACTCTCTGCCTCATTTCCTCTTCAGAAAATTGCTTTTAAGTACAGTTCTTCTCTAGGCAAATAAAGCATAATTCAACTCATCAGTTGCAGATGCAGGCAGCAGAGTGTTCCTCATTACAGAAAAACAAATGGCTTATGCTTCAACTCAGAGCTATTACTTTCCCCTGAGTAGAGCTAATGTAGTGAAGATACAGGACCCACCACCAACATCTAGTAAACAAAACAGCTGATTATTTAAAGATGAAGACTACAGAAACAAAGAGAGAGGCAGAAAGTTTCAGTACAGGTCAGCTAAGACTAATACGTATATCCAGCTATTTGGGATGTGGTTTTGAATAGCCAGTTTCCTTGAAAATTGGCTGCTGACCAAGCCTGCTGTTTTCTAGCAAGAATACTCGAATTACACGGCAGTGAATCTGGAACACCTTCTGAGTCAGACGCTGTAGACAGGAGCATGAGGGATTTGAGAGACATGGAAAAGCTTTCCGTGGTCTCTAGTGTCATCTCACAGGTGGGTGGACAAGTCATGGATAGAAGATGGAGCTTTCTGATGTTTATCACAGATGTTCCTGGTGCGTCTTGGGGGTACTTTGAGACCAGGATCAGTGTTTGATGGGGAAGAATGTAAGTGCAGGAAAGGAGGATGGCAACACTTGGGAGTTTTTCCTACAGGAACCACTGAAAATGCTTCTTCCCACACATTTTCCAGGACTGTTTTCCTTCTCATCCTTCTCTGTAACTATGCCCCAATGAGGCCATGGGTCAATAGGAGGCAATTGCCAAAGGATGTCAGCAGTCATAACTGGAGTCAGATCCCTGTTCCCTTCCTCAGCTCCTGCCTTGCAGAATTGATTACCACTGGCTTTGAGAATCACTGTATGGACTTGGAAACATCAGTAAGTATAAAGTTATCCAGACACGGGATCTTTATCTGCTTTTCCATACCCATTGCCTTAATCACAGATCTTTGAAGTTTCACTGCCAGATTTGCTTGGAGACCAGGCAACTTCAGGAGTGTTTGCTGAGTTCCTGAGGATAACCAGCCAGGACTAAGGGCTGTGTCAAACACAGACTCCTGCTTCTTGGAGATGCTGTTAGAAGTGACCAAGAAAGACTTCAAAAGCTATTTAAAGAAATTACCAAAAATTACTTTCCCACTTGAGAGCATATTGGCTGTCACACACAGAGGAGGCAGCACTGTATAAAACACAGTGCTGGGAAGGAATTCCAAGTTTTGCTTCAAGAACAAAACATCTGGGCCACTCAGCTCCTCAAAGTACATCTGGGAAAGTCTTGAGATGCACTCCCCTAAACTTGCGTCCCTCCAAAGAGCTCTGCCAAAGGAATGGCAACCTAGGGTGGGTGTCCTGCACTTCCATACGCACCCTGTCCTCCTTCTGAGGCAGAAAGAGAGAATGTCATCATGAAGAGATCGTGGGTAATGTGGGCACCAAAGTGCACCTTAATTAAAAGGGTGAAGGGAGGTAAAAATCCTTTGATGTCACATACAGCAGAAATTGAACAGATCAAGACAAACACATCAAATATTTGGAGCTACTCAAATAAAAGATTCTTCAAACACTGCAGTGAGAGGGCTCTCAAGTGTAGGGAGCTGAACATGTGGGAAATGAGTACAGCAGAATAATAATTCACTTGTCTAGCATGAACTGTGCTAGAAGATTACCAGGAAGAAGAAAAAGTCACTGGTCACAAGTGAGAAGCTAGCCTGAAACAGGGGCTTTTCCCAATAGATATCCCACCTGTGGCCATGATGTCTTGGAAGGTAAGAAAGCTTTCTGGCATGAGTGCAAGCCATTTCCTGCCAGCTGGTCTCAGCAACTGAAAGTCATGGCAAGAATATTCAATTTATGGACGTGTCAAGCAGTACAATCAATTAAAGATGGAAGTTTTGCAGAAGGTTCCTGGAATGTGTTGATGAGAACTTCCTTCTCCGAATGATAGAGGAGTCAGTGAGGAGAGGTGCTGTGCTGGACCTTGTTCTCAGCAACCTGTTGTTCTCATCAACAGGTTCAGATTGGATATTCCTGGAAATTCCTCCCTGTGAGGGTGGTGAGGCCCTGGCACAGGTTGCCCAGAGAAGCTGTGGCTGCCCCATGCCTGGATGTGCTCAAGGCCAGCTTGGATGGGGCTCTGAGCAAGCTGGGATAGTGGAAGGTGTCCCTGCCCATGGCAGGGGGTTGGAATGAGATTATCTTTAAGGTCCCTTTCTAACCTAAAGCATTCGATGATTTTATGATTTGCTTAGGACAATTTCTCATTTCAGCATTTTTCTTTTGTGCTCACATCTGACACAAATATTTTGGCCTTCTTACGTCATCTCACATATATTTTTGTTATCTTCATCATGACATCATAATTTTTTGACTGGTGCTTAAAAGGAAAGCTCTAAGTTGGGGTACCCTAGCCTGTTAAATACCTGCCTTTTTTCCTTGCTGTCACTTAACTAGGATCATATTCCCACAGTCAGGCTACAGGCAGCACACACAGTGAGAAAACAAACGGGAAAATTCCTGGGAGATTATCAGAAGCTAATGCAATTTAGAAGACTCCTAGGAAGAGCAAGGACACTACTAGAAGTGAGGGCCCTTGTGAACAAGACCAATTCAGCAAAGAAGAAAACAGTTGATATTCTAAGAAAACATCTAAGAATGGATGTCTTAACCACTGTAAACCGATTTTCTGTAGTGTCACTATTCCAAGCAAGCAAGGAAGCAGAAAGTTACAAGTAATCCTTGATTTCCATCCAAGGAGCCTTCAGCTTAGGGAAATTAAAACTTCTTTAAGAAGATAGAACCATCTGTCCAAATAGTGTCAGCTACTTACAGCACAGTCTGGCTCTGCAAGTACCCCTGCTACTGGAGGCAAAATGTAATCAATGCCTCTGATTACGGCCAGTTCTCCGAAGAATCCATAGAAACCTTTTGGATATAGTTGCAGAAGCCCTGCTGGAATCACACCTCAAACCTTCTCTCTGAATCCAACCTCTTTGCATGTTATTCAAAACATGGACTCCTTTCCAGTATTGCTTGGCTCAATTAGTTCTGCCCATAATGAACATTCAAAAATTTCACCAATTCCTGGCCATGGGTAAAAACAACAAAAAAAAAAATATAAAAGAAATCAATTCCACTGAACTTTGTCAAATTATCTGGATGTAAAGGAAAGGCAGATTTGTCCTAGGAAGTCTGTAGCAGCCTTTTGGCACGCAGACTCCCTTTTCCAGTCACTTGGGTCTCATCAAGCAGGAGGTGTTGTCTTGTTTCACAACAAAGATACCTGTTGTCAGGAGGGCCATTTCCCGTCAGCCTGCGATAGTAACACGTCTGCCAGGAGCAGATGTCGCTCACTTCCCCGTACAAAGATCAGAGCGTTGCCACAGATGGCTCAGCTACACCCTCTGAAATGTTTCTCCCTCTCCTGCCATTGCAGTTGCACCCCACTAGAATGTTCTGACAGGCTTGATGGCAAAAGACAAGTCAGATTATGTTCCACACATCCTGTAAGACTGTTCCTCTTTAAGGCAGGGAAAGATGAGTTTTGTTTGCAGCCAGGTAGGAGTT
Source organism: Dryoscopus gambensis (assembly GCA_013389985.1). Lineage (NCBI taxonomy): Eukaryota > Metazoa > Chordata > Aves > Passeriformes > Malaconotidae > Dryoscopus > Dryoscopus gambensis. Next base: position 95,578 of record WEIT01015970.1, on the reverse strand, counting down.
TATCTTTGTTTTGTTGTTTCGGGGCTTTTTTGGTGGGTTTTTTGGGTTTTGGGGGGTTGTTTTGGTTTTTTTAAACAACAGAGAAATCCAGATATTTTAGTATGGAAAGAAGCACACACACATTTTAAACAGGCTCAAGAAAGCTGTATCAAGTGTCCTTAAGCCAGGCTTGGGTTTTAGCTTGCTCTGGCATCTCAGAGACTGTTGCAGGGTAATCAACAAGCTTCACTTATCATCTCTGGCACTCTATTAATTCTTCCAGCTAAAGCCAGAATGTTAAAACTTTCTGAGCACAGGATTTGTGGCTCCAGACATCTTTCACACCAACAAGCAGTTTTCAATACATCTATCAAGAGAAAAGTTACTCTTCTCTGCAGTATACTCTAAACTCATACTGCTTCCAAGGGAGACCAAAGAGGATAATCTGTGTAAGCTGAACTGGAATTCACATTTACTGCCTTTAGCTTCCAGCTCTAGATTGCACGAATTAATTTTATGTTACCCAGCCCATATAAGGCAGAAAAGTGAGCACTTGGGCTAATTATGCTTCAGGTGGAGCAAATCACTTGCCCATGTGTCACCAGAATGAGCAGCATTTCCAACCAGGTTAAACTGTGCAGGGCCAGGAGTTGGATTGGACAATCCTTGCAGGCCCTTTCCAACTCAGGTTATTCTATGATTCTATGAACAACAAAAAGTTGTTTGTACACAAAAGCCTCCCCATCTGTCTGAGCAGGGATTACCAGTAATGAGCCTGTGTCCTTGGCCCTGGTCCCATGAGGTTATAAATTCCTTTAATGCTTTAATCTAGTAGTGAAAAAACCCTGGCAGAAGGAATGGAGGAGAAACAAACTGAACATACCCCAACCAACCATCCTGAGGTACTGAAATGCACCTCTCACCCCACACAAATAAGAAATACACAATGTTCTGCAAATACTGCTTGCATGAGGCTACACTATATATCCCAACTATATATTTAACTGAGCGAAGTACAACTCATTTCTCCATCTGTCCCTGCTACAGTTGGTAGAGGCAGCCCATGGGTTTCCCAGATTCCCTGGGGAAAAAAACCAACCCAATACTTAAAGATCTGCCCCAGACTACTTTGTGGTTGTAAAGTTAGGGTCTCTAAGGCATACAGTACAGCTACCACAGTGTGATAAAGTGTATGCAGGAGGTCCTGATGGAGCACCAAGAAGTGCTGCTCCTGGGAGTGAGGAAGCGATTAGAACAGCTCAAGGACAACACAGCTGCATGAGCACAAAAGCAGAGTGTGAAAAATGGGTTACTCTGGTGCTGTGTTATGCAGGCTATGCACAAGAGGAGAAACTGCTTGTGCTTAATTAGAACTGGGTAGAAGAGTCAAGACTAAAATAAAATTGTCTTAGTGAGTGAATATGGTAAATAATATGATGCTAGTATGATACTGGTAGAGGAGTTTTGTGGTGCAAAGTCTTCCAAAGTCACCTGTACCCAGGCAACCGTGTAAATAAAACTATACAAATCAAGACTGTCTGAGTAACAGCACTGAAAAAATCCTCCAAACTTTAGTATGAAAGCAACAGAAATGGGACCAACTAGGAAAAAAAGTAACTGGGGACAGACTGTTTATTTGACAGATGTTTGGATAGAGAAAGTGAGGTGCAAGGGTGGTCCAAAAACCAAACACCCAAAAATAGAAAACAGGAAGATATAAAATCAGCTACAGAATAAAATAGGACAGGGAGTTTTTTGTCAGTGGGAGTGTGGACACCTACAGATGGTGATGAATCCACGTCCATAGTGATGTCAAAAGGACACGTATTGGATAACCTGCTGGAGCTTCCATCACGTCTTCATCTGAAAAGACTTGGTGTGAGACAGTGGAGGAAGAGGGGGATAGACTTGAAGTGGGAAGGGAGATAGAGTTATAACTCAACAGAAGTTGGATGTGATTCATAATAATTATAATGATAATTAGCAGCTTTATAGTTGTGTGTGCTTTTAGATTAGTTATCATTTAATTGCTTTATTAGTCTCTTAGCAGTGTATTGCTTAATTTAAAATCATCATAATCTCTTAATTCAGGTTATGTTTCAAGCCTGACCCTGAAGGGGAGAGTCAGGCTCATAAGGTGACCTATGGCTACCTGCTTTGGCTTACCAGCCTGAAAGACCAGCTCTATCCCTCAGTCAACAAGGACAGCCTTCAACCCACCTCCAGATGGACGCCCAGCCCCACACCCAACCAGTCTCTGTCTCTATCCTCCCACCAAATGGCACCTGTAATTCCAAAGCACGTGTAACAGAATGAGAAAACACTAATCTTGGAGTTCTTTGATTTCCTGCGCTCAGCTCATGACATTTCTGTTTCTTACACTTGCACAGGAAAATGACAAGCCCGCTGGTGTGTTTTGATCTAAGAGAGATTCTGGAATTGTTTCATGGTGTCATGCCTGTCAGCCTGAGGGAACCACGACAGCGCGAATGGATCTTCACCACGGAAGTTGTAACTGTGATGGGAGGACTCTTGTACCCCACTGGTCCTCCAACTTCCTCTGTGCTTTTCTTTTGCAGAACCTTTTTTTGGTGTTGCCATATCATTGAATCTCCACCTCTTTGGAACCCTTTGTACCACTCATGTGTCGGGGTCCTTCTGAGCAGTTGTATGGGGTGCCCAAGCAGGAGAGGAGAAATACTTCTGTGCTGCAGCTGCAGAAAACGATCTCTGAAGTGGCACGTGCCCCACTGGTGAGCCTGTGTCTTGTATTCTCCAGTAGTATCCGAGTTAATGGCCAAGTACCTCACATACAGATTCCTCTAACTTCAAAGATAGGCTGCTTTCAGGCTCATTTTTACAGCAAAAAGCATTTAGCTCACCAGGTCAGCAGAACTATGAGGAAAAGACAAAGAAAATCCTAGTCCATGCAATTTTCCTTACGTGGAACATTTTATGGCAACTCACTCCTTTCAAATGAAAGGCATTCAGTTTTGGCATCTTCTCTCTGGGGGTAATAGCACAGCTATTATCTCCCATCATTTGCCCAATTCATCACTCAGAGCATTTCAATTTTGTCTAATTCAGAGAGAGTAAAAAACATACAAAACCAAGAATATCTTCTTCCCTTTTACACTGGAAGAGATGACTCTCCAAAACACCGTGTTTCTTTCCCTCCCACATGCCTAAAAGCATCTCCTGAAAAGCCACAATTTATATAATAATATCTGATCATCACTCTCTGAACCAAGAGAAATAGCAACTAATATACAACCCTGACAATGCTGGAGCCATCTGTGTCCTATAGGGTACGAAAATCAGTGATGTGCCATCATAGGAACAACAGCTCAGGGATCATCTCCAAGATTAAAGCCCAATTCCAAAAGAATGCTAATCTACATTTAGGATTGCAGCCATGGAAATCTGCATTTCTTTGCATGTTGCTCAAAAGACCTTGCCAATTTAGGCATGATTTTACCACAACAGGTTCCATTTCTGAAACATTACTGCAGGATGTTTTGTATTGGATAGCCCTTAGCCCTGCAGTTTAATATCAGCTATTGTAGCTAAGAATGGTTCAGAGCATGTACAGTCATTTATTTTAAAAGTGGACATTTCTACTGCAATGCCAAAGGGAAGGAGAATTTAAGTCTCAGACTGTTCAGCACTGCTTCTATTAAACCCAAGTGAAACTCTGCCTTATCTGCTACATTTTTAGTAGCAGTAGCAGAGTCCTGGAGTACTGGTTAACATAAGAGGTTGGGAATTCCCTACTACATTGCAGTCAGTCCTAAACTGAAAAGTTTGCCATAGATATGGACTTTTAAATCATCTTCCCTGAGCTGTGCTGGGTCTGCAGGCCTAACAGACCTAAAATTGCATTTCAGTCAATATAGCAATCAAATGAGTCCTGAAAAAATACTGCCATGTAAGAAAGGGCCACTTCACAGAACCACTTTCAGCTGTCACGCTGGTAAAACTGAGATGCTAACAAGCTCATAACAATCCCAGCTGGTGGGATTGTTAAACACCCTGAAACTGAAACATCAACATATCAAATGGCTGACCAGGAGCTCTTAAGAGATTACTCACAACTGAGTAAGTAGTCCACAGTCCTGGGTACTTCTTTTGTGGAGGAAAACCTGTTTCATGGGGAGAGACTTTAATCCACCTTCTCAAAAATTGTTCTGTATTGGTCAAGAAAGTCTTTATCAGCACCAATAATTAAACCATGACCTTTTAGGGGTAAGTGTGTTTTTATCAACACTAGGGGACTGAAATGAGCTTAAGTGAAGAATTTGTCCATTCCAACTGTACATATTGGTGAGTCTTCCACCCTTAATGGTTCCCACCTTCAAGAAGACAGATCGAATGTGTGGATGCAAAATTTCTCCTAGTGCAGAATTCTTTTATTTCATTCTGAGTTTTGCGTGCCTGGTTTTCTGCCCTTTTGTGCTCAATGATAAATACATTAGCATTTGAAAAAGAAACAACTTAGAGAATCCCTTCCATAAGAGAGCTATTAAAAAGCAATTTCTTTACCAGGGAGAAATACTGCTGTCAAGCATACAACAGGCGGCCTTGCTTCATCGTTCATTTCTGTGTTTGTATTATGGTTATTTTTCCTATTTCTGTTCATCGGCAAATCAGCTTGATAGATTAATTCTTTTTTGAGAGTTGGTCTTAGTCACTGGAGTCTGTTCACCAAGAACCATCTGTTCCCCAAGATTTCCCTCCCACACACCATGGCAGAATTACGCCTACAACCAGTTTCTTCTATTAGGAAAGAAATGCCTGTAACAAGCTGGGTGACACGAGTCCCCTGGGAGACAACACAAGAACTTGTAACTTTGTTCATCATTATTCTAAAGCAATACCCATTACTCAAGGACTGACTCTGGAGGGTAAGTGAACCTGTCTACCCATTCCCTCCCAGTCTCTCGCTACAGCACCACAAGGTCAAGACCTGTCCAAGAAGTGTGAATGTGGCGCGACTGAATGATGTTGTGGCAGCCCTTCTTCCCCTCCCATAGCCTGGGCCCTGCTTTCATGGAGTGTGTTAGGGGTTAGGCAAGTTAAGGGTGATGATGCCCCTCAAATTCCTTCCTCTGCCTCCAACCCTTTCATTATCATGCAGACGTCTCCTAATCTTTCTGACTTGAACTCATCCCATCTACCTTACCTAAGTAGGTGTCTGGGAGAGTTTAATCAGGTTTAATCTGAACGAGCTAACAGATCTATTATGAAGGTATCATCTCGCATCAAATCCACGACATCTGCCAAATAACAGCAATGAAGTGGGAGCCTCATCCCAAGTGCAAGACACAGACAGGCAGAAGCTGGACTGTAGCCTGGGCCAGGCATTCTGAGACCAGGATCCTGACAGCACCCTGGGTAGCTGTCACCTTCACTTTTGTCACTCAAGCAAGCAGCCAAACTGCCAAATTGCCAAACTGCCAAACTGCAGCGGAGGAGAGAGCAAGTAAATACATGCCTTGCCTTCCACAGAAAAGACTGTCTCCTGGGAAGGACTGAGAAAGGGAATTGCTGGTTTCAGGTTAAAGACAGCACTTCTCTTCCCTCTCACCCATACAACATTTTCTCTCAGTCCCCAAAGTGACCTGCTGAACCAACTCCCTGGAGGTGTGCTGCTGGCCTCAGAGAAAATCTCATCTCTTTTAACAAAACGTTCATCTTTTCAGAACAGAAATGGCATTTCTTGCCACTTCCTCTTTTCAGTGCTGCAGCTCAGAAGTTCTGGCTCCTTCCCAGTGCACGGGCTTGGCTGTGCCTTTGGAGCTGGGATCCATCTAGCCTTGCTGGCAGAATAAAACCTAACAAAAAGAAAAGGACGGATGAGTTAATTAAATGCAGCTCCTGTCAGAGGATGGGAGCACAAAAGCAGGTGTATGCAGAGAAATTATCCAGGGGCACAAGAACTATCACGCAGGAGCAGAGCAAAGATGTATTTGATTTGAGCCACCCTCTGACAAGAGCTACAAGAAATGTTTCAGAGAAAGACATAATTCAGCAAATTACATCCTCCCAGTCAGGTCTCACTGTGGTTTATAGAATGAAGGGAGTGGTTTAAGTGTTTCATTTACAACATTATCTTTTATATATATTAAAATATGTCTTTTTAGCCATACAAGTGTTTAGTACAGCTTAAAGCCTCAATTCATTGACTAACATCATACATAATTAATTTTAAAATCTAGCTATTATTTACTAAAATACTCTTTCCTTCTTCAGTGCTGAATTACTTTCACTGAACACTCCCCTTTCTCAGCCACTGAGTTTATCTTCCTTCGGGTTTATTTATTTTTAGCACAGATGTCTCTCACCACTCTGGTTTCATGTTCTGCTGATTCCCCTGATGCCAGGGATTTGAACATCTATTAGTACCTGAACAATCTGCAGACAAGCACACAAAGCTGACTGCTTTCCTAGAGAGCACCAGCACTCCAAGGAACTCACTGTTTCCATGGCTGCGCATGGAAAGCAAACTGAAAGAGGATGGTCTCAAAGTTATACCAGTGACCAGGGAGTGACACTGATTAAACGTCCCTCAGCCTTCCAGATTAGGTATTAGGCAGAAGGGAGAGAAGGACAACTAAAGGTCTCCAGACATGTATTTTGGATTTCAAATAGGTTTTTTTTATTAAATATTCCATTAATACCTAACTAATACATAGCCTTCTTGATCAGTAAGTTCTTTATAAAGAAGAGCCATGTAATTTTTCACAGGAGGAAACACACACATAGATTTGAAGTGACTTACCCAAGGTCACACAAGTGGAAGGAGAACCTAGCTATTTTAAAGCCCTTTAGGAGGCAATATGCCTTCCTTAACCAAGTGCTTCATTCCTGAGAGCTGCCTTTTGAGGGCCAAATTAACATCAAAATTTTGGCACTGACTCAAAGCCTAATCTATGTTAAAAAAAAAAAATACAACACACATTTAGGCTTGGGAATATTACCTCTCTGTAACTGGATGATAAGAAATTGTGTTTAATAAAGGCAAGATTCCTTGGGGTGAGTAGTAAAAAAATGTGGGTAACAAGCTTGTGGAAAAATCTGCTCTTTTTTCCAGAGGTGGTAGGTTCCATGTGCTCTCCTCTGACACTGTTCATTGCTTTACAGTCCTGTGCTGGGAGAGCACAGGCCCTCAGGGAGAAGGAAGGGAGAAGCACACAGGTGACGCAGACGAATGCCAGCCTCAGAGAGTGCCAGCCCTGGGAAAAGATGAAGTTAGCTGGAGAATGCCTCTTGCCTCCAAGCAGGCTGGGAACATCACTCTTTCCAGCTCCAAGCTTACAAAGAAAGAGGATACAAAGATAACCGCTTTGCTCTTCATGCCTTTCCTACCCACCATAAACTGCTTTTGACCCATGCTAATCAGGAGCTAACATTTATCTGGAGGAAAGCTGCCCAGAGGCAGCAATCCTGATGTGTCTGCAGAGTTAACATGGATAGGAAACACAGAAATTGCCATTTGGTGATCCAGGGGTTTCATCTAAACCAAAGGAAAGCTGCAAAAACTGTCCTCAGAGGACGCATCTGACGGGGACCAAGGAGTGAGTGATGTGTGACCAAAGCAGACACTGGGAAATGGGAAAAACTGATGGACAGCAACTAAGGTAGAAAATCAAAAGAATCTTCTCTGCAATGCACAGATGAGCGCAGAGGCAGCAGTGTCAACTCTCGTTTGATGCAGCACAGACCCCAAATCAGTGGTGAAACGGTACACGAAAAACACTGACAGAAACAGTCCCAGATCCCAAAAGCACCTATTCCAGAGCTTTTCACAGAGTCCATTGTGTGCAGACGGATGGATAACACATAACTGGGTGAGGTTAAATGTATATACCACTGCTATAAACAGCAGCAGGCAAGCGATGCCTTGGGATTGCTGGTGCTTGTTTTTCCACGTCCACTTAAGCAGGAGGTTAATTTTTATCACAGACATAAGCAAGGCTTCAGTTTAGCCACACCACTGGGCCTCTAGCACAAAAAGTGTTTGGTCTTACAACAGTTGCTCAGTCATCCCCTGCTCTTATTCCAAATAATGAATCCATCACATTCTCTAACATCTGGATCCTCCCACAGACATTAACAATACATTTTATTTTGACAAATTACATACCAGGGAATTTCTTCTGCAACTGATTCTGTCCAGCACAAAGGATAATTTCACAGCATGTATTTCTGTGTAAAAGTTGGGACTTCTACCTGAATTATCTGCTTTCTCCTGCTGTTACTGGAGAAATGCTCACCTTTGAATCAAAACCAATGTACAGATTCACAGGAACACAGAAACATATCCCATGTGCACCTACTTCAGGTTATGCCCTGATATTTAAAATCCACAATGGCACACATGGAGAGTTAATATCACATACGACTGGCTTCTCAGTTAAATTGAAAATTTAACATGAGAGAATTTGGTTTTCAGCCCGGTTTCCTAGGAAACATTTCCAGCTACTATTGGTGGAGGCTACAGGTTGACTGTCAAGCCCACGATTTCCTTTGTTCCCAGTCCATCAGTTTGATTTCTTTTATCATCTGGTCTTCCCTACTGAAATACTTCCCTACTGAAATCTAATATAGGGGGAAGGGTTTCTTAATACATGCAAAATAATCAGTATTTCCCAATCAGCCTCCCCAAAAGAGAGACACAAAGCGGTAGCAGGGATTAAAGAAGAATAAAAGAAATGAAGTTATTTGAACTAATTTAAAACATGATAGCCAGATTTGTATACGTTCGAGTCTGCACAATGTTGATAAATATCTGCTAGAGATAATCTACAATTTTACTATTTATCCCTAACAAACAGATGGGCTTCAGCATTGCCATTTACAAGAGTATAAACACATTCTGAAAACAAAAACGAAACAAGGAAGAATTTAGAAATACGTGCATAGGTTTTTAACTGAATGTGCTGTTACTTAGGTGAGATTTTATAACCCTTTAGAACACCTGCATTTTCTAAAATTAACGCATTACAGACAACGAGGACTGTAGAAAATCAATCCCCAATGTCACTGCTCTTTGAAGACGAGGGAAAACACACTGGAGTGTATCTACAGGAGAGAAAACAGGTCCCAGCCCCGCAGACAGGCACTGACCTGGGCACAGTGCCTTGGTCTGGAACCTTCCTGGCTTTGTTTCTTACCAAAAAAAGTGATTGCTCCAGAGAAAGAGAAGGCAGCTGGGTATTTTCATGCACGCAGAAATGAAGCCTTGCTTGCACTGCTTAACGAAATTATGCAGACTCAAAGATACATCACTGCTTCTGTTTTTACTTCTGTTGTCACTCGCGTTTCTGCTCGCTCTTTCTTTGTGCCTTGGCAGGGAAAAATATGGGCAACTGTGGTGGTTCCCTTCCTCTTCCCTGGTGGAAGGAGACTGGACCCCTTCCCTTCCCAGGACATTCACATGAGCTCAGACTGCAGTTTTTTTGCAGCTCTTCTACCTGTTCCAAACCCACTGTAGTGGCAGAACGTTGGTGTGGCTCTTTTTAAGGATGCTATTAAATAAGATCTTTCAGAACTAGAGAAAATTTGTAGGAGCTATCCCCTTTATGCCCATGCAATACCCAGTCTCCCTCCTCAGCTGTTTCAGTCATAAAAAATGGGCATAGAAGCAGGTATTGTTTTTGTGGGGTTTTTTTTGTTTAACAGACAACATTTCCAGTGTCCTTCCATCATACTTTACAGGACTCCTTCAGGTCATGCACCCAATAATGATTAAGGCAATCAGGAGCAGAGATTAAAGACTGTGCTTTATGTTAATAACTGGGTGACGACCCAGGCCTAATAACCTCAGAACTGGAGCAAGACCTGCCCTGCTTGTGTAGAAAGCACAAACCCCAATGCTGCTATGAGCTGAACCTGCCCTTGTGAAATGGCCTCCTTGATTCCCACAGAGCAACACTTGGCCCATGAATTTTCCCTTTAGACATCCACAATTTTGGATTATGAGGACAAAGGTGAAACTTTTCCAATCACATCATTGAAACAAGAATACCAGAGCACCATAAGGGCTCATCTTTCTCTCCTGAGCTAAACTACCTGGAGATATTACACTATTACAAAAAAACTGTGGGTAGCACAGGAGCAGTGTAATCATTTGATACTAATCAACACTGAAATTGTTGGAGAAATAAAAAGCTGTCGTTTCACTTAGAGCCTGCAGCAAAATTCGCCTAGTTGATAGTGAACATTACAAAAGTTCATTTATTTTATGCATTTCAGTTCTCAGCATGACACACCTTCTATGGGATGTGAATGTATTTGCAGTGTACCTCAGGAGATGAAACAATATCCATCAACAAATTCCACTGTTTATTTATGGTTAATATTTCACAGCAATAAACATTAAAATATGTTCCTATTTGATAAGATAACAATCTGAGGCCAACACCTTCCCTTTCAAGGCTCCCAGTAAAATGATAACCTTTGAAACACATCAGCTGCCTGATGTAAAAACTGAGAACTGTCTCCACCAAGCAACTCAATAACTGATGTGTATCTTTACAACTACAACTTCTCATTATGGCGATATAGATACCACCTAAACCACTTCAGTAAGACACAAGCAAACATGGGGTTAGCTCAGCATATCAGAACACTGATGTGAGGGAGTTCTGCTGCCAAGTCTTCCCAGCCAGACAAATCCCAAACCACAAAGCATTTTTCTAGTTGGTATCCCTGGGCTGCATGGCTAATATTCCTGCAGTGCACTTCAGCTATGAACTAGAAGAGAGGAACACAAAAAACATAAGAAAAGGAGAATAAATAATTAATCCCATTTGGGAAAAGGGTAGACACTCAGGAATAAGGGGTTTGTATTATGCTGAGAGGAAGAAATGATATACAGAGGGGTATGGAATAAAGGACTCTGCTTCCTAGAGGGAGATGGCCTTTAAGATCACCTGGCCTAGTGAAAGGTGTCCCTGCATGGCAGAGGGCTGGAATGAGAAGAGCTTCCAACCCAAACCATGCCATGATGACTCTATGACTTTCCTTCTGAACATCCTATCAGCTATCAGACTATCAACTGTGCAGCACTGGCCAGCCCAAATCCAACATACAAGATGTAATCTCATTTTCAGCTTTCTTCGACTACACCTAAAGTCCAGATTGCTGGTGGGAAAGATTGTAGCTCTAACCACTCTGCTTAAAAGGTGACATCCAAAACTGGAAAGGGGAGCTGTAGAGGTGTATGTTGGTGAGGAAGGAGGATCATGAAGCACTGGTGGCCATCACTCAGATGTGGTGGCGATCCATCTTAACTGGAACACGTAGCCATTAGGTCCCGAATCTCAGTAAATTCACCTCTGGTTTTTCCCCTTTCTGCATCTGAGATGATGCGCTAAAACAGCAAAGAATTTACTTACTGTTGACTGTAGTTGCTGAGGAACATGGGAAGGACAGGTGACTGGACAATTCTGGGAGCTGAAGGAGGTATCTGAAGATGGGACCAAGCAGATCATGGCTGTAAGGATCTGCAGATCATTAAACAGAAACGAGCAGTAGAGCTGCACACTGGATTTGGGTCAGAGCTGACTTGGAAAAGGTGCAGCTAGAATTTCTCAGGATTGAGTGATGTTCTGATCAAAACCTTCCCCGGAGATTTCTGGGGTTAGTGGAAAGTGGGGAAATGGGTTGCTAGGCCCCATGGCAGCAAATCCTGTCCGTCATAAAGAAATGGAAGAAATAATAGGGGAAGGGCAGAAAGCATGATAACCTTCCAAGCTTCAAAAGGAAGGGCTGAAGGGCAGAATTTTGGAAGGATGACAAAATGATTTACTGCTTCCATGCCCTATGGAAACTCAAGGTCTCAATGCTGCTAAGAATGGTTACTGTCCTCCCACTCAATGCACTGTGCACATAAAAAAATTGACAGGAAGGAATCTAATTACCATTCCCTAAAGGCTCAGAGACCCTCCATTGATAAAAGTCCATCAAAATCATACAGGCAATACATAAACAATTCTGAATTGCAGCAAACTTGATTTATTCTGCATTCCTTTCCTGTTCAGGCTGCAGTGCAGAGTCCTGATGCCCTTCAGACATCACAACAGAACCCAGCCCACTGCCTTTGATCGGTTTGTATTTCTGCTCACCGTGAAACAGAAACAAGCAAAATCAGTACTCAGGATTTGTGGAGATATTAATCTTTTAAAGGATCAGGTTAAATGGGTTAAAAATATTAGAATGAGACTCATATCTACGTGCCGCAACGTATTTTTAGCACATATAAGCCTTCACATACAAGAATTTTTCCCCTCTGAACTTCCATGCCTTGATCTCCTGTGCATCCTTTCTTAGCGTAAATCCTTTAAATGGATTATATTTAAAGAACCACTTATTTGATGCTAGGAAGAGATGCTAAAACAGTATTTTGGCAGTTGTTTATGAAGTGATCAAAATATTCTATTTATTTTACACAGATATAACAAAGGAAGCTCACTTATTTTGCTAATTGATACTAAATGGTAAGGACTAGAACTTTAAATTGGTGGAAAGACAGAAATCAAGACCTGACTGTCGTTTCTTCAATGGACAAAGCAAGAGCGCCATGCAGAGAAAATCCCGTCCTTGAGGGATGTATATGGTGACAATATGCAGGAGATGGATGAATCAAAAAGGATGGAGACGAAGCAAAGAGTCTTGTGTCTCAGTCCTTTGAGCAAGTCTGTATTTTCCCTGCTTATCTTTCTGGAAACACCCAGTGATGTTCCACATCCCTCTTCAAATTCTTACCTACAATACAGGTTTTCTCCGCAGGCTATTTCTATGTTTCATCACACTCTTTATGACATTAATAGTTACATGTACATGTATTTACTGTTCTCTGCCCTTTCTGGAAAACAAAACAAAAACACAAACAAGCAACCCCCTGAAACAAAACAAAACAAACAAAAACCCCAAACCTATCTCAGCTTTTCTACTACCTTGAAAACAATAAAATAGCAAACCCTATTTTCACAGAGGAAACCCTTGGGTATCTCAGAGAAGGCATGTTGTGGATTTAGGCCTTACCTCTCAAAAATATGCATCACTTTCCTGATACCACATATGTGGAGAGAATGTGACATGGGAAGTAGTCCAGTGAAAATGACATTCTACAAGGAGAAGTTACAAGCCCCACCTCTGTGTTCTTAGAAACTTGGGTAACTTGGATAGCGTACCTGGAAAGCTGAGGTGCACCTTGGGCACAAAGTTTGGCAGAGAAACCAGCTGGCAAGAGCATACTTGAACAAGCAGCCACATGAATGAGCTCTCAAACACATTCTGGGTATCTCTGGCAGTGCAATGTGGAATTCTGTGGCTGTGTTAGAACTTCTATCCACAGCATGGGAACAGATTTCACAGCTTAAGTATTCTAGCTAGGGAAGATGAATCCTGCCCTTACAGGTCTTTAGGTTAAAAAAACCCCAGAAGTCATGAGACACAAGCTCCTTGCTGGCTTTCTGCTGACACAGGTCAAACAAACCTTGCTCCAGAAAAATGCCTAAGCAGGTATTTTATGTAAAGCATGTTTGCTGAAATGGGAACTCACTGCAAGTTTCCCATGAGCTTTTGACACGCTGCATCTGGAAGCTGCACATCTGGTTCATCCCAAATTAAAAGAGGGAAAACAATTTTCATTTATTTGACAGAAGGGCTAACAGATTAATCTAGATATTGAAATGGTTGTCCTGAAGGAAGAATATGAAGTTTTGATGTATCTCACATCTTCTCAAGTCCTTCTTCAGCTTTCTCATAGGCCTCCTTTAGGCACTGGAAGGGCTTTGTCCTTCCTAACCCACTCCCTGGGTGGTTGAAATCCCCCATGAGGACCACGGACTGTGAACGTGAATATTAAGTGCTGTTACTGCCTGTGGTTTAATCCCTTTGCTGCCAGCCACTCTCTTGCTTCACTATTACCAAGTGTAAAAATTCCTGTGACTTAAAACACCCTGCCAGGACATGCTGAGGCAGCTGGAAGACCTTACCTCACAAAGGTTTGTTTAGGGAGTGACCTCTGGAACACAGAAACTTCCTTGTCATCAACACTGCCCAGCAGAGGCAGGAAAGTAAAAGCCAAAGGTGTATAAAAAGACTAGGAAAGCTACCAGAACTCAGGAGCTCAGAGGTCCAGAACCTGTTTCCCTTCTCCAGCTTCCTACGTTAGATATTACTTAGGACAGCACTGCCAGTTATCAGTAGAGACTGTGGCACAAAGAATGCACTACAACCTGGAGGTTTCTGTTGGGTTTTTTTGTTTGTTTTGTTTGTTTTCGTTTGTTTGTTTTTAAGGTGCTAAACAGGGTAAGTTCCCAAATAAACTCTTAGGGAATTCTGCTTATAAGTGACCTCCAAGCAAAACATGAACCATTAAACTCTTGCAGTCTGAATGTCCAGCCAGGTTTCTTTTCCCCACCTTGACTATAACACCCTTATCTGCATGTTGGCAATCTGATGGAGACAATGCTGAAAGCTTTGCTATTGTCAAGGTAAATGATATCAATGGCTTTCCCCTCATCCACAGATTCAGTCATTTTATCACAGAACAGGACCAGATTGGTCCAGCTAAGCATATCAAGGGTAAATCACAGAATCATGGAAGTGATTTTAAAGATCAGGGATGGAGCAGCCACAGCCTCTCTGGGCAGCCTGTGCCAGGGCCCCACCACCCTTACAGGGAAGAATTTCTTCCCAATATCCAACCTAAACCTACTCTGTTTCAGTTTAAAACTGTTCCCTCTTGTCCTGTCACTCCAGGCCCTTGTCAATCGAGTCTCTCCATCTTTCTTGCAGGCTCCCTTCAGGTACTGGAAGGCTGCAATTAGGTCAACTTCTCTTTTCCAAATCCATGCTGACCTTCAAGTCATCTCCTTTTCCTTCATGTACCCAGAAATGTGTCAGGAAAATTCACTCCATGATTTTTTTTTTCAGGGACAGAAGTGAAACTGCCTGCAGCTGCCTGAATTGTCCCTCTTGCCCTTTCTGAAAATGGGTGAAGCGTTTGCCCTTTTTTCCAGCCATAAGCGTCCTCTATAATGCAGAAATCCTGGAGGCTTCGGAAATAAATGGAATACATAGTTCTTCATGCTCTCCTTACCCCCCTGGCAAAGAAATTTGCTGCAAAACATACCCCCACACAGTTCTAGTAGAGTCAGCTTCCTGGAGATCAAAGCAAGGGCAGCAGCTTGGGAACTGCCCACATCCAACGGGGAGTCAACCATCAGGGAGACAGCATGCCTCCAGGCACGGACACAGCGCAGCGAGGAACACATTCGCTTTTTGAACAGGTTATTGCCTTTCTGCAAGCAACCTCCCCAAGCAGAAATCTACCCATAAAAATGTTTTTCCCTCCTCCACCATTAAGAATTTTGTCACGCTTTGTATGGAAATGCCCTTCCCAGTGCTGAAATTATTTGTGGGTGGACAGTTCCAGTGGTTAATTCCTTGGGTGTGGACACACATGCAATGCCAGAAGTGGCACAGTTGTATTCACCTGGTCTTCTGACACATGAGCTTATCACTTGAATAATGATAAACCCTTTTCTTACCTGCAGCCCTATTGTTGTGTCCTCACAGCCTGCTTTATACCTGAACACCTTGAATAGTGAGTGAGGTACTTCTAAAAAAGGTTTGTAAGAGGTCAGACTGAGATCTGTTACAGAAAGGATCATGAAACTTTTGAGTGAAGGTGTAATTACCCATACTTATAGTGTGTGTGTGTGTCTTAGCAGATTTTGATACAGCTTTAATAACTAAAACATTAATATTAACTTCAGACAAGTACAGAGTCCTCTGGACATCCTAATTTTTCAAGATGCATTCACTAACAAAAAGAGAACCTAAACAACTTATTCTGGCTTCATCCGACAGGGGAATTTTCAGTGTCATGGAAAAAACTGTCCACTGATTAGAAATGTCTGCTGTAATTTAGAGCTGTAGTTCTGCAGTAATAAAAATAAAAAAACTGAAATAATTTTAAAAATAAGTTGTTACTGTGGAAGAGGTCATCCCAAAATATTTTGGGGTTTGGGGGTTTTCTTTCCTTCTTTTTAGGGCCCTGGGGTTGGAGCTCTACCAAAGCAATCAAGGTAATTCAAGAAAATAGTCCATTTTCCTTGTTCTTACCCACATTTTCTTTGTCAAAAAACATTGGGGAGGCATTTGTTTTCCCCTCCCAACTAGGAATGTTCACTGTAAACATTTTATTATACTGATGAAATACTTGTAGTATTATATACAGCTGTAATCGCAGTAACGCCCAGCTTGGAACCAGATCTAGGCTTCAATTTTGCTGAGCTCAGCAGTAGATTGAAGGCTTTAAAACACACTTTAGTGTTTTTTGGATACAAAACCAAAATAAGAGACCTTTGTCCCTAAACTAAGCTATGAAATCCCACTTTTAAGATGAGAAGGCAACACAAGGAGACAACTGACAGAGTAGACAAGAAAGTTGAGAAGACACACAATAACAGAGATCAGAAGTACGCACACAGTTAGTTAGTGTCAAAGGTTTGTTTGGTTTTTAAACAAGCCACAAGTCAGTGCTTGTTTTTTGTTATTCATATTTGTTATTCCTACTGCAGCAGTGCCCAGAAGTCCCATCCAGACATCCCACGCTCAGTCCCTGCTTTTAAACCTTGATGCAATCACACTGACTATCCCAAAGCTTCGTGTATGAGAAGGCGATCACTCTAGATTTCCTGTCTCATCTAAATCATGCCCATAAATAATAAGCCACACACTTGGCAAAACTCACCCAATTCAGACTGTACCAACACAAGGCAAGTTTCTTTTATGTCTTCAGGGGCACCCACTTCGACACAACCTCCTTGAATTTTGGATAAACAGACTCAAACTGCAGCACAAGACTGATGCATCAGTGAAGATACATCAACATTCTTCAATGAAAACAAGGGAAAGGTTATAGTAACTGAACATATATAGGGTCAAAAATCAGTCTAATGATAATTTTCAATAGAGTGAATAAAGCATGCCTTGATTTTAAAAATATTTAGCGAGACTAGCAACCCTTTCCCTTTGCCAGCTCCAGGTCAAACACAAATCAGGCCAAAACAGCAGGCTCTGGACAACCACCTCCACAGCCCAGAGTGTGGCAGTGAATCATCCTTGTTCCCAGAATTAATAGGATTTCCCTCTGCAGAGTCAGACCAGCTCATTCTGGAAGTCTGGCTGCAGTCAGTTAGTGCTGTTCACAGTCACACCATCGTTCACATTTAACTATGAATGGAAGAGCTGTTTCGCTTCGAGAAGCAAAATTAATTTACAACGCTAATAATACTCTCATTCCCAGATCCCTTAAAAGAAAACAAAAGGCCTAATACAAGCCCCCAGAAAATTACTAAAGTCCAATTTTCAGGCTTGGGTTCCTTGGCACAATTCAGACATTTTGATTTGTGTACGCAATGACATGAGTCAGAACTTCACAGTTTTTTACAGCAATCTCCCTAATATATTTGGCAGTTCTTATGGGTCTGGTAAATGTAATAAAAACAGCAGGTTGGATTTGCCAGAGTAAACTGCCGTCTAAAGGTGACCTTCAGACAACTTTTAAGCTGTGTGATCCTCTGGAAGATAGATTTTAGGATCAATTGTAGGACACCCAGAAGATCACAAGCTCTGGATTGTGAATATCAAGATGCACCACTGTGTCACAAGCATGAGCTCTCTCAGAGGCCCAAAGGCTCAGAGTGTTCCCCTCCCTTCTCCTCAGTATTTCAACAATTTTTTATCCATGTACTAGTCAGGGATCAGTGTTTGACTGGGAAGTCAAAACATAGGTTTAAAGATTCTGCTCCACTATATTTAGGATTTCTTCTTAAACTGCTGTGTTTTGTTCACAACAAACTTTATTTCTTTGCAAGGTCTTCTGACATAAAATTGGTCTTGGCCTCCATCATTCTGTCACAGTCTGCTGCCAGAGAAGAAAAAATACTGGCAAGGAAGGCCAGAGTTCAATTTAGGAAAACAGAAAAGCTTCCTTTAAGAAAAAAAAAAGGAAGAAACAGCTGAGGATAGAATGGAATAAAATCAGGCACAAAGGATAAACCATGAATTAACTTTACATTGTGTTGAATGATCAAATAGCCAATTCTGCTTTTCGGGTGCTGACTGATGACTCCACTGCCAACCCATTCAGATGAGCCTGTGTTTTCTTAACTACGATTTGCAGGCCCTCAGAGGTTGTTTGAGGTTAGCTGTTCCCATTCAGCCCCAATTCCAAGCAGAGAACCCATGCCCGCAGATGAGCTGTGGTACATGAGCAGCTCCGTCGGTGTCCAGAGCAGTTCTGAAGTGCAACAGCCCCAAAAGGAATTGTGCCAACTCGCACACATCAAGAGCCAAGTCCCGGGCTCCAGCAAAATGACAAACATTGTTTAAAAACATGTTTGCTGAAGGCCTTGTTGGTGAACGGGTCACTTGGCAAAATTGTGAACACAAGGCATGCTGTGCAGCTGCCTAAAAGCTCAGCTCTCCCGTGTGCCTGAGCAAAACCGGGATCCAGGAGAAATCGGCGGCTTACAAAGGATGCCCAACAGGACTTCTTTAATGATGTTGCTCCATGGCCTTGCTGCCAGCAAAAGCCGCTGGGAAATGGCTCTGATTTCTGTTACTGGTGTAAAACTCTCAAGTCTGTGTAGGAGAGCTTTTCTCTTCAATGCTCTTTGTTCTTTTCCCATCCTCTTTGAAAATGCAGTGCTGAGCTCCTCCATCCCTCTAATGCACACTCTCCCACTTCCTTGACTTTTTCCTTTAGGATATGTAGACAGCAGTGGTGGTGATGCTGAAAGCTTTCTCCTGGCAAGGAGACCTGGAAAGGCACAACTTTCTGGATGGAAAGATCTCTGACTGGCATACAAGTAAATTTTGTGGATTAGAAAATCAAAAGCTTCCCTTTAGTCACTTGAAAAAAAATCCAACATTAGGATATTATTTCCATCTCCAATTTGACACACAAGGTCAAGTTCAGATGCAATCACATGGGAAAAGAGGTGGATGAGAGTCAGCAGTACAAATAAAACAATTACTTCCTGGGTTTGTTAGCTTCCAATCCCAAAAACTGTCTAGCTTGCTTATGCTCCAAGGCTGGAATCAGACAGTACTGGTTTCCCAGATTTAGAAGAGTGATTAACTGCATTTTCATCTCTGTACCAAACACTTTTCCCTGTGTTTAAATCACTATCATCTGAAGTTGAAATGCTGGCAGGGAAATCAAACTCATACATGTAATTATCCGGAACAAAAAGAAAATCCACCAGAATGCCACAGAATTGAAAGGATGACTTGTAAACTACTTATTTGGGCCCATCACCTCTTTGAAATCTACCCTTCACGAGATGCTCAACCAAAGCTAAATGAAGGTACCAAGAGAAATTCTACTGATTCCAGGAACTGGGCCTTGGCTGCAAACCAGAAAGCATGTAGGCAAAAATGCAAATTCAAGCAATGTTACGAAGATCCTTTAAAGCTGTGACTCAACAGCAATCTTAGTTTGCTAACTCCCGTATGAGATTCCCTCTTTCTTCTGTACGACACCCTTGCACATTAAAGAAAAAGTATTGTGAAGTTACAGGCTGTAAGTGTCCCAAAATATCACTGCTGATGGAGCACTAAAAATGCATTTCATTTTACGGACGGCAGCAAATGCAGCTTAACTGCAACCTCCATGCTGTTACTGGCAAGAGAAAATCTTACTGTTGATATTTTTTTTAATTGCATCATGCTCAAGGTACTGCCTGCTCATTCGCTTCAAGGGCTGAACTTTTATTTTGTCATTTATCAGCTGGTAGAATCTTCACTAACACACTAATCCCTTGGGATACCCACCACTAAACAGAACAAAAATGGGTAGCTTGAAAGAGAGTACCTTTATGCATGTGTGCATTTGTGTCTATACAAATGTGTATGTGTTAATTGGGCTGCAGAGCACAGTTTTGTGCTGGCTGCAGGAAAAAGTCCTCCATAACATTCCTAGGACAAAATGAGGTCTCTGACCATCAGAGCTCTCAGAAAGCAGCATACTATTAGCCATGACACCTTTACAGATTTAGCAAAATAACGGAATATTAACATTTAAACATGTGCACGTCTCTTGTTAGATATCTTATGTGAAACTGAGAAAATTCCCCTTTGTTTTCAGCCTTTTTTTTTTTAACTTTACTGCACAAGCAACACATGCATTAGCACACAGTTGGCTATAGGGATTTTTCTATTCTAATAGGAGTGCTTCTATTTGAGACTCTGTATTCTCCCCTGGAGGTGTTGCTGTTTACATCATGATCTGCTTGACATCACAAAATTATTTTAAGGGGAAAAAACCCAACCAAACAAAAAAACCCTTCTGAAATATGATTATTTCTTGTGAATCCAGACTAGGCTACAGAAAAATTGTATGAAATGAAGAAGTAAAGATAAAAGTGAGGGACAGCTTTTACAGATTGTTCTGCAGGTGGTGGGTATGCGCGTAGAATGACATGAAGACAGAAACCATTAATCCCCTTGCTGCTGCAGCTGACCAAGCAGGCACAGAGAAAGCTGAGCTGCACAAAAAGATGTTGCTCTACTCTTCATACAAGGCAAATTTTCTGTACACACACCTTGCAAGGATCAAGACTCTGCTGAGGTGGCAGCTGCTGCCAGGCAGGTGGCCCCTGGTTGATGTTGGACTACCCTGATTCATGCTGGGTTCGCCTTTTTAGTGGAAGAGGAGGGAACTTGACACCAGGACACTTTTATTCACAGAATGACGAACACACTTGAAATGAACTGAGAAGCACTTTTGCTTTCAAAGATTTACTTATTTCTTACAGCTTTACTTATTTACTTACAAGGAGTAATTCACCTTGTTTCTAAAGTCTCATATCGCACTGTGTTCTTGTTTTTCATTTAGAATCTTTTGTCATTTAAATATTCTTAAATTCATTGCAATTTACTGTGTACCTTTGTACAACTGGAAGAAATTGAAAACTGCAGTCTATTTTAAAAGAGTTGACTTTACCACTGTGAACACCTGAAGACAGTTTGCGAAGATGGAGTATTACACTGTGACCTCTTCTTGACAGCGATAAAACTGAGGTTTGAATTCTGTACTGTCTGGCAGAGCTTGTGACCTGGAGACAAATGGCATTCCCGAGGCTTGTCTGGGTTTCAGCAGCATTGCTTTTCTTAATAAAAGACAACATATCACACCATTAGGTCGTAATCCTTCCTAGAGCTTCCAGTACTGCAAGTTCTGCTTTTAAAGGGCAAGATCAGCAGGAACCATGCTGATAACACCATGGAATTGCATCTCCAAGTGATCAGAGACTGATATTTCAGGCAGAGAGTCATGCAGGAGTACAAGGAGAAGCCACATAATAAGGGACACAGCTTTTTGCAGTCAGAAATGCCTTCAGGAAGGGTCTAGAGCACAAGTCTTAGGAGGAGTGGCTTGGAGAGCTGGAGTTATTTAGCCTGGAGAAAAGAAGGATAAAGAGGTACCTCATCACTCTCTACAACTACCTGAAAGGAGGTTTCAACAAAGTAGGGGTCAGTATCCTCTCCCAGGCAGCAAGTGATAGAATGAAAAGGAAATGGTCTCAAGTTGTGTCAGAGAAGGTTTAGATTGGATGCCAGGAAAAATTTCTTCACCAAAAGGCTTTTCAAGCATTGGAACAGGGAGTGGTTGAGTCACCATTCCTGAAGGTATTTAAAACGTGAAGATGTGATGCTTAAGGACATGGTTTAGTGGTGGACTTGGCAGTGTTGGGTTAACAGCTGGACTCCATGATCTTAAGAGTTTTTTTCCAAGATAACTTATTCTATGACTCTATGATTCTATAACTAATTTGTTCTTCAAACACACTGAGACAGAAAAAAAATTATTTCCATCTTGGCCTTGAACACTTCCAGGGATGGGGCACTTACAGAATCAGAGGATCAGTTAGGTTGGAAAAGATCTCTGAGATCATAGAGTCCAACCTATGACCTAACACCATCCTGTTCCATCAACCTAAAAACCTCATTACACTGATCCAGGCACATGGCCCTCTGTAGTGGTCACAGCAGATTTCAGGGATGCTGTTCCAGATGGAGTGACAGCGCACCAGTCTGGCAAGGAGAACTTTTATTGCTTATGGTGGTGAGTGAGGGGGCAAAGACAGGGATAGTCATAGGAGGTGGGGAAAGATAAATCTGGAATGGTTTGCTGAAATATATAGGGCCTTGCTGGATGTTTGCTGATAAACTCACTTCATCAGGAAATACTGACAAGGCAAAGGTGTCTGACAGCACCGAGCATCTGATTTTTGCAGTGGCCAGGCCCATCCCAATGTGCAGCTCCAGACAAAGCTTTGCAGGGAAGAGAAGGCCTGTCTGTAGCATCCACTGTAACTATAAGGGTTAACTATGGTTGGACAACAGGAAAAAGCAGCAGCATTTTACAGTCACACCTAATTCCCCATTTTCAGCAGCCTCCCCATTTTCTCTCTGAATTATCAGAGACATTAGTAAGAGCCGTTTCCACCCCCCACTTTGTCTGATCTTTCCAATTAGGAACACTGAACAAATGTATCTGAGAAACAGCCTGGCAGCAGCAAGCAGCCCTGGTTGACTGCATGCAGGGCATGGAAAATGCTCTGCTCTCCCAGGGACAACAGGAAAGCTACAATCAGTGACTCAGCATTAGCCCAGTAACTGCTCCCCAGGGAATCCAAGACAACCCCTCTAAGCACCCCTGCCTAGTTCTGTGCACAGAGGGATCTGACGGCAAAAAATGCTCCTTGAAACAATTCCCTGCCTCTGATAAGCACACACCTCCCATCTGCTAACAATTATACAGCCCTGTCAAGCTTTGCCTCATGATCCACATCTCCGGACACATCCAGGCTGCAGCCAGTACTGAAATTTGGGGGTTTTTGTGTAACAGCTGTGCTCTGTTCGAGGCAGACGTGGCATTTCATNNACACGTGGCATTTCATTAAGCACAGGGTAATAGCTTGATTCCCTTAGGGACTTGCTGCTGGAAAATAGAACGTCTCCTTTCATAAATAGGCAAGGTCACCATGCTTGTTTTGGATTTGATGCTGAGATAATTGAGTATCTGTTCATTATGCATTGCATATTAATGCACTAATGCATCTGCATGTAAAACTAATTTTAATAGACCTGAGGAAAGCAGACTTATATTACATTTCAATGCGTATTCAGCTACAGAATGCAGTCAAAAAACTCTGATTTCTGCCCAAACTATTTTTCATATTTTACTTTCCATGTTGGTTTCAGAAGTTGAAAAATTCCAAGTAACCAACTGCTGAAAAGCACAAACTAAGCTATTTTGCCCGCTCACACTGCATCATCCTTTTGTAACTCACAGCTGCTCTTCTATTTAACAGGAGTCATCTTCCAGCATATTCACATGTACACACTGTGAACAAGACAGGTCACAAATGTGACACCTCACTGTTTAAACCCCTGTAGATACAATGATAAAAGCCACACAAATTTCACAGAGATATATGAAGAGGGATCAAAATTCTAGGCAAGTTCTTTCAAAATATTTCTAAGTACTACCAAAAATCCAGTGTCCCCAGAGGACCTTACCTGAAGAACCTAAAGATTATGCAACTAATTCTAACCAATCTGCTTCACTTTGATCTTACTTCATCTCAAATACTCATTTTATCTCTTTGTTTAGAATATTTAGAAGTTGGCAACCTGTTTTTCTCTGTTCCTTTGCTTCCTGGGATAGTTCCTTTCTGGATGTGCAAACAAGAAAATCCAAAGGGCAATACTAGGTCAAAGCTAAATGCAAAAGAAGAAAGAGTTACTTGCAAAGTGAATGTGTCATGCATGGCTCAGTAGAGATTACATAGGGTAAGATACGAAAGAAGAAATAAAGTATTTTCCCCTAAACCCAGATAAAAAAACTGTTCTACATTAAATCCAGTCGTCTGTGGGGGAAAGGAATAATTATGCACTAGAGTTTAGAAATTATAAAGGTACACATAAACAGCACACATAAATAACAGAAAGAATTTTATTCTGAATTTTCCTGCACTTACTCCAAAATATCTCACCAGAGACTATGATCAGAAATTTCAAATGTAAATGTTGTCTGAAGATTTGGAACAAAATTTTGCTGCATTTTTATTTGTTATATACCTCAGGAATTTCCTCAACTGTAAATGAAAGGGCAGTCTCTAGATTGTGATCAATTGGAAAAGATCTGCAAAAATGTTAAGAATAATGTTTCCTGCCCTCCTCATCTGTCATTAAATTAATAGCTAGTGGAATTAACAGTTTCATTTCTAGGAAAAAAAATCTCCACGGCTGTCAACATTTGTACATGGCAAACACCTTCAAGGAGTAAGGTTTCTGCCTTAGGCAAGGATTTTTGAGTAATTTTTAAATGATCAGCAGCAAAAAGACACCTTCTTCTTTGACAGGACCTGGATGACTTGTTAGAGTTTTTTCTTCCCAAGGCTGCAGCAACCTAACTTAGAGCCCTGCCTGCTCCTTTTGTTCATTTGAAACACGTTGGAGCAGGCTACCAAAGGTTCAAGGAGAAGTTATCAGGTCCTGTTTGCTGTTGGCATGTCTAAAACTGCTGACACATGCTAGGAAGAAAAATGAGTACATCTAATACAGCTGGAACAATAAAACAGCTACTAGGGAACCTCACCTAGAGCTAACAACACCTCCAAGCTGTGCNGCTTACGGAAGTCTTGATAAACACCTAGGTTTATCATTTCCTCATTGTTTTAAAACACAAAAGGTAAAAACACACGCTAAACACACCACATTTGGGATTTTGTTGGTTGATGATGAAAACCATTACCCACAGTGATGAAAGCTGAGGGTGGACTTGGCAGTGTGAGGTTAAGGGCTGGACTCAAAGACCTTGAGGGTCTTTTCCAACCTAAATCATTCTATGACAGACTTGCAAAAAGCAACCAATTGGACTGTTTTCTTTTGTATCATTCACAAATTTTCCTGAATATGAAAACAATCTACTCTCTGTTAAAAACACGCCAAAACCAAAAAAACTCT